>OW203763.1:38479838-38820225 GCA_934045905.1 Leuctra nigra
TTCCATATTTACCTACTATTCACCATCATCTAAGTTGTGTGATTCGAATTTATGATTAATTTATCACCAACTACGTACCAAAGTTTGGGAATTGTTAAAAAGCGTCCTTCCTGACGGGTTTGTTCGTGGTATTACCTCAGTCGACAGGCAAATGCTGGGAAGGTATACCCAACTAATAGGCCACGACCGCCTCCTTCCCACCTTCCATCTTTACCTCCTATTCACCATCATCTCCCATCATCATAATAGGTTAGCTGCAGAACAGTGCGACGTTATACACTACTAAAACAAATAGGTTTACCTACATGGGAATTACAAATCTACTACAGATTCAAATTTCTAAACGAATCCAAGTTACAAATCTGAAATCATAAATGAGTGAATTATACAGAAACAAATACGCAACTTAAAAAAATAACGGCCCAATGAGTATAAGAAATGAAAAATGAAAAAATTTGGTAAAAAGATTTTAAAAACGTTTCTAAGAAAACATACTCTATCGATCTATACTCTCTATCTCTATCAAATTTAGATAAAACCAGAGCAGCTCTCTCATTGACTGAAATCTGTCACGTGATCTTACTTGCCTCCTGATGAAATAAAAGTCTGCATCTCTGCACAATTCCCATCAACATCAGGAATTCACATCAGGTTACATGGCAGATCAGCAGGGAGCAGCTGAGCTTCTCAGTCGATTCCCACATTGCTGAATGTCGCCTTTTTGTACTTAAAGATGCAAATAAAGATAACTGAAATTGAAATTGAAACATCAACGATCGATCGCTTTAGTACAATTTTGATTCCCAAAACGTAACTGTCAATATACTAATGAGTAATGAGAAGTTGCGACGTTAGGTATGTATACTCGAGCTTAAAAGTTCACTTACGCCCCCCCCCCCCCCCCCTAAACCCTCACCCTTTTGCAACCCCAAAAATATAATCTTTACCCGTGGTTCTACTAAGTCAAGGTCCCAAGAGTTAATTCCAATTTTCGTTCAAGGTAAAAAAAATATCACGGCCTACTGCGCAAATATTGAAAGTTTCGAAACTTGTCTGTTTTTCCATGGGCTACACGTCTTGGCAAGTTGGCTACACTCTTGCTTCTCATGTAATTTCTCTCAAACTACTGTCAAACGTTAGTGAAACAGAGTTATTCATCAATCTGGTATGTAGAATGTGATTTTGTATATTACCTATTTGAAAGAATTATTGTTATAACTTACTTGAAAGTGGATATAAAGATTCGTGCTGACATTTTGACTTTTTGAAATGACAGTTCGATTATTTTCCATTGTCGGACATACAGGACATACAGGACACCCGGACATACGCGATATGCGCATGCGTGAATAGTGTACATTATGTAAGAGGATTTTATGATATTTAATTGAGTTCTATCAATTTGCTCTAATAAGACGTGAGTTGTGAATGGCGAGCACACTTTTATGAAAAATTCATTTTCTTTCATCAATCACAATTCACACAGAAGACGGATGAATATAAAAACTCGGTATTTTTTGTGCACATGCGAAATTATTATAATTTGTGACTTGACTATGTTACAATTTAATGTCATTATTATTTAATTAGGAAAAAAATAAATACTGAAATTAAAATAATTGTAGTTTGTGTCGATATCAGCCTGCTCACTTGGGATGCCAGTCGAAACTCACAGAATGTTTGGGTCGCTTTGTTCGTCTCGGTTGACCGTATAATAAACTTTATTATACCCCCTCATAAAATGGGAGGAAGGTTTCAACCATTAATTTACCTGCATAGTTATTGAAATCTCGCACTCCACTACTTGGCACATTACGATCAAACCTATTTTTTAATTGTGATCATTTTGATGATCGTTGTTGATAGCTGATAATCATAATCATTATAAAATTATAATTTTGGCAAAAGCAGTGAAATTGCTATTAGAAAGACACTATTGTTATAACTTTCAACGAGATTGTGGAGTGTTCAGGTTAGCAAGAATTGATGTGGCTATATTTGGATACATTTTATTCATATTAATTGATATTTACACATAAAATAACATTGATATTAACCTGAAAAACTCGTTACAATATGCTATTTATTTCAAACCAATGCGCTTGTGCTTCGTTATTGAAAACTAATTTTCAAATAATACTAAACTTTCGATTTATAAAAGTAACCTGAAATATTGACGGAGTATTACTTAGCTGCATTATATATCGATATTCTCGTCTGATATGTACTTATAGGTACTTGTGATTGGTGAGGACTAAGATGATTGGAGTGCACTGCAGTGTTAGAGAATATGAGGAACTGAATCTACAACATTCGTCACATTGGTCACAACATTGGTACAGCATTGGTCGTGGATGCTTTAGCATGAATTTGTCGTGGACTAAGCTAAGGGAACCATCCCATCATTTGCTCTATAAACTGAGGAAAACCACGACTAAAACCTCAGTAGAATGGATACAAGGTTGTGAACTCAAAACAGATGTACAATATTTAACATCTAACTGATTTTTTTTAATTTGATATTATCTCACCGCAGAAATCATATAATATTTTCTTCCTGTTTTTCTACTAGAATACGTCGACGCAACAAATACCCAATAAACCAACTAGTACATTAAAAAATCCGAAATAGTGCTCATAGAGCACTCCAGGTTTACTAACAATAAATATTTGAAACTTTTAAATAATATCATAATCATGCGACCATCATTACAATCACTTGTCAATCATACACAAATCGATTAGACTTGAAACAATGTCAAATTCGGCGGCGAAGTTCAATAATGCTTTTGGTTTATTATTGTAGGAATGTAACACTCATTTTTGTGATTGACGGCGATAATTAGTACTATATTATCATCACATCACACACTATAGTTATATCAGTATCACACTGATATTACGTATACTGTATTATCATACAGTATTATCATAATAATCATAATAATTTCAATTACTTGTCTATAAAACAAGTTTAGCTTGCAACGTTTCGTCATTTTTGCTCCAAATTTTACAAATAAAAAACCTTTGAACTACCTTCGATTAGGACTTTTGTCTGTGTGATCAAAAATATAGAAATTATATTTGATCAGTAAGAACAAAAAATTAATAAAAGGGATTATTGATCCTTTGTTGTCACGAGCTGCGTCTGTCGGCCATAAACACCCTTCATGAATGGAAGACAGCTCTCGACGGTGTGTTGTAAAAAAAGGGATCGCAGGGTATGAAAAAGGTTGCTTTGCTGAAGATCAGCTCGAAGCAAAAGTCCGGAAATCTACCTACATACGCGCTCGGCGGCCCTTAATGTTTATTGACATCCGGTAGCCCGACGCGCTTCCCCGAAAACAACCCTCGCTGCATGCCATTGATGCAAGATGACAAAGAAGAACCTTGGAAGGTCGAGGTCACAAACAAATGTCCTCATTGTTTGTCATGTTGTGAATGCGGCATATGAGCTATTCCTGAATTTTGGTCAGATCGGTCAGATCACACATGGGCCACTGTATTCCTATAAATTGTCACTGAGATTTGATAAGTAATCGATGTGAATTAAAAATTGCTCAGCTAGGGAAATCTTTATTAAATTGTACAATAGTTTAAATATGGAATTATTGAAAGCAATCGTGTCAAAAATGAAATTTATATTTAATATTTTTATTAACTAATATGTAATTTTAGGGTAACCAATAGGTAGTTTTATTTTGGGTTGATATTTAAATTAATAAAACATATTGCAAAATTTTATACAATATCACTGTGGTTTGTTATTGTAAAGTATGCTCCTTCAGCTGATTTCCAGATCCCAAATATGTAGATAATATTTAAACATTTAGTGAAGTTTGAATTTGTGAACAAATGCAAGTGAAAAAATAACGAAATAACTATTGCGTAATCAATACAATTTGTTATTGTAATATAGGTTCCTTCAGCTGATTTCCAGATATAAACAAATGATAATATTTCAAAATTTAATGAAGTTTGAATTTGTGAACAAATGCAATAATAACGCAATAAGAAAGGATAAAAATGATTTTTTATATATTGAAATAATTAACTTGCAGTCATGCATTCTTATATATTCAAGTGCAATAACCCTATGGCGACTGCCATCAACTCTGTCATATTCAGTATTCTATTGAATATTAAATACCAAATATAAGTTTTGAATGTAGATTATAATTCATTAGAATTAAATTATTACTAAAATAAAAGTGTCATATATAGAATATATAACATGAATGTACCAATTTCCTCGGAAGAGGGTCAAAGGTTACAAATAAACAAATATTGCATTAAATATTGCATATTATGAAGTAACATTTAAAATTACATTCAGAACAAGAGTAAATAGAGTGGCCATCTATATGCAAACTAGAATACTGTCACCACTCGACAGAAAAAGAGTAAACATTACATTCAGAACAAGAGTAAATAGAGTCGCCATCTATATTCAAACTAGAATACTATCACCACTAGACAGAGTCGCCATCTATATTGTAACGAGAATACTGAACCTAGCGGCTTTGGAATTTCATTCCTATTGAGTTTAAGGTTGGTATTAGATCGAAGGCTGGAGGATGGAAGGCTAGGTTCAGCCCGGTTTCGCTCTACACTAGTGACACCGGGATTACACTGGCCGACACTCGCCCTATGCCGAGTGTGGAAAGTGTCTACACCTTTTACACTTTTTGTCGGTCGAACAGTTCAAGTGTAGCCAGTGCAGAGCGAACGAACAGACCTACTGCTTGACTGTGATTGGCAAGTGCAGACTTTCCGTCGCCATTTTGTGCTTTCTGCTCTTCGCGCCCTCGACACTCTCCCGCGGCATACTCTTCGCGGAGCTTCAAGCAGACGGTTGTGCTTGTGTTGTGGAGTTCTTGTGTTTTAACTTCAATTGTTCTAATTCAATTATTGATCATGTCTAGGAATCAAAGAGCCAACGAGGGGATGCAGCTGCCAGGTAAATACAAATCAAGGTTGGTTTTAATAGTTTTGTTTCTTTTAATCATCACCTACCTACTAAGGTAATATTTCAACATAGGCGCACGAGATTCAAGCCTCCGCCTCGTGTGAAAGGAGACGCGCCTTTCATAAGTGCAAGCACAAATTTTGTGTTTACTGTTTTACTGAATTGTATTGCTCGTATCAATCGGACATAAATGATTTCTTGAGACGATTTCTCAAGTCAGTTTAACTCGCTAATCAGTGAGTTAACACTAGGTATATAATCATACATTGGCCGGTGGAATTCAACAACGGCGGAACAAGAGTTATTGTAGGTATTGATTGATTGATTGATTTATTTCCGTTCATCATACATTTACATGTTGACAGTGACCCTCCTGGAGGACTCCAGTAATGAGGGTATTAGGAAAGTGTCCAATAATAATAATATAATATAATAATAAATAGTAATAATAGGTTATAAAAATATTAATAATATTAGTGTTATTCAGATAATAATAAAACAAGTTTATAAACAAGTTTACACTTGGCCAAACAAAACTTGAACGTTCAATAAATCTTATGTTGTACAAAAACAAAAACTTGTAAAAAAAACTGCCAAGCACCTTCCCACTTAAAACAATTGAGATCTAAAAGAAGGGTCAAGCAATAATATATTGTTTAAACATTTTCGCACTTAAAATTAGTGAAATCATTTCGCCCAGTTACTGCCGCCAAGCACAACACTAAAAACCTAATGTTGTGTCCAAATTTGAAGAATACAATCTAAGTGAACCATCATTGTAAATTTAACAAAATTATAAAAATTAAAAACGACTTCAAAATAAATTTAAAATTGAAATTAAAAAAATTAAAAATAAAGCTAGGCGCATTGTGTCACGAAGAAGGCAACATAAGAAAGAAGATGACGATAAAGGAGCCGAAGAAAGACAGAAAGTAGGAAGAAGATAGAGGAAGTCTACAATATGGTCGGTGCAAATTCAATGCGCCAAGCTTTATTTTTAATTTTTTTAATTTCAATTTTAAATTTATTTTGAAGTCGTTTTTAATTTTTATAATTTTGTTAAATTTACAATGATGGTTCACTTAGATTGTATTCTTCAAATTTGGACACAACATTAGGTTTTTAGTGTTGTGCTTGGCGGCAGTAACTGGGCGAAATGATTTCACGAATTTTAAGTGCGAAAATGTTTAAACAATATATTATTGCTTGACCCTTCTTTTAGATCTCAATTGTTTTAAGTGGGAAGGTGCTTGGCAGTTTTTTTACAAGTTTTTGTTTTTGTACAACATGTCATATGGGGTATAAGTTTATAGCAGCTTTCACTGATCATTAAGTGTTACCTCATTACAGTTAACGCCAACAACGTCACTTCTTGTCTAAAGTTTTCTGTTTTTCTTTCAATAGTTCCGAAGTTAGTATAACGAAAGGGTCAATTTCTTTTGGTTGAATTTGAGTTATATCAAATTATAATTTGTTAAAAGTTCACAGCTTTGAGTCATGTGAATAACGTAAATTGTAGGTGTATTGTTCCGGTGTAGACCGGAATTTGTGCGTTCATCTCGTAAAACGCGTATTTGTCGCCACTTGGTAAACTGAAAGGTACACGAAAGATGATTGAAAATACGTTTCCTCATTTTTAAATTCTCCCATGTTCACTTTTTTATGTCAAAGTTCCGAAGTATAAACTCAATTGTTAAAGCGTGCAGGCTTACAGATGTTTACAACACATTTTAAATAAAATCCGGATGGTTTTTGGAAGGCAATGTAACTTAAAAGGAACTTAGTTAAGATTAACTAGCTGAGCTACCTGGTGTTTATAGTGCTGGTGGGAAGGAGTATGACGGGTGATGAATTTTACGCTACCCGCCTTACTCGCCTATGTACACGGATAGCATAGGCCGGCCTATACCTGGCATCTCCACCTCTCTGCCTCTCCCTGTCAGGTCAACTTAATGTTTACATTTGTTTGTTCATGGCAAATACGATCGAAGTCCATTTAGTATTGTTGTCTTCTTCTATAGGTACTTGTAAACAGTTATCTAGCTTGCATTTTAATTAGTCTACTGATCTTATTTAGTAATTATTATATTGTTTTGTGATGTTGCTGTGGAAGATAATATTTTCATATTTTCAAACCAAGAAACTACTTCGTGCTATTGCCTAGATACTTGAAGAATATTATTGTATTGCCGATGTAAACAAGCCAGACCACTTCCGTATATAACGTTCGCATCAAAACCAATGTTTATTTTATTAGTGTCAGATTAGGAGGAACATCAGTTTCAGTTTCATTTATTTCCATTAAACAATGTCACTTGATGAGACTTTGACTCACAGTTTGGAAATAAATCATGATAATTTAATAGCGTTTTATTATTCTAACTTTTTAACGTAAGCATTGTTGGATGATGAAATGAAATTTAAATCTCTCATACCCACAGATTTCCATTAATTATCATGGACCATTTGGTGTAGTTTCTTGTTTATTGTAACCGAGCTTCTAAGATTGACAGATTACAACATCTGAAATAATGAAATAATTTTTACTAAGTTGTAAACACCTTATAAACCTAGTAATGGAGCCATTTTGTGTGGTTTCTTGTTTCGTATCTGAACCATCAAGATCGACAAATTTGCATAATTAAAATAATTAAATTTATTTTAGAAACTTAAAGTTGTGATCACGTAATGGATGCACGTAATGGAGCCTTTTTGTGTGGTTTCTTGTTTCGTGTTGTTCTTGTTTCTTGTTGAGCCACCAATATTGACAAATTAACTCTATTTTAAATAATATATAAGTGTGACAAATGAAAAGTTGTAAACACGTAATACACTGAATATTAGTAATGGAGCCTTTACTGAATTTTACTATTTACTAAATTACCTGAATTTTACATAATTAAATAATTCGGATAAATTAAAAGCTGTGACAACCTTATGCACCCAGTAATGGAGCCTTTTTTGTGTGGTTTCTAGTTTAGTAACTGAGCCACCAAGATTCTGTTGATTAGCATGACCACGAATTGTTTTATGCACAACTTTACGTACAACGTGTACATTGACAATCATTATTAGAGTCCAATGAGTATAATATTAAAAAGAGTTGCTATGTAATCGTTGAATGTATTCGGATTAACATTTTGAATATATACACAAGAAGGTTAAACATTTTTTAAGTAAAGAAAAAGATAAAAAAATAAAACATTTGTTACGGGGATCGAACCCGGCAACGCCGTGATCGAAGTCACTTGCCTCATGTGACCGAGCCAATTCGCCACACTGAAATTAAACCTGTGTAGTATATCAAAGAAGAAAGGTAGAGCGTAAAACGACGTGCGCAATTCCTGTTTCCCTGATATCTTCACTGTTCACGATGGCAACCGGCGTGCCGCGATGGCGATGTTTCTGTCTATTGATGATCTTCACAGCATCCATTGGTAGTCTCATTTATTAAAAATGTACCAGAGCACCAGAGCATTAGTCTCTTAGAGTATTAGGAGCAAAGAGCACCTAATATACCTAGTAATGGAGCCTTTTTGTGTGGTTTATTGTTTCGTAACTGAGCCATCAAGATTGACAAATTAGCATAATTAAAATAATTAAATTAATTTAGAACCTAATGCACGTAATGGATGCACGTAATGGAGCCTTTTTGTGTGGTTTCTTGTTTCGTGTTGTTCTTGTTTCTTGTTGAGCCACCAATATTGACAAATTAACTCTATTTTAAATAATTAAATAAGTGTGACAAATGAAAAGTTGTAAACACCTAATACTCTGAATATTAGTTATGGAGCCTTCACTGAATTTTACTATTTACTTAATTAACTGAATTTTACATAATTAAATAATTCTAGTAAATTAAAAGCTGTGACAACCTAATGCACCCAGTAATGGAGCCTTTCTTGTGTGGTTTCTAGTTTAGTAACTGAGCCACCAAGATTCTGTAGATTAGCATGACCACGAATTGTTTTATTGCACAACTTTACGTACAACGTGTACATTGACAATCATTATTAGAGTCCAATGAGAATAATATTAAAAAGAGTAGCTATTGTAATCGTTGAATGTATTCGGACTAACATTTTGAATATATACACAAGAAGGTTAAACATTTTTTAAGTAAATAAAAAGATAAAAAATAAAACGTTTGGTACGGGGATCGAACCCGTCAACGCCGTGTTCGAAGTCTCATGCCTCATGTGATCGAGCCAATTCGCCACACAGAAACCAAAGCAGTCTGTATAGTATCAAAGAAGAATAGCGGAACCTAAAACGACGTGCGAGTTTTTCTGTTTCCCTGATATCTTCAGTGTTCACGATGGCAACTGGCGTGCCGCGATTGCGATGTTTCGGTCTATTGATGATCTACACAGCATCCCTGGACCTCTCATTTAAATATATATCCTTATTTATATCATCACTTATACAAATTAAAAAATAATATATGAAAAAAAAGTTTTCCGGGATCGGGAATCGAACGCGTTATGCAGAAGTCGAAGCCAGCTACCTTCCTAACTGAGCTATCAGCCCGATGGAAATTAAAGCCGCTGTTTAGTGTATCAAAGAAGAAAGGCGGAACGTAAATATTGATAATTTTCCCACTTCCGGTTTAAATTTATTGATTTTTCTTGAAGTGGAGTGTCTAGCAATACATTGTCTTTATTGTTGCCAAATTTCAAAACTCTCGATGGACCCGTTTGACTTTTAAAATATTTAAAATTTAAAAATGTAATAACTTCACTTCCGGTCAAAATTTTTCAGATTTTCTTTCAAAGGGCACTGCTATAAATATGACTCTATGTCTCTGCCAAATTTCAACTCTCTAGACCAAACCGTGTAACCTGTGGAGATGGGCAAACAAACCGGCCGTGCCTAACTAACTAACTAACTAACTAACTAACTAACTAACTAACTAACTAACATGAAAGTCAATCCTTGCATGTTTGAGGCCCAAAATTCACCCCGAAGGGATGATCGCAGCACTTTGAAATTTGGTTAGGTGTTGTCAGGTGGCTAAATATACCCGATAACCATGGTTTTCAACTTTCATTTCTAAATGCTTGCATGCGTACTGACACCCCGAAATCGGGCCCGAAGCGCTTGCTGTATAGAGTCGTGGTAGTAAGCTCGCACGTTGTATAGAGCGGTGCTTGGCAGCGTCGAGCTAACGCCCGACTAGATAGGCTGATAAATGTAAGATCGCACCATCAGAAGTCAGTATAAGCGATCTTATTGTCTCGCTCTAGTAGATGACCTCACATTTCAATGATAATAACAAGCTTTGATATGGGATAAGCTTAGTTATGGGACATGACCAGCAGTCATTCAAATTTGGTCAACGTTCAAGTTTTGTTTGGCCGAGTGTACATAGCTTTAATTTTGTAACCTCAATCAAACCGTTCATTTGACATATTTTTGTTTATAATGTATCATTATGATGTTTATATATCAGATGGCATCTCTTCCTTGCTATCAAAGTAAGAACAAATTGTTTGCGAAAGCTGTAGGTATTCTTGTCTGGGAATCATCAAGCTGAATTCCTCTGGAATCGCAATTGCTCAGGTCAATGCATAAGTTTCATTCTTGATACGAACGGCGTTTCTAAGATGGGATTCAACAAATCGAAATTTCAAGTCGATAATCGAGTTGAAATTGTGCACACTATCATTTTAAGTGTAGTTTTTGAGCGCTGCCCTCGGGCTGTTTGGGAAATGAAAATGACCGCCTGGAGCTCACGTCGTTTGTGTACCTCAAAATTTTTGAGGCCATCCTATATAGTTTTAGGTTGATAAATTTTAATGGAAATCCGTTGATTAGTTACAATTAAAATATGTATACATTTCTCCTGCTATAAATGGTCAGACCAAGTTCAAATTTTGCAATGCCAAAACCAAAACTACCCATTTCTCTTATTTTATAAATTTTCAGCCCAATCATTAGAGACAGATGCACTTATTGATATTCTTTACATTTTGAATCTGTCCGTAGGAAAAGTGATATGTTATCGAAATGGGAATCCACTTCAACTGGATCTGATTTTCTTTATGTGCTTATGTATGTACCAGAGTGTATAGATCTATATTCGCAGTTTCAATGAAAAAATACACTTTTTTGTTGATAAAGTTTATCAGTGGATATGTTTTCTGACGTGTTACGAAACAACGAGATTTCGGTTCGAGATTGTGCACGTGCCGGTGCTCGCTCATCAACGCGTTACATCGAGCAACATGAAGAGAAACAATTTTTACGCTGCAGCCTGATACTCGAACTTGTAAAACAACGCGTTACACCGAGCGTTTTCCGAGTATCTATAGATAGCTATACTACCACTATTTTTACGCTAGAAATGGTTTGATGCATTAAAATATTATGCCGTTTTGGTTTGGATTGTAGAATTTGATGATGAATTCTTTTAATTTGATCATATTTCTTTGTAAATCCTGAAAATATCATTAACTTTATAGTTATGATAGGTATTATTTTACGAAGTTTATAAAATATAATTTGTAGAGTCTATCCTCAAACTCAAAATATCTGTTTCAGGGACCCGAACCTTTATGAATAAAGGTTCGGGTTCCGGTTCCGGTTCCACAAATTTATTTTATAAAGGTTCGGGTTCCGGTTCCGGTTCTGAAACAAATATTCTTAAAGGTTCGGTTCCGGTTCCGGTTCCTGCATAAAGGTTCCGGTTCTAAAATTTTAAATCAAACTATATTATAAAATTTCAGTATTACCAATGTCTAATTTAATGGAATTATTGGATTTGGATTTTCCTATGAATGCAAGCACAGGTGTAGGCAGTGTCTGTATAAAATTCACAGGATGGTGCGCAGAGTAAATATCAGAGGAGACAGTATTGTGGCTGCAATTTTCTCCATAAGACAACGGAAACATTCATTTTTCCTGAGCAATCATATTTAAATTGTCGGCAATGCAGTTCTCATCGCAGTAGTCAGATTTAAAAATTGAAAACTCGAGCAGCGTTTGCAAATGAAGAATTATTATTTCTTATCAAGAATTAAAAATTGCTACAAAATATACATTTTAGAAATTTTTTCATAAATAAACTTTATACAACTTTGTGAATAATATTATATCCAAGTGATATACATGATGTTTTATTAAAAGAAGGAACCTTAAAGAACCTTTAAGAACCTTTAAGAACCTAATTGATTATAAAGGTTCGGGTTCCGGTTCCGGTTCTTTGGGAAAAAAGTATAACGGTTCCGGTTCCGGTTCTGGTTCCAAAATTATAAAGGTTCATACCGGTTCTAGGTTCCGGTTCCGGTTCTGGTTCGGGTCCCTGATCTCTTTTCAAACCAGCAACAAGACCGACATTTGTGGACTTGTCTCTTTCCAATAAATGAAATTCACTGTAAATTTGGCGCGTTGCCAGTGCCTGTGTTCTGATTGTTGACATTTTGTCTGAAGACTGAAGGTTAGTTCTCGCGCGACAGCATTGTTGGTCTAATAATGGTTTTGCATCTGATTGTTGTTTGCATTGTTGAAACAACAATAAGCAAGATGCTCAACAATAGGCGGATTGTTTAAGCTAGGTTTATTAGGTTATATTTTCATTTGTTACCGGATTCACATTGAGTCACAGATGTTCGACTCTAATTGGAAATTTTATTTCTATACCTATGTACACACTTGACAATTCATAAAATTCACACAGAATTCATCATTCTGTTGGTCAGGTTCATTGACAATCAATCCTTGTTATTATCAATGAGATCAGAGCTCACCTACTAGAGGTAGATGACGAGTAAGCATACATAGACTTCATCAGACGATGCCATCACATTTTTTTCAGACAATCCATTTCTTTCAAATACCGTTTTATGAATTGTCGAGTGTAGTACCTACAATATGTATAGGTACTATTTTAATGTACTGTTGTGTCCAGGAGATAGAAATACAACAAGATTAGTTTAAAATACTTTATTATTTCTTCTGACAAGAACAAAGCTTACATTTTTATCACCAATAATGCTATATCCTCCTTCAATTCTCTCCGCCTCCTTGATGTCCTTCCCAGAGCCTATATATTAGCGTTTACACAATCATACACATCATACGCCTATATACAATCAACGATATTAGGCAAGGCCTAATAATTCCCCCTCCAAAAAGAGCCTTGAGGCATGGGTGATTAGGCGCTACGCACCCATGCGGGAACTGGAATGACCGGCAACAATTGGGCTACATTTGCCCGGCCCGCTGACTTGCCAGACTTCGGATCGCCGAGCTCGTAGACGTTGCGTCCTATGGCCCGGACAATACGGAACGGACCATTCCTCTTTGATGCCAGACCGCTTGCAATGCCTTTGCGGTGCGGTGGTGCCTGGCGACGCTGAGTACCTGCAGCGTAGTGAAGCTGCGTACTGGCGAACTTGTGTCGCGGTGTATGGACATTTTGCTGTCGCTTAGCGTCACTTCGAATCTTGGACGGATTCCATGCCCTGCACCTTGGAAGCCTCGACGGCGTCCATGCACTGCACCTTGGAAGCCTCGACGGCGTCCATGCACTGCACCTTGGAAGCCTCGACGGAGTCCATGCACTGCACCTTGGAAGCCTCGACGGAGTCCATGCACTGCACCTGGGAAGCCTCGACGGCGTCCGTGCCCTGCACCTTGGAAGCCTCGACGGCGTCCATGCCCTGCACCTTGGAAGCCTCGACGGAGTCCATGCACTGCACCTGGGAAGCCTCGACGGCGTCCGTGCCCTGCACCTTGGAAGCCTCGACGGCGTCCATGCACTGCACCTTGGAAGCCTCGACGGAGTCCATGCACTGCACCTTGGAAGCCTCGACGGAGTCCATGCCCTGCACCTTGGAAGCCTCGACGGCGTCCATGCACTGCACCTTGGAAGCCTCGACGGTGTCCATGCCCTGCACCTTGGAAGCCTCGACGGAGTCCATGCACTGCACCTTGGAAGCCTCGACGGCGTCCGTGCCCTGCACCTTGGAAGCCTCGACGGCGTCCGTGCCCTGCACCTTGGAAGCCTCGACGGCGTCCATGCACTGCACCTTGGAAGCCTCGACGGAGTCCATACACTGCACCTTGGAAGCCTCGACGGCGTCCATGCACTGCACCTTGGAAGCCTCGACGGCGTCCGTGCCCTGCACCTTGGAAGCCTCGACGGCGTCCATGCACTGCACCTTGGAAGCCTCGACGGAGTCCATGCACTGCACCTTGGAAGCCTCGACGGCGTCCATGCACTGCACCTTGGAAGCCTCGACGGAGTCCATGCACTGCACCTTGGAAGCCTCGACGGCGTCCATGCACTGCACCTTGGAAGCCTCGACGGAGTCCATGCCCTGCACCTTGGAAGCCTCGACGGCGTCCATGCACTGCACCTTGGAAGCCTCGACGGAGTCCATGCCCTGCACCTTGGAAGCCTCGACGGCGTCCATGCACTGCACCTTGGAAGCCTCGACGGAGTCCATGCACTGCACCTTGGAAGCCTCGACGGAGTCCATGCACTGCACCTGGGAAGCCTCGACGGCGTCCGTGCCCTGCACCTTGGAAGCCTCGACGGCGTCCATGCACTGCACCTTGGAAGCCTCGACGGAGTCCATGCACTGCACCTTGGAAGCCTCGACGGCGTCCATGCACTGCACCTTGGAAGCCTCGACGGAGTCCATGCCCTGCACCTTGGAAGCCTCGACGGCGTCCATGCACTGCACCTTGGAAGCCTCGACGGAGTCCATGCACTGCACCTTGGAAGCCTCGACGGCGTCCGTGCCCTGCACCTTGGAAGCCTCGACGGCGTCCATGCACTGCACCTTGGAAGCCTCGACGGAGTCCATGCACTGCACCTGGGAAGCCTCGACGGCGTCCGTGCCCTGCACCTTGGAAGCCTCGACGGCGTCCATGCACTGCACCTTGGAAGCCTCGACGGAGTCCATGCACTGCACCTTGGAAGCCTCGACGGAGTCCATGCACTGCACCTTGGAAGCCTCGACGGCGCCCATGCCCTGCACCTTGGAAGCCTCGACGGCGTCCATGCACTGCACCTTGGAAGCCTCGACGGCGTCCGTGCCCTGCACCTTGGAAGCCTCGACGGCGTCCATGCACTGCACCTTGGAAGCCTCGACGGAGTCCATGCACTGCACCTGGGAAGCCTCGACGGCGTCCGTGCCCTGCACCTTGGAAGCCTCGACGGCGTCCATGCACTGCACCTTGGAAGCCTCGACGGAGTCCATGCACTGCACCTTGGAAGCCTCGACGGCGTCCATGCACTGCACCTTGGAAGCCTCGACGGCGTCCGTGCCCTGCACCTTGGAAGCCTCGACGGCGTCCATGCACTGCACCTTGGAAGCCTCGACGGAGTCCATGCACTGCACCTTGGAAGCCTCGACGGCGTCCATGCACTGCACCTTGGAAGCCTCGACGGAGTCCATGCACTGCACCTTGGAAGCCTCGACGGCGTCCATGCACTGCACCTTGGAAGCCTCGACGGAGTCCATGCCCTGCACCTTGGAAGCCTCGACGGCGTCCATGCACTGCACCTTGGAAGCCTCGACGGAGTCCATGCCCTGCACCTTGGAAGCCTCGACGGCGTCCATGCACTGCACCTTGGAAGCCTCGACGGAGTCCATGCACTGCACCTTGGAAGCCTCGACGGAGTCCATGCACTGCACCTGGGAAGCCTCGACGGCGTCCGTGCCCTGCACCTTGGAAGCCTCGACGGCGTCCATGCACTGCACCTTGGAAGCCTCGACGGAGTCCATGCACTGCACCTTGGAAGCCTCGACGGCGTCCATGCACTGCACCTTGGAAGCCTCGACGGAGTCCATGCCCTGCACCTTGGAAGCCTCGACGGCGTCCATGCACTGCACCTTGGAAGCCTCGACGGAGTCCATGCACTGCACCTTGAAAGCCTCGACGGCGTCCGTGCCCTGCACCTTGGAAGCCTCGACGGCGTCCATGCACTGCACCTTGGAAGCCTCGACGGAGTCCATGCACTGCACCTGGGAAGCCTCGACGGCGTCCGTGCCCTGCACCTTGGAAGCCTCGACGGCGTCCATGCACTGCACCTTGGAAGCCTCGACGGAGTCCATGCACTGCACCTTGGAAGCCTCGACGGAGTCCATGCACTGCACCTTGGAAGCCTCGACGGCGCCCATGCACTGCACCTTGGAAGCCTCGACGGCGTCCATGCACTGCACCTTGGAAGCCTCGACGGCGTCCATGCACTGCACCTTGGAAGCCTCGACGGCGTCCGTGCCCTGCACCTTGGAAGCCTCGACGGCGTCCATGCACTGCACCTTGGAAGCCTCGACGGAGTCCATGCACTGCACCATGGAAGCCTCGACGGCGTCCATGCACTGCACCTTGGAAGCCTCGACGGCGTCCATGCACTGCACCTTGGAAGCCTCGACGGCGTCCATGCACTGCACCTTGGAAGCCTCGACGGAGTCCGTGCCCTGCACCATGGAAGCCTCGACGGCGTCCGTGCCCTGCACCTTGGAAGCCTCGACGGAGACCATGCACTGCACCTTGGAAGCCTCGACGGCGTCCGTGCCCTGCACCTTGGAAGCCTCGACGGCGTCCGTGCCCTGCACCTTGGAAGCCTCGACGGAGTCCATGCCCTGCACCTTGGAAGCCTCGACGGCGTCCATGCACTGCACCTTGGAAGCCTCGACGGCGTCCGTGCCCTGCACCTTGGAAGCCTCGACGGCGTCCATGCACTGCACCTTGGAAGCCTCGACGGAGTCCATGCACTGCACCTGGGAAGCCTCGACGGCGTCCGTGCCCTGCACCTTGGAAGCCTCGACGGCGTCCATGCACTGCACCTTGGAAGCCTCGACGGAGTCCATGCACTGCACCTTGGAAGCCTCGACGGCGTCCATGCACTGCACCTTGGAAGCCTCGACGGAGTCCATGCCCTGCACCTTGGAAGCCTCGACGGCGTCCATGCACTGCACCTTGGAAGCCTCGACGGAGTCCATGCACTGCACCTTGGAAGCCTCGACGGCGTCCGTGCCCTGCACCTTGGAAGCCTCGACGGCGTCCATACACTGCACCTTGGAAGCCTCGACGGAGTCCATGCACTGCACCTGGGAAGCCTCGACGGCGTCCGTGCCCTGCACCTTGGAAGCCTCGACGGCGTCCATGCACTGCACCTTGGAAGCCTCGACGGAGTCCATGCACTGCACCCTGGAAGCCTCGACGGAGTCCATGCACTGCACCTTGGAAGCCTCGACGGCGCCCATGCACTGCACCTTGGAAGCCTCGACGGCGTCCATGCACTGCACCTTGGAAGCCTCGACGGCGTCCATGCACTGCACCTTGGAAGCCTCGACGGCGTCCGTGCCCTGCACCTTGGAAGCCTCGACGGCGTCCATGCACTGCACCTTGGAAGCCTCGACGGAGTCCGTGCCCTGCACCTTGGAAGCCTCGACGGAGTCCATGCACTGCACCATGGAAGCCTCGACGGCGTCCATGCACTGCACCTTGGAAGCCTCGACGGCGTCCATGCACTGCACCTTGGAAGCCTCGACGGCGTCCATGCACTGCACCTTGGAAGCCTCGACGGAGTCCGTGCCCTGCACCATGGAAGCCTCGACGGCGTCCGTGCCCTGCACCTTGGAAGCCTCGACGGAGACCATGCACTGCACCTTGGAAGCCTCGACGGCGTCCGTGCCCTGCACCTTGGAAGCCTCGACGGCGTCCATGCACTGCACCTTGGAAGCCTCGACGGAGTCCATGCACTGCACCTTGGAAGCCTCGACGGCGTCCATGCACTGCACCTTGGAAGCCTCGACGGCGCCCATGCACTGCACCTTGGAAGCCTCGACGGCGTCCATGCACTGCACCTTGGAAGCCTCGACGGCGTCCGTGCCCTGCACCTTGGAAGCCTCGACGGCGTCCATGCACTGCACCTCGGAACCTTCGACGGAGTCCCCTTGACGTCGAAGTGGAGAAGGCGTGGCGGTTGTGTCCTGAACTGATAGTACAGTAGACGTCGTGGACGCTGCTCGTTCTGCTACTATTTGACGCATCGCAGCCAAGAAACCTTGAAAGTCACAGGCCTTGAAACGTAACATGTCGCGTTGCAGGTCGAGGGGCAACCTGCTTCACCCTGGAATTTGTTCCAACCGGTAGCAAGATTCCATGTTTTGCTCCATGCCAACAGATAAACGTGACTGGCTTGGAAATTGTATGAAATACCTGGCTTAAAAGTGAAATTCGAACAGCCCCCACTTGTTGTCCAGGAGATAGAAATACAACAAGATTAGTTTAAAATACTTTATTATTTCTTCTGACAAGAACAAAGCTTACATTTTTATCACCAATAATGCTATATCCTCCTTCTATTCTCTCCGCCTCCTTGATGTCCTTCCCAGAGCCTATATGCTAATAGTACAATCTGATTATACCGGGTGGCACAAAAAATCCCCTGCTGAGAGGTCACTAATGTACCAAATATCAAGAACTATAAAGTGTGAAAATTTCGGCTCCTTCATTTATAGTTCTGTTGGAGTGACCTCTCAAAAAGGGGGATTTTTTTCATTTGTAAACTTTGGTGGGGTTAGCTCAAATTGAAAATATTTCACAACATTGTGAGATTTTGATGTGAGATATATATTTTCTGCCACCGTGCATTGTATCACAAAGCGGATCAATAAAACATATACATACATGATACATACACATTTCCCATTTTCAAGATCCAGTAGGCCAAAAATGCCATTATGATAGTGTAAAAGTGTTTTGTCGGCTCATCAGCCTTTTTAGGCATTTTTTGACCAATGTCCCAATTTACCTTTGACAGTTACAACTGTCTACACCCAGCACTAAATAGGTTAATCAAACTGTTTCTTCATATTCGTAAATATCAGTTGTCAATAAAAAAAAATTTAAAGAATATCACGTCTTTGCAATTCATTGAAAGTCGAAGTAATCAATTGCCCGAGAATGCGGCCATTATCTGAGATTTTCATCACTTTCATCAATTGTTTCTTTTTAGCTTTTGCGAGCGCCTTTTACAACAAAAAGTGATTATTTCATAGTTGGCACGAGCTTCTTTTGTTTTACATCAACATTGTAAAAGTAGGATATTTCGGCCATTTTGGTGTACAATAGATAGTTGGTTGATTTAAACTAATTATTATCGGTTTACTAACTAAACGAAGATATAGTTAGTTAACCGATAATAAACTGATTGACAGCCGTCTGACATGTTTCACCAAGATGGTCGCGCAACAAAGAGATATGTCACGTGCAGACTGCAGACTATGAATTATCATTTTGTTTTAATCATAGGTTTGCGCACGGCGGGGAGGGGGGGGGGGGGTGGCTCTGCTTCCCCCTAAAGTGCTATAGCCTCAACAACAAAATTATATAAATCGGTCCATATAGTGTAAAAAATACGTTTTAAAATGGTTAAAAAAAAGTTCTCTGCGGGGCAAATTAAGCTGCTCAAATCACTGGAATCAGGTAGGGGAGAGTTACCTAAGATGAGGTTACCTAAGACGAGAAATTTCGCGCATTTCCATGTTTCCGGTTACAATCTACTCTCATTGACATTGGATGTTCGTTACTCGTTAGAAGCCAGTACATCGATATAAGTTGAATGGGACACATTTTTTCAAGGCTATGGACGTTTAGAGCAGAGAAAAGACTCGCTATAAGTTTTCGCATCAGCCATTAAAACGTTTCTAGTTTATTTGTCTTATCTTAAATGTCTTATTTGTCTATATTTGTCCTACTTATTTGTCATGATACAAATGATAGTTTCAGCAAATTTAGAGTGATCAATTATTTTTAAGAGTATAAAATAAAGTCTTCGGTATACAGGGGCGAAAGATGGGAAAACTCATATTTTGAGGTTGTGAGGTTGTCTTTGGTGAGGTTGATTATTTAATGACATTTAAAAATATCTATAGTAGGGTACTCGTTGAAATACTTATCTGTATCATAATTCAAGTCAGGGTCAGGCGCGTAGGAACTACTTTCATGGGGAAGGGGGGGGGGGGGGGGGGGGGGGCGACACATGGAAGGGGATTTGGAGGCAAAGCCCCCCAGTTTGAGCCCCGCGGGGTGTATTTTAGAATTCGCTGTGGCTGCTCTCGCGTTAACGTGAGCCTGAAATCGCCTCTTGTTTTCACGCGAAAAGTCACATGATGCGCATGACGTCATTTACTGGGCAGCCTAAGTAAAAAAACTCTTATGGGTAGACAAATTCGAACTTGCAAAAATTAAAGCTGAGCAACTTAAAAAAAAAATTACATTTAGCCAGAATTAAAACTTGTTAAAATTTCAAAATAAAAAAGTACAACCGGGACCGAATTCGAACCAGGACCCCTTAGTACCATTGTCCAGCGCTCTACCACTGAACAAGGTTTTAATAGCAGACACTAACTTTATTCTGGGATGCTGAACTGCTCAAATTGCAACAAACAACCCCCATTGCGTTTTTCCCATTTAAACCATTTATAAGTGATTTTGGGACTCCATTAATTTTATATGGTGAATTTGGGGGAGGGGGGGGTCAGACTGCTCGAGTTTGAGGGGGGGGAGGGATTATCCCCTCCTTCCCCCTTACTGATCAGGGTTTCAATAATTTCGAAGTGGTCATGAAAATGGAAAATGGATCGTGGAAATTGGCAGGAGGAAAATATGGCAGAGTCATCTAGGTCATTATCTAATTATATACAAAAGTATATATCTATATATATCTACCTGTGCTGATATCACTAATATCAATTAAAAAATTTACTTTAAACGTCATTAATACCGACCTAAATTTTTTTCCTATCTTGGATAAAATTTACAAATTATGGGTAAAGGTAGGCCAACACGTATATTAATTAATTACTCCGATAATTGTAAACATATTTTTAATCTTTTTACGTGAAAAGGTAGCTAAATGAGTTCCGGTTCTTATGATACATTGTGAGTTTTTGTAACTTCAATATACAAACAGAATGTAAAATAATATTCGAAATTTTGGCCCGTCTTAGGTAACTCTCTGCTATCCTTGGTTGATCAAAGACACAATATTTTGAAGAAAATAATACCACGAAAACAATACCTATAGGTAGGTAACTTCCAAAATCATGATTTTTTCATGAAATGCTGTGATTTTTCCTAAAATTTTCTTTAATTAATATATGCGACCTTGAGAGAAAATTTTCTCGGAGGCTTCGCTCCGGACCCCGTCGACTCAATAGTTCTTTTTTAAAGTAGATAAGTTGCACTATATTAAACCTACCTATTGGCTGCTTGAAAAACAAAACCCCGCATACAGCACACTATGCACACTTTTTTAAATTTCTGCCAAAATATTAGTTGGAAATTAAACTTCTGTTCACAACTCATAACAACGCATCAAATTTACTCAAGGAACACAATTTTTCTCTGGGGCTACGCGCCCCGGAACCACGTCTTCTGAGTGCCTATACCCCCCAAATATACCCTTTGTCTGAATTCAATGATTTCTCCTGTGCACTCCAATATGTATTTAATCAGTTATGTTTAGGTACATTTATTTCATACAAAGAACTCCGAAATACATGTATTCACATGCGCTATCGCCGAAATCGAGGAGGAACAAAGGACATAACTCTTTTTTTTGTCGCCAAACTCTTTATTTTTCTGTCAGCTGTGGGTCCCGAACCTAACAAAAAAATCTAGAAACGTCAAGGCTGTTTAGTCAAAGAAGGCATACCGACCGACACAAAAAGTTGAAAATATACAAGATATTTTTTGTTTTGAGTGAAAATAGGTAAAAGTGGGCGAATACTGGGACGTGGCCGGTAACTGGGACAGTTGTTTTGAGAGTGTTCGCCTAGTACGACATGGCCACTCCACTAGAAGAGTCGAGCAGAAATTGATCTAAAGAAAGTGATATTAATCAGATTGTGGGTTCTTCCATGTTCCAGAGCACCCAGTTAAGAAAGAAGTCCAGAAGAGGGAGAAACCAGAAGCAAAGGTGGAGGAGATTGATCTCACCAGTGTGAAGCTGGAGAAAGCCGAGATGAAGGTGGATAACAACGCCGTGGAGGAGAACCCCCATACTCCTGAACTCCCAGTCGCAAACTAATGTGAAGTGGGGCCGTGAAAGATGACAATTCGTTTTACACTTATATTAGGTACTTAGGACACTGTAATTAGATTTTTATGATGTTTTTAGTTAGAATGTATGCTATTCTACATTACAGTTGTTATTACATTTTCCATCACCTTCAATATTCACAAATACATCACAATTATTATGCGTTTTAAACATTGATGACATGTCACATAGAACTTGAACTCATTACAGTCTTTAAATGAGTTTTAATGAGTTTAAATGACCAATTTAGGTATAAATATCCTTTGGTAGTCTGTTGTACTCTCAAATACATTTAAAAATTTAAATTACAGTGTCCTAGGTGTATAATATCATTGAAAAACGAATTGTCATCTTTCTCGGCCTTTCACAGTTGCCGTCGCTAATCAGGCCCTACTGGCCTTGAAGCAGGCTCTGCGCGCGGCTCAGCTCCTCGTGGACCAGCTTCAAGCGCTGGTCGACAACCAAGAGGCCTTGCCGTCACAAGGTCTTGGTCCTGCTCCTGCTCCTGAGCCGGAGAACCGTGGATGTACGTTCTGCAGATACTACTGCGGGTTGCCCCAGGCAGTATGGGAGGGCCACCAGAAGTACAGCAACCCACCACCACCAGACCACGGCATCTGCATCTGCCCGGCACTGCGGCAGTACGTCTGCTCGATCTGCCAGCTGACTGGCGACAACGCCCATATCGAGGATGACTGCTGCGTCGCCCGCCACAATTACATAGATGAGGAAAATGTCAGTACCACTTTAGTATAAGTCTCCTCGATGTAGTTCATCCACATCACACTGGCAATCATAAAACGGTATTTGAATGAATCGGATTGGCTGCTGGTTAGGTTCCTTGACAAAAATGCTGTTTCACTTCAGGAATTTAAACGTGAGCTGGCAGGGAGGTTGCTGGCAGGATGTATTGTTGTATGATACCGGTGTTATTTTAATGTACTACATACTGGTTTCCTCTTGATTTCATAATAATGACTATGAAGGTACTACCTGTAAGAATGTAGCGCAAGTCGCTAAATAAAATTATTATTATTATTTATCAATCCTTGTTATTATCAATGAAATCAGAGCTCAACTGCTCGAGGTAGAAGACGAGTTGGCATAGACTTTATCGGATGTTGCATCACATTTTTTCAGCCAATACGTTTGGTTCAAAAACCGTTTTATGATTTGTTGAGTGTCGAGAAAACCATGTACAGAAACGTGACATATCTTTGTAGCGACTCGCCCCTTGATAGTTTAAGCTCTTATCTCCTGCCAAGGTGTTCAGACCCCCAAACCATGTACAGAAGTGTGCCCTATCTGGGTAGCGACTCGCTCCTCAATAGCACCCTTAAACCATGTACAGAAGCGTGCCCTATCTGGGTAGCGACTCGCTCCTCAATAGCACCCTTAAACCATGTACAGAAGCGTGCCCTATCTGGGTAGAGACTCGCTCCTCAATAGCACCCTTAAACCATGTACAGAAGTGTGCCCTATCTGGGTAGCGACTCGCTCCTCAATAGCACCCTTAAACCATGTACAGAAGCGTGCCCTATCTGGGTAGCGACTCGCTCCTCAATAGCACCCTTAAACCAAGTACAGAAGCGTGCCCTATCTGGGTAGCGACTCGCTCCTCAATAGCACCCTTAAACCATGTACAGAAGCGTGCCCTATCTGGGTAGCGACTCGCTCCTCAATAGCACCCTTAAACCATGTACAGAAGCGTGCCCTATCTGGGTAGCGACTCGCTCCTCAATAGCACCCTTAAACCATGTACAGAAGTGTGCCCTATCTGGGTAGCGACTCGCTCCTCAATAGCACCCTTAAACCATGTACAGAAGTGTGCCCTATCTGGGTAGCGACTCGCTCCTCAATAGCACCCTTAAACCATGTACAGAAGCGTGCCCTATCTGGGTAGCGACTCGCTCCTCAATAGCACCCTTAAACCATGTACAGAAGCGTGCCCTATCTGGGTAGCGACTCGCTCCTCAATAGCACCCTTAAACCATGTACAGAAGCGTGCCCTATCTGGGTAGCGACTCGCTCCTCAATAGCATAAGCACTTATCTCCTGTACTAATTTTGAACAGTTTCTTATTACGTTACGTTTACTAAACGAGTACTTATCTCCTGTACTAATTTTGTACTAAGATTGTACTAATTTTGAACTGTTACTTATTACGTTACGTTTATTAAACGAGCAAATTAAAATTGTCCAAAAATTTAAGTATCTTGGGGTCATTATAGATAACAACCTAAACTTTAAAGATCATGCTGAATACATTATTAAAAAAATTGCTAGTAAAGTTGGCCTTTTCAATAGGATCAATTAGTCCAGTAATTGCGTGATTGTACCCACCACTAATTGCAACAGAAGCGTTTTTGGTACCGTTCGATTCAGAAAAGTGTCCTCTACAACATATCCAAAATCGACCGAAATCGCTGTACGGAAAAATGGTTTTAATAACTTTTTAAGTTAATTTCCCATGTTAATTCCATCTTGCAAAAAAAACTTTTTTTCATGTAACTCCGATTTTGACGAAACTTGGAAGAATTGTTCACCATCCTAAATGAACACAAATAGCTCTCTGAGCTTTTTCCTCTAAGTCTCATCGTTTGGGAAATATAGCCCATTGAAAAGTCATGTTTTCGAAGATTTAACTCACTTTGAGTGTAATTTGACGTTTTGCGAGGTCCATATTTCCCAAACGATGAGATTTAGAGGAAAACGCTCAGAGAGCTATTTGTGTTCATTTTTGGATGGTGTACAATTCTGCCAAGTTTCGTCAAAATCGGAGTTACATGAAAGAAAGTTTTTTATGCAAGATGGAATTAACATGGGAAATTAACTTAAAAAGTCATTAAAACCCTTTTTTCGTACAGCGATTTCGGTCGATTTTGGATATGTTGTAGAGGACACTTTTCTGAATCGAACGGTACCAAAAACGCTTCTGTTGCAATTAGTAGTGGGTTATGCTGATTTTTTCACTAGAATTACTGGACTAAATGGTTGCCTGCTTTTTTAGAATCTAAAATACTTTTATATCAAGCTATAATTTCCCCTCATATAGACTACTGCAGCTCAATTCTATTCCTATTAAATAAAAATGAAATAGACATAATACAGAAACTTCAAAATAAAGCCATGAGTAAGTATTCTTAGGGTAAATAGGTCCACCTCTATCAAGAAGATGTGTAAAAGCCCTACCACACTGCGGTTGGAAAATATGGTTGGCCACGCATGTGCAGAGACTGAATTTGGTCAACCCACGGGTTGGGTTGAAAAATAGAGAAGTCTCTATTTTTCCGGTTCCAACAATTTGTTGTGGAACCACGTGACGTGAACTTACCAATAGGATGCTATAAATAATAGCTATAAATCATATTTATCAGATGAATATTTAACTTGAACATGTGTATGGATAAATAGTGCGTATTATTATTAACTTGTACTTACTTAAATATCTTTCTTTCACAAGTAATCACTCAAAGTATGAGATTTGGATTGCCGCTGTCAGATTTGTTATTCCCTATACTTTTATTTTGGTTACTATGGCAACTGCTTTCTGCGCAACTCATGAGTGTCAATGTGAACCAACTAACATCAACCCAAACAGTTGCGTGTGATTGGCTTTTGCCTCGTTTTGCAACAAAAGTTTCCATACGACAGTTCCAACCACGGGTTTCAACTCAGTGTGATACCCACTTAAGGCACTGGCTTGGTTGAAGGTAAAGGACAGAATTTTACTTAATACGTTAACGTTAATATACAAAATTGACAATGGCCTTGCACCTGAATATTTGAGTAGCAAAATTAAATTAAACAAAGAGGTACATAAACATAATACACGGAATGAGAATGACATAACAATTGATAGAAACACTTCCACATTTATGTCAAATTCTATTTTTAATGAAGGTATGAAAATATACAACCGCATACCACTTAAAATTAGAAAGAGTGATTCCCCGAAACAATTTAGGAGACAATGCTGTTTGATAATGAAGGAAAACATGCTGAGATCAGCACCTCATGAAAAGATTTGCTTCTGGGATGTAATGGACTAAATTATAATATGGAAGTAAAATAATGAAAGTGTAGGTTTGTTCACTGGGTGCTTGACGTGATTGACATATTCTTTGTTATTTTGTGTAACTAGATCAATATGAAATGATCATTGTCTAACTACACCTAGTCGTATACTTAGTTTTAATCTGATTGGAAATGTTATATGTACAACAATCATGGTTTTAATTATAGTTCATAGTGCTATACAAATGGTGTACTGGCGTACTGCCTAAAATGATCCTTGGCGTACTGCCTAAAATGGCCTAAAAATAGTGGCGTACTGCCTAAACCGGTTCTACTACCACTGCCACAAACATAACCGTGTTTCACATGGCCCCTCATCATCTTGGCAATGTTGTCAAGTCTACCCTTACGTACATGGTAAAATCGAAAAAAAACTTTGTTTTACAGTTTTTGGACTTTTGAAAGAGGAAAACTAGTGTTTTTATAATCTAATCAGATAGAAGGGATGATGCAGATTCGAACAGCGGAAACCAGAGCTCGCTCGCTCATTCCGAACGCTTGTGATACGTTTATAAAATTTTCCTGACTTTATTACGTCAGAAAAAGAGTTATATATTATATTGTGAAAAATATATAACTTGACAAATGAAAGCTGATGAAGGCCGTAGCATTCGAATCCGAAGATGGCACTTTGTTATCCCTTTCTGGGGCTCTTCAAATTGCGATATTTCACCAAACGAGGATTTTATCCCAAATAATCTTCGTTTTCTCAAAATAAAACTGTCTAATAATCGAATCTTTTAGAAATCATTTATTGAATAAAGAAAAAATAATATAAGTATTGCCATTTATTATTTTATTTAATAATTCATATTTATTCGACACCGGACATTTTCAAAATTGTCTTTCTATTGTTAAATGTAACAAAATAGATACCCTAATTAAAGAATGCTTTCCTAAATACCCTAACGTAGAGGGCATCAAATTAATTTCAGCTCTCAAGGGTCAACTCAATAGGTAAATATTTATACTATTGTAATGTGAAAAAGAAATAAATACAAATGTACTTTGTAAAAGGTTGATCAGAAAATGTGTCTGTTTATCAAGCCAATTTATTTTGTAAAAAAAAAATCCTGTGATTATTAAGTTGGTATAACAAAGCCTATACTATTTGAAGTGATTCCACACATGTGGAATCCTGTATTCTGTTGTTGATAAATAATAAATAATAATAATAATAATAATAATAATAATAATAATAATAATAATAATAATAATAATAATAATAATAATAATAACTTTTTAATTATTAGATCAGTCAGTCAGAGAACAGATCAGATCAGTCCAGTAGTCCGTCTTGGACGGCGGAGCCAGTATAAGCCTGCTGGGGAGGGGGTGTTAGATCTGGCAACATAGTACACTTGTTGGTAACAGCTCATGATGCAATAATATACTAGCTAGAAGAGGTGAGCCCATGCGCATGTGTGGGAGGAGCTTACTGCCGCTGTGACGTAGGCTGGCCCACACCAGTACGCGTGGACCGGCGTGGATCAGCGAGACGTCTTGTCTAGCGCCTGTCAACTCTTACTTTGATATTGCTAATAGTAATGGATAAATATTATAATTTGTGCCGTGTTCGGGTGCAATACTAGCCATAGAACTAAATTCTCTGTTCAGGTTCCCAAAGGACCCTGATCTGTGTACAAAATGGGTTCAATTTTGTAAGAGAACTGATAAAGTTATTACAAAGAACGCAAGAATTTGTGCGGAACATTTTCAAGCCAGTGATTATCACTGGAGCTTGCAACATAAACTATTGGGCTATTCTCCTAAGCGTGCAAAGAAAATTAATCCCAAAAGTGTCCCCAGTGTAAACCCGCCTCACGTCAGTTCATCTCAAGTGGAGAACAAAGAAGATGTTTCACGTGTTACGCGGCAGAAGAAAAGAAATCAAAGAAAACTCATCAAAGAATTAACTTCTACAACAAGGTTAGTATTAAGAAATGTTTACAGTTGTGGTGTCTTGAAGATTAAATATTTAATATCAACATCAATCAGCGGAATAATATTTATAAACAAAGTAAGTTTTAAGTGAGAAAAATCAATTTCGTTCAATCACATTCCAACTACAATTGAGATTTGCATTGTTAATTCTTAATTTTTAATAATGGTTTTCTATTAGAAAATTTGACTGAACTGCGATAAGAACTATGCTGACAATATGAATATGATAGCTCAGGCAAAATTAATGGAAATTGCCACCACTAGGCCTTTGGAGAAAGAATACTCAAATTGTTTATTGTATGACTAGACCGGACTAGACTGCTCTTCTAAGATTGGGTCTGCGCGACATCCTGTGCACCAGACACCACAGTATACGTCAGTGCATTCCAGGTTGCAAATGTAAATATTAGTCAATTGACCGCATTTTCATAACAAGTAAAATTAAATAAATAATGACTTATAATGAAACTCAGAAAGAACTACATTTTCATTCATAGGACAAAATCCGAATCAACTATTCAATAAAATGTGAGATAAGATAATACGTAATAATGCTAAAATGTTATAATCTTGTTTGATTTATAATTTGAGAACCGGAACCGAACCTTTATTGAGCGAGCGAAGCGAGCGTCTCATTTTCGCACTTTTGGCACGGACCTCTGTTATCCCAGGATATTTTGAATGATTTCTTGTTTAGGGGCTGTGCATAAAGGACGTTACGCTTCGGGAGGGGAGGGGGGGGGGGGGGGGCTGGAGCCTTTGGGATGTCACGTTTTGATATAGACAATTTAAAGAATTTCAAACTTTAGTTGATATGTCGGGAGGCATTTAGAATTTATAAGTTTTTATAGTGTACACTCGACAATTCATAAAACGGTATTTGAACGAAACAGATTAGCTGCTGGTCAGGTTCCTTGACAATCTATCCTTGTTATTATCAATGAAATTAGAGCTCTTTTACTACAGGTAGATGACGAGTAAGTATAGACTTCATCAAATGATGCCATCACATTTTTTTCAGACAATCCATTTCTTTCAAATACCGATTTATGAATTGTCGAGCGTACAATCTTGGTTTTGTTTTTGCAGAGCAATTTACAGAAGAAAAGTGATTCATCTCTTCACTAGTAAATGTGCCTCTCATTTGAACCATTCAGTATTAAAATCTCGGGACGATTGTGATTTTAATGTGATTATATTTGCTGTCAAAAGTTACCCTGCATTGCGAATTGAGTGAGCTAAGAAACTTAATATTGTAGCCGAATTTGTGCAAATGCTTATAAGTTATAATGCTTATCGCGTGTTGTTTTATATTTACTATATGACTGAAGCCTTGACTGAAGTACCTAATTAATATATTTGTTATATTAACGGAATTTGTTATTACTGTGGTTAGTATCTAGTAAGATTCATATTCCGCATATTTTAATCATGTTCATTACACGCTACAATACATTGCACAAAAATAATTTGTATGCATACATTATTCAATCAACCAATATTCCTATTCCCCATATATTTTACAAGTCCATTAAAAACTATAAACGTGAGAAATCTTAATACGCGCGAAGTTATTGCTGGTCCACCCATAGCTTTATTGCATGTCTCGGCTCTGTGGGCCAGCTGACGTCATGCGCGAGCTTGACGCAAACGCGTCCGCCAGTTGGACCTACCTGGCTGAGCGTAGAGATACTTATACCATGGTAACAGCTGATGTTTTCAGTTTGTTATAGCCAAGAAGGTATAGCCATTTAAACCTTCTTGGTTATAGAAGGTTATAGTACACTATAATTCCCCTCAGTCCCCTCATTTAGGCAGTACGCCAATGCTTTTTGATGAGTTGACAGGTACTTTTTTTGGGTCTTTAGGCAGTACGACTATGAACCTATACAAATGTACCTTTACAATGTTTTGATTTTATATGATTTACTGAGTACTCTCATTGAAATTAAGTAAGTAAGTTTATTTCCATTTCAACATTACAAGTAATGTGTACAAGCATTGTCAGTGACCCTTAAGCATAAATATGCTTTGTCTAGGGTGTATGGAATTGTTTTATAATCTAATTTTACCATAATAAAGTATAGTATCTACGTATAAATTAAAAGTAATTCAATCATTCTCAGTACAATGGTTTCATTCATTCATTCATTCAATCAATCATTCATGTAGGTATTCATCTAAAGAGTACCCCACCAATGGACTGCCACCTTGACGCGGTGGTGGGGCTTAACGGGCCGCCTCATAACGAGTGTTGGTCCCAACTAAGTGCAGTCCAGGGTCGACCTAGTCCCATGCCCTCCCCAAATTCGCGAGCCCCTCGGGCCGGCCACCCCCCTCGAAATGGTGATCCCCCTGAAATCGGGTCCCACCGGCCCGAAGTCTTTCCCCCCACCCCGGTCTGTCCCCATTCCGGCCTGGCCTTCCCACCAGTGCTGGACTCCCCCGGATCGGGCCCGTTAGGTCGACCCCCTCCCATTGCCCTCCAATTATGATCAACAAAGTTAAATATAAAATTAATGTGCGCAATATAACCTCGTCGTTGACGCGCCGTTAAATCAAACTAATCTAATCTAATCTAAAGAGTAATATGCTTCATTAACAAGAAACGTTTTGAGTAAATAGTTAAATCTATTAATGTTCAGTCACATTTTTTATGTTCTCAGGTAGTTTGTTGTAAAGTTTGCATTTTATATAACTCGATTTTTTGTGTGTTTGTTTTGTTCTATGATTTGAGGTGTGAACGTGTGTTTTTGTTCTTGTGTCGTGTGAGTGTATGTCTTCGTTGAGTGCATGTTGCTGAATGTTCTTTTTCGTAATGAGTGTGCATTCGTATATGTATATGCTGTGTACTGTTAGGATTTTGTGTTTTATAAATTGGGGTTTGCCTAGTGTGGCAATTGATGAAGGAATCTTTTTTACTTTTTAAGGCCTAAAATTGTTCTTCCTGCTCGCTTTTGAAGTGTAAATATTTTTTTGTGTTTGGCTTGAATTTCCCCATTGTTCAATTGCGTATCGGATGTGGGATTAAAAATTTGCGTAGTAGGAAATTTTTGCTGTTTTTATATTAGTTGTTTGCCTTACAATTTTTAGGGCAAAGCATGCAGAGCTCAGTTTCTTTTTTAGAATTTCACAGTGGCGATTCCAGTTAAGCTTTCCATCAATGGTGATGCAGAGAAATTTTGTATTGTCTACTTTCTTTATTAATGAATTATCAAGATTGTTTCGAATTGAATCAAAGCTTTGGGGTTCAATATTTTTATTGTTAAAGAGAATGAAATTAGTTTTGTTTGAGTTTAAGACTAGTTTGTTGTCTTGGAACCAGTTTGTGGCAGCCTCCATAACCTTTTCTGCTTTTATCTTAAGATCCTCTTTACTGTTTCCCTTTACTGATGCTTGTATCATCCGCAAAGAGTTCTGCATTTTCTAGTGTATTCGGCAAGTCATTAATAAATATTATAAAAAGGAGTGGACCCAGAATCGATCCTTGTGGTACTCCTGTGGTAGTTAGAAGTGGCTCTGAAAGATATTTTGATTCTTTATTGTGTACGTCATTTGCGGTTTCTACTACTATCGAGGAACAAGTAACTAAAATAATAATAAAGATTTAAAAGTACAGAAATGTAATTTAGTGTATAATTTAATATTGTATTGTATGTAATTTAGTACAATTCATAGAGGGAACAATGTTTTAACGTCAATGTGAAATGGATGATGCCTTAAATAAAATGGATGAGAAGATACACATTTTTTTTTTATCAATGATGTAATTACTACTTACTAGCAACCTAGAAGATCCTAATTTCCATTATTTTCATGAACTATCGATAAGTTTGCTGAAAAGTCTCTTTGTTTGAGAGCTAGTAGATCTGTATTAACTACCAATAACTTTGCCCTATAATGTCAAAAGCGTTATTTTAAATCAGTTTCAACAAATCGTCAATTTAAATCAGTTTTAACAAATTGTCAATCATGGATTCGAATCATCTGCCTCAAAACTATTTGTAAAATATTTTTGCTGTGCTTATTGTAAGACCTTGTCCTATTTATTATTATATTTTCAACCAAAATGTATTAGAGTCACTCCAATAAAATACAAATCAGTATATTGAATTGATTATGCATAATTATTTCACCATTCTTGGGTAATTCAGTGACAATCACTCTTCATCAATCTAGCAGTCGGCGCAAAGGCGTTAATGGCAAGGGTAATGGTTTCCCATGCCCTTGTCTTGCTCAGTTCGCCGTTTATCGTTCTACCAAAATTCTGCATTTCTTTGGACAGATCGTCCATTTCGGCAATTGTAAAATTAATATTTCTCTCCCTCTATTGCGGGTTTGAATTTTTTAAACGATTCAAAAACGTTCGCGGTTCTAATTTTCGTACGCACTCACTGCCTTCTCGACATACTGTCGCTCACTAGTGTGAAGTAAGCCGTTTTCTACATGGTGTGTCCTTGTCAAAGTGGACAAAAACAGGTCAAACGTCAAACCTACGAATCTTTGCAAACTTCAGTCCAGTGTCGATGTCGAGTATATTAGTATCTTTGATGTCGAGTGTCAACATCTTTATCAGTCAAATGCTTTAAGTGTTTTGTGTTTTGCCAGAGGTAATTCATTTTTTCTTTAATAATTTCTCTGTAGTCGTAATTTTACATTGTAAACTTTTCATTTTATTTACATAGGTAGGTATAATTATTTATATTGCACCAGTTTAATTTTTAAAAAATAAAGATATTTATTATTATTATTATTATTATTGTAAAATCGCGTTGCGTTTTGTACCTTGAAATATCTGTATCCTTTGAAGTTTACCTTAGAGGATAATTGAAAAACATTGCGACACAATTTTGATTCAGTCATTGTTTGTTACTTCACAGATATCATCTGTGATATAACTTCTGATAAAAAAAAATAGAGCATATCTGAATACACTGAGATGAAGATTCTCATTAATAAATCATTTCTGAACAACAGAAGTTATGCCGTTAACCAGATACTTCTCTCATGCCGATGGAAAAGGTAAGGATTGTTGAGCAAAATTCCCTCTCCAAATTATGACCTAATGCCCATTGTGCGTTAATCATTGTATTTTATATTTCTAGCACCAGCTATGAAAGTGAAGATTATCAATATATTCAAAGAAGTAAACTGCCTACATACCACTTTCAGCCTTCATTGCCTCGTCTTCCAATCCCTGAACTTGATAAAACATGTCAGCGATACCTTGCTTCTCAAAGACCCTTACTAAATGATGAAGAATTCAAAAAGACTGAAGACTTGATGATGAAATTTGCAAAGAAAGAAGGCCATGAGCTTAACGAAGAACTAAAAACAATAGATAACAAAAACAAACACACAAGCTACATATCAGAACCATGGTTTGATATGTATCTAAGTGATCGAGTACCATTGCCGATCAACTATAATCCTGTATTAATATTTGTCAATGATCCGAAGCCAGAATATAACGATCAGCTTATTCGAGCCACAAATCTTCTTGTATCATCCGCTAGGCAAGTTTTCTTTACAAGTTATTGATGTTTATATCTTGTGTTTGTGAAACTCCTGCTAAAGTAGCTTTCATAAAATGTGCAATAAATTACAATTAATTTGGAACCCACAATAATGAAAATCTAAACAATTTGTTTACTTTTTAATGTATCTATTATTTTTATTCTAGGTTTATGAAATCAATTCGTAGCAAAATTCTAGCGCCAGAAGTATTCCATATGAATCCGAAGAAAAGTGATACGAGTCTGTTCCAAACTGTCACCGGCTTGCTACCATCATCACTTTCTTGGTACGGGGCATATTTGTTCAAGGTAACATTCTTCATGGAGTCAGTGGTCATATTATGTTGCAAAGAATTAATTTACATGCATCTAAGAGTCTGCCATTCTTCTATCTCTAGGCATTTCCATTGGACATGTCCCAGTATGTCAGTCTATTCAATTCAACGAGAGTCCCAGAAGTTGGAAAAGATAGACTCTTCCGGAATGAAGATGCCAGACATGTTACTGTCATGAAGAATGGGAATTTCTACACATTTGATCTGTTGGATAATGGAGGTGTGTTATTAGAATATAGCGAGAATATATATATATATATATAGAATATATACATTAAGCGAAGAGCTTCTCCTTTGGTAGATTACACTATTCCATATAATGCACCTAATTTTGTACCTATTAAATAGCCATCACTGAATAATTAACTATGATGGGTGTACATTAAGGCGTGTCATTCATTAAGGTGGTGCAAGCGCAAGCGATTTTGCTGCTTGTTGCAGGCACTTTTTTGGATACTACTATTGGAGACAAAATGGGTTGACGAAATGATTTGAAGTTTTAACCATGATTAGATAAAAGACAAACTCAGGGTTATCACTTGGTAGGTACATTTTTAAATTTTTGCTTTGTTAATTAGTAGAGTCACGTATATTTCGCATGGCGCGATATCGCGATAATAATTAAAGTTGTTCAGATAACCCTCTTTTTGCTCAATGTGCACGAGTCATGTAATTTTTAGTTCAAATATGTAAGAATTTATTCGCGAAATAAAACGAAATTGAAGAAAAATCAACAATAAAAACGAAATAGGTCAATTTACTGCGAAATAAGGACGAAATCGCGCCATATTTTCCAAAATAACATTATGAATGCAACAAGAAAAAATAACCCTTCAATCAATCATCAATGAATTCATCAATCATCAGAGGCGTACATACAATAGTCTATGTAATGTTTCAATAATATTATTATACCTCCATCAGACATGACTATGTACATTATAAACTCATAATTAGTATCCTCTTTTATTTACTTGGACCTATCCAATTCCTTATACACCAAAGTGACATAAATTTATAGGCCCAATACCTACACTTTTTTAATTTTTCAGGACTGTGGTAACAAAATAGAGGGTTATTTGAATAACACCCTAAAACGCGAAATTTCTTATTTTTAAAACGAAATTTTTTAACAAATAAAACCACTTTCACGGGACTCTATTAATTAGTAATAAGTTGCTTTTTTATAAAAAAAATTATATTTTCTTGTCTCGCTGGGTGCCGTATGAAATTTAATTTAAAAAATGAGCCCAGTGATAAACCTAAGTTTGTCTTTTATCTAACTAGGAAAACTCGTTGATAAGCGAACCTTCATACTGCATGCGATTTAGTGTCAAATATGGTCGTCTACAGACATTGAGAACCCTTTTGAAGATAATCTTACTCAAGGTCCACTAAATCTAAACTAAAAGATTTAACTAAAAGATTTAGTGGACCTTGATCTTTGCATTCACCATAGGCAATGATAAGAATTTAAAGGGCCTATGTCATCTTGTGGCAAGTTATCTTTAATCGGTCCGTCTTCCTTCTCTCAACACTGGACGGTGCTTTGTTCCGCCCGCCATCCTGTCTCCTAGGCTCGGGAGCGGTTCGACCGAAATGAATACATACGTCACTCTGTACAGACTACCTGCCCGCAGACCACGCGTTAGCCCATTGCTACAACTTATTTGTGTAATATGTCAATGTTTTAGAAGAGTTAAAAGTGCTTAGGCGTTTATCAGTGTTCTGAGGAGATGTCTTCCAGGGAATATTGATTGTATGGATTGACTTAATAGTTGATTTAATTGGTTTTCATTGAGACATTCAAACGTTAATCGAGTGATTGTTATTTGTTTGAACTAAGTTTCAGATGGTGCTAGAGAGTTCAAGCCTTATACCTACTCAAGGGTTCAAACATACCGGGAATTTGTGTTTTAAATAGTAAATTAGATTATATAATTCAGCAAAAACTTTTTCTTAATACGTTTTCATATTGATAATGTTACAAATAGCGTTGTTCACCCCTAATCGATTTGTTTGTTAATTTGTTTCTAAATATCAGTTTTTCCGAAATGTTTCAAGTCGTGTATCTCTTCGTGTATAACAAAAGCATTAATACATCTAACAACGAAAAAATTCACCTACAATATGTATAAGATTCTGAACAAAGTAAAGTAGTACTCAGAATTGTACAAGGAGTTGGGCTTCATAAAATGCATCACATAACTTTGTTCCGAGTCCATTATGATTGCTCTGTACTTTCGTAGAGGATGGATTTGAAGGTGAGTCTGTAATAATAATTCGGCAATTTTTCTGTACACCACCCAAGAAGTCACCCAATAAACGAAGGATTTATGCAACAAATCACCAGGCTTTTGGGCTAGTTTCATTTTTATTCCGTTCTCTACAATTAAATTATATCTCTGCAATAGACAATTGATGTTCCGTGTGTTGTTACTGAAATAATAGGATATTGTATATCAAGACTCACCAGTCTTGATGAGTCCGGAAAACGGCAATAATTTTTGAATCGACAGAAATAATATTCCGTGTCATTGTTCGTGGCGAAACAATTAAACAACAATTACGCCACAATGTATTGCCAGCACGGCCAATAAAACTTCAATATTTCTGTGCAGCTTCTGTCCGTTTTAAAATATGTTTCGAAATGTGTCGAATCTTTCACTGCATTCTCAACTTTCGATTGTTTACTAATTGTCCGGTGTATTGTGCACCGGCAGTAGTGCGAGAGAAGGGTTCAGAGGCATGAGCGGGTGAGATATACCCCCCTGTGTTGACGCTAACCAATCAGCGCTGCGCACAGAGTGACGTAGGCAATCACGCGCGCCAGGTTCAAATTTCGCATAGAAAATAATTAATATTTAATTCAGGGTACAATAAATTAAGATGATGTATGTCTTATATTGCCTAAACACTTGTTAAGAACACATAATAAAAGCTTTATTCAAGATGACATAAGCCCTTTAATGTTTTGATAGGTACATTTTGACATGTCAAATTATGTGTAAAAATGTCTATTACTCTTGAAGTTCATCACAAATTTGTCAAAAAACACTTATAATGCTGGTACCAATGACCATGCAAAATTGGGTGGTGATCGGCCAAACGATTCCAGGTTTTTTGGCACACAGAGTTGAGTTTCTTTCATATTGCCATGCACTACAAATCTACTCTACACTACAAATCAAGTTTCCGATGAAATTAATGGACAGATTTTGCTGGAAATCATTAGTCTTCTGCATTGGATAGTAATGAATTTTCTGTGATTTTTTTTTAAATCCGTTACTTCGTTTAAAATGTAATGCGAAATACATAAAAAAAAGAGATTTGGGCCATAAGTTTCAAGTGGAGTTGCTTGCTTGATCATGATTAAAATTTTAGATAAATTGGTTAACGGGTTTGGTCATCTCGTATGATCGTATCGGAAATTTCATAGTTTTGCGCGGTTTTGATAAATAACCTGCACCTAATTAACAAGGAATGAAGCAAAAATGAAAAAGTGATACTAATATACAATCAGACTGATCATGTGAACATCCTGTCAAAGTTACACCCACTAATGAAACAATTTTTCTCTCTCTATTTGTTAAAACGGCCGAACGCTTGTATCACCTTAACCAGTGGTTAATTTGGGGGCGGACGAGGGTGGACGCGTCGCTTCACTCTTTTTTCAGGGTCCCCACTTATTTTTAATTGAAGTAAAAATTGTCTTAAAATTGTGTACAAGCCCTCCCCCCAAACCCCCTATTGTTTTCGTAGACAAATATGTTTCCCTGACATCGCCGAGACTCCGCCCACTTATTATTTTACAAATTAACCACTACCTTAACTCTTATTTTTTATCCATGCTCGGTTAAATGAGAACCTATTTTAGAGGTAAATAGAAGCAGATGATTGGATAGAAACAGTAAACAGTTTTTGGACAAGGATAAAGTAAGGATAAAAGTAAACATATAACTCTGGATAGTTTTGCATGATCCCAGGTAGCACAAACCAAAATGTAATATCGGCTAGATGTCGGGCCGACGTCGCAAATATTGGGTAAGTTGGCCGATATTGCCGACCTACAGCCGACATCTTTCCGATGTCATATTACATACATATTCCCCATGTCGTGTAGAAGACATCTGCCCGACGTCATATTACATACATCTGCCCGATGTCGTGTAGAAGACATCTTCCTGATATCATATTACATACGTCTACCCGATGTCGTGTAGAAGACGTCTTCCCGATGTCATATTACATACGTCTGCCCGACGTCGTTAATCAGATGTCTTCCCGATGTCATATAACATACCTCTGCCCGATGTCGTGAATCAGACGTCGTCCCGATGTCATATTACATACGTCTGCCCGACGTCGTTAATCAGATGTCTTCCCGATGTCATATTACATACGTCTGCCCGACGTCGTTAATCAGATGTCTTCCCGATGTCATATTACATACGTCTGCCCGACGTCGTGTAAAAGACATATGCCCGATGTCATTTTACATAACTCTGCCCGATGTCGTGAATCAGACGTCGTCCCGATGTCATATTACATACGTCTACCCGATGTCGTGTATCAGACGTCTTCCCGATGTCATATTACATACGTCTACCCGATGTCGTGAATCAGACGTCGTCCCGATGTCATATTACATACGTCTACCCGATGTCGTGTATCAGACGTCTTCCCGATGTCATATTACATATGTGTACCCGATGTCGTGTATCAGACGTCTTCCCGATGTCATATTACATACGTCTACCCGACGTCGTGTAGAAGACGTCTTCCCGATGTAATATTACATACGTCTACCTGATGTCGTGTAGAAGACGTCTTCCCGATGTCATATTACATACGTCTACCCGATGTCGTGTAAAAGACGTCTTTCCGATATCTTATTACATACGTCTACCCGATGTCGTGTAGAAGACGTCTACCCGATGTCTTTTTACATACGTCTGCCCGATGTCGTGTAGAAGACGTCTTCCCGATGTTCAAGATGTGAAAAGTATTATTAAAATCAAAGAGTATGATAAATATATTTGCGCATGTATTGACATATTGTTTTGAAATATATTATAGCAATTTGGTACTTGACAAATTCGTTGAAGTTAACAAATTAATGTGTCTAGCTTAAGAGGGTTACAAACGCTCTACTACCTATCTCGTCCCGTTGGTGTCGGGGTAAAGCGCCGAGTTTCCACGCGGACGATCGAGGATCGAGACCGGCTCAATCCAGTGTGTGTGTAATCTGTGCTAACTTGTGATTAACACTGTCTCTTTCGTTACAGATTGTCATTACATGTCATATATTCGGATAGAGATTAATCAATGTATGTATATATAAGTGTAAATACAAATAAAAAAATAATTTTTATTTTTTTAAAAGCGCTGCAACGTCGGCTCAACATTGCTCCGCCGACATCGCTCCGACGTAGGATTTAGACATCGGCCCGGCGTAGATTTGCCGTTAACATTGTGTCCATCGGGCCGATGTCGGCGGGCTGATGTCGGCCCGATGTCAGCCCGCCGACATCGCTCCAACGTAGAATTTAGACATCAGCCCGGCGTAGATTTACCGTTAACATTGTGTCCGTTGGGCCAATGTCAGCCCGCAGACATCGGGACGACGTAGTATACGCAGTTTGTGCTACCTGGGATGGTATAAGATGTTGCTCATAGGTATATTCTTGACACTATCTCTACCTCAAAGCAAGTTCATTCTTACCCCTAACAGATGGTGACAGAAGTTTTAAGTATTTTGCTTTCATCCAGTTTTCAGTTTCAGTTTCAGTTTCAGTTTTATTTCCAATTGATACATTTTTACATGTCATGACCCTTGAGGAGCATATGTTTGCCCTCATGTATTAGGGTATATTGGAAAGCAACATACTGCATTGTGCTTGATATATTTACACACAATCTATATTGAACACAATACAATACATTACAGTTACAGAAATACCTACAACTTCACAATAGACTTAGTGCTATGATAATATAATATAATAACGTAGCATACATAATGCATTATTTTTTAATTATAAGATCTTAATTATAACAACGGCAAGTAAACATTTATTCTATTTAATATACCTATACCTATATGAACTCAAATAATATTATTAATAATATTAATACCTATTAGTTAAACCTTTACTCTTCTCTTTATTCGGTAAATAGAGGTATTTACATTGAGGTTTACTAAAATATTTATTACTATTTCTAATGAGATTTATTGGCCAGCTTACTCGTTACTCGTTAAGGTATTCATCTAAGGAATAATAGGCTTTTTTGATGAGGTACGTTTTTAGTCTGTGTTTAAATATGTGCATCTCCTTTTGATTTCTTATGTCTTTAGGTAAATTATTGTATAGTTTTAATTTTTCATAATTTGAATTTTTTTGGGTTAATTTCATTCTGTGATTTGTTGCATGCACTTTATCTTTCTGCCTTGTGTTGTGTTTGTGTACGTCCTGGTTTTGTGGTAAATTTTGAAGATTTTTTTGAATCGTTACTGACGCTTCATATATGTATAGACTAGAGAAAGTTAGTATCTTATGCTTTATGAAGTGTGGCTTGCAGTGTGGTTTTGCAAACGAGTTTTTATCCTTGTTTCTGAGTCCTAGAATTGTTCTTACTGCTCTCTTTTGTAGTTTGAATATTTGCCTACTATAGGAGGAGTTTCCCCAGAATTGTACGCCATACCGCATATGCGACTCGAAATTGGCATAGTAGGCTATTTTGGCGGTCTTAATATTTGTAGTTCTTTTTACTATTTTTAGGGCAAAGCATGAGCTACTGAGTTTTTTTGATAATGCCTGACAGTGACCTTTCCATTTTAGTTTGTCATCTATTATCAGTCCTAGGAATTTGGTTTCCTCAACTTTATCTATTTTAGTGTTATCTATTTTGTTTTCAAAACTGCTTATTGTGGTATTGGGGAGTTTATGGAGGCTATTGAAGTGAATAAAATTTGTTTTGGAAGAGTTCAACAGTAATTTGTTAGCATTAAACCAAGTTGTTGCCTCCTGCATAGTTGTTTCTGCTTTTGCTTTTAACATTTCCTTATCTTTATCTTTGATTATTATGCTAGTGTCATCGGCGTAAAGTTCTGCATTACAAATTAATTCAGGTAGATCATTGATAAATATCACGAAAAGAAGCGGTCCCAATATTGATCCTTGGGGTACTCCTGCCGAGACTGCTTCTGGCTTTGACAGATATTTCGATTCTCTGCCGTTAGTGTCTAGGGCAGTTATTTCTACGTGTTGTATTCTATCAGACAAGTATGAGTTCATTAATTCTAGTGCTCTTCCCCTTATCCCATAATGTTGCAGTTTAGATAGGAGTATTTTGTGATCTATGCAATCGAATGCCTTTGATAGGTCACAAAATACCCCTATAACTTGCTCCTTGTTTTCAATTCCCTTTACCGCGTTTTCGATGAAATTTCCTATAGTGTCTGTCGTTCCTTTCTTTTGTCGAAATCCGTTTTGTTTGTTGGACAGTAAATTTTCTTGTTCTAGAAATGATGCTACCCTCACATGTATAATTTTTTCTAGGAGTTTCGAAATGGTTGGTAGTAGGGAAATTGGCCTATAGTTACAGATTTGATTTTTCAATCCCTTTTTGTAAAGGGGTATTATTTTCGATAATTTTAGCTTTTTGGGGAATATTCCATTGTTGAGGCAGCTGTTAAATATGTGTACGAGAGGATGAACTATGTATTTTATACATTTTTTAATCAGTGTTATTGGAATTTCATCTAGTCCAAAAGAATTCTTGTTCTTGAAGTTCATCGTTATGTTCAATAATTCTTTCGTATTGGTTTCCCTTAAGAAAATGGTTTTCTGTGAGTAGGTTTCCTTTTTCATGAATTGTTGATATTCATTTCCAATATTTTGCAGGTTATTTGTTAGTGATTTCGCGGTGTTTGCATATTCCATATTAAATGCATTGGCAATATGTTCATGATTATTAATTATCTCATTTTCTCTCATTAATTGTATGTTTTCATTGTGCTTGCATTTAGTGTTGTTTGTTTGTTCATTTATCACTTGCCAAACCTTTTTTGATTTTTTTATATTTTCACAAGCATTTATTTGGTTTTGAATATCTTGATTTTTTGCTGATGCTAATATCTTTTTGTAGATTCTTTTGTATGATTTATAATAGGTATTAGTGAATGAAGTTTGGTAGTGTTTGTTTATTGTAAATAAGGCTTTTAGATTTTTGCTGGATGCTTTTATTCCTAATATTAGCCAAGAGAGTCTTTTCTGCTTAACATTTTGTTTTATTTTCTTTTTTGGAAAGTGAAGGTCAAATGTGGTTTTAAATAGGGTTTCAAACGCTGTATATTTCTCATCTGGTGTGATGGTGTCATACACTGTGTCCCATGACGTTTCTTTTATGCTATCAATAAAGGTTGATACGTTTTTTTCGCTAAACTGGCGTCTTGTTATGGTCCTTGGTATTATTTTAGGGGCGTTCAATTTGAGTGTTATTTTTTGTGCAAAATGGTCCGAAAGATGGTTGTTGAGAACGTGGACGGTAAATTTGTCGTTAGTTATGTTGGTTGCTATATTGTCTAATGTAGAAGAGGTCTTGTGAATTTGGTCATATCTCGTGGGTTCTGATATTGTTACTTTTATGTTGTAAGTCAGTAGAAGATTTTGAAGTTGCCTCTTAGCATTTGTGTTTTTGTTAAAGTCTATATTGAAATCCCCCATAATTATAATTTCTTTGTTTTCTCTACATATATTTTGTAATAATCTGTCTAGGGTGTCGAAAAAAGTATCTTTGTTTCCTAATGGTGAGCGGTACAATGTTATTATGATTATGTTTTTGTTTCCGCTTAATTTCATCCACTGTTTTACCACTTAGCATGTTTTTCACTTGGTTACATCTCATTCTATGTAAAAAAAATGTCGCAGCATTTGGCGATTCCTTTTTATATTTGTAGTTATATTACTATTAATAAATATTATAATATTATTATTTATTTGTGGGTCTGCCCAGTGAAAACTGAAAAGCTGAAAACTAGAAGAAGACCTTATCTCATCATGATTATATACCTACCACCTACCTAGCTTTGAAGTCAGCTATCCCTTGGGTTATTCTTGCATCTTATATTGGATGCAAGACTTATGACTTATGATATTATTTTTGATAAAGATTCCCTGGTGACCATTTATCACAAGAATAATTGTTTGTTCGTAATGATCAGAAACATGTATATTTTCAATAATTAATGTGTAATTCCTTCAACATTATAAGAGGTCCCTATGGATTGTTCTAAAGTTCTAGGAAATGATTTGATTGACTGCATTCTTGTTGTAGGTAATATTCTTCCCCCGGATGAGATCCTGGCTTGCATGAAGTACATCCTGGAGGATAAAACCCCGGCTACGGAGTTCCCCGTCGGAGCACTAACAACTGGAGATCGGGACATCTGGGCAAAGGCCAGGCAACATTTGGAGTCCATTGGAAACAAGGAATTGTTGCACAAGATCGACTCGAGTATCCTCAATGCTGCTCTCGACAATGACGTGATCGGAGAGAATCAAATCTTCATGATGCAGAACTTCCTGCATGGCAATGGAGCTAATAGGTAGAATCTTTACACCACTCATTCAGTCATTCTCAGTGTTGGAATGGTCCTTTTTAAACAAAACTGTTCAAAAGTTCAAGTTCTGAAGTTTAAGTTCCTTTTTACCCCTGAAAGATAAAAAGAAAGGTAATCTAAAAATGCGTGATCATTAATTTCGTTTTCGTAAGCTTCTTTTTAATTCAAGCAGATAACTGACTTCGTGAAATCATGATTATGTCTGGGGTGGGGATTACGATGAATATTAAGAACAGAATGTGGGTTTCCTTCCCCAACACTGCTTATTACTATGGAGACGGGAATAAAACAGACGAAGTTAACTTTACTCTCGAATGTTAGGTAAATCCCTGCGTGAAATCACAGTGTGTTAAGGATATTATGACAGGTCTAGTAGTAACGTTCTGGCTCAGTAGATGGCAGTACATCCGTTTTCGACCGCGAAATATGAACATGACTTTTAAACATGAAAAAGAGGAGATTTAGCCCCAGGCTGCGGAATAATAGGGGTAGGGTGGAGTGAGTCGTCTGCCTTATCGCATCAAACATCTATACCTGTCGAGCAATTACGTGACCTTTGCCAATCAGTAGTAACAACAAACAACATCATTGTGTTGTGACGAATGAAGGAATGAATGAATGTGTGAAACAAACATGTCTAAGTGTTTTATCGCAACCGTAATAATAGATTGTACGCTGTCTTAGAATTAACTTACTAATATTGACGACAGAAAAAATTCATATTGCATATGTGTCTACTAAATGAATGAATTAATTAATGGGCGAGCGTCTACTTTTGTTTCTTTGGCGTGGTCATATTTTGTGTTTTTATACATTTCACAACTTAAACTTTTATCACAACTTCACATTTTTATTGGCACAGCCGTCAAGAGAGAAGCAATCAACTAGAATTAGCTTACTAATATTGGCGTCAGGAAAATGTTTTTTTTATTGCAAGTGTCTTACAATTAAAATTAATTGAATATAAAGTATAACTGCTCCCTGAATTATTAACATGCCATCCCAGCAAACACAGGAGCTCCCTGGGAGGTCCTAATATAAGGATGATGCTCCTTAAATAGGGATATCCTTACAAGGATGTACTGGGGACCTCCCTGGTACCAGTGGCGGCTATTACAGTGTGCAAGGTGTGACAATTGCACACCTGATCATCCAAGAAAATTATTTAAAAGTGCTCCCTAATACAGGAAGTAGGAAGTTAAATATTTTGTCTAATCATTTTGCTCTCCAAAAGACGTAAAAATGCATCAATTTCAAACTAAAGATACAAAAAATCCGGGGTTATGCGCCCCGGCCCCGCATCTGCTGGGGGCTCTCCTCTTAGAGTACTTTCTTCTTCGTCCTTCTATGTAATTGAACACCTGTTGTAAAGCCAAATAGCCGCCACTGCCTGGTACATCCTAGTAAGGAGGACTCTTCCAAATTCAAGATGGCTTATTCTAAAAATGGCAACTGCCTAATTTAGGGAGGAATATCCTAAAAAAAGGCAGAATTCTTCCTAAAAAAGGCAGAATACCTCCTAAAAAAGGCAGACCTTCCTTTTTTTAGGATATATTACACTAAAAATGGCCGCTATTGAAATATTTATATAGGTTTCGTTAGCTGTCAACAGAGTACTCTGCCCTTCAACTTCAATATAGATTTATGATTTACTCAGATATCTTTATTGTTTGTTTTAATTTAGGTAAGTTTTATTATTACCAAAATCTGGCAAAAATTATAATAATTTGTAACAAAATGAGACACGTTGCTTTACATGATAGGACAAATGTGTATTTCCTCTTTAGTAGTTGTCCCCTGCAAGTTGTCCCCTGCACTCCGATCCATATTATTTGTAGGTATGATGCATTCAAACTATAAATGAATAAATTCCTTCAAAGAAATGAATGATAGCAGCTGATCTGACGCTGTCATGTTGGTGTTTGTTGTCGGTGTCCCGCAAGTGATGCAAAAATGCTTCACTTTTTTGGTGGAGTAAGCCTACCCCTGTCCTGTCAGTGTTAGTGTATATCTATCGATCTATATATTATATCGCTCTGTCGTGTATTACATATATTAAATAAGGCATTTTGAAAAGGCACTCATCGTAATTTCGTGGAAAATGATCTACCTAATCTAGGAAATTATGTCCTAATTTAGGAGATGGATATCCTAAAAAAAGGCAGAATTCTTCCTAAAAAAGGCAGAATACCTCCTAAAAAAAGGCAGACCTTCCTTTTTTTAGGATGGTCCTCCCTCCCCAGGATGTACCTGGGAGCCATTTAGGATCCCCATTAGGAAGCTGTGGGGAGGCTTTTAGGATCATTTTAGGAAGGACTGGGGATATCCTACATCCTTAATTAGGAGGGACTGGGGAGGTCCCAGGTACAACCTTGTGTTTGCTGGGATAATTCACTAACGGGGCAAAATTTAATAAACATTGTGTTTACATGGTGAGAGAATCGTTGAAGGGGGATTTGGGATGCTGTAGGAGCTTGGTTGGTTTAGGCTGCAAACACACGGGGCGATTTTCAGTCGCTCAGTCGCGGCGACAAAAAGACGCTGCAGTTAGGTAGCATTGAGTCTTATGGGAGCAAACACACACGAGACGCGCAAAAGACGCGCGTCTAAAACTCCCCAGGGCGCAAAATCGCGCGACTGAGCGATTAAAAGTCGCCCCGTGTGTTTCGCCCCTTATGCGTCAAGAGTGCGAGAATATTTCATTGACATCATAATGTACTAAACTTGCTGATATTCCCGAGTAACCTAATCTGGAACAATGCTCACGACAAAAATTGAACTGCCGTCCTCAATGAGAAGCGCTTTGCTCAAATTGTCAGGGTATCTTGATAATGAAACAACTCTGCTTTCAGGGCCGGATTAAACTGTTTGGCGCCCCTTGGCTAATCACCAGATGCGTCCCCTCCCCCCCAAAAAATTGAAACAATTCAACAATGTCTATTTCAATAGCCCTCAACTTGCCCCGCAGGGCCTCCTTTGGATTTTTGAACACTTTTATAATGAATCTTGGAATTTAAATTGATGCTCTTTTCTCTTAAAATCATGTACCTAACGACGCTGCTATCACAGAAAGTGGCTAAAATGGGGTATCAAACCCGCGAGGATGAAGGCATTAGAACTGAGAAGGCAACACACGCCCCACATGTATTTTTTTAGAATGTATACACTTTTTGATTGAATCTTGAGCGAGAAAATGGCGCCTTTGGATATCCAAGTCACCTCAAGTTATAGGAACCATACCATTTGCAAAGGGGGGAGATCTCCATATCACCCATTCTATTAAAAAGATTATGCAGTAATTATCTTGACACAAGTTACCATATTTTCAGATTACCTACTTTGTATTGAAGGTTTGTTTTTGATTTCATATTTTTTATCATAATTTGGCATTTATTTGACACTGCGGCGCCCCCTGGAAGCTTGCGCCCCTAGGCTTTAGCCTAACTAGCCTAATGGGTAATCCGCCCCTGTCTGCTTTTTTGTATGAGCGAATTAAAAAATATGTTTTCGTAAATTTCATATAATAATTTGAAATACAATTTTAAAACAATAAAACAAAAACGTTCTCAATAAGTTGAATATGAATTGGTTGAAAATGTAAGGACAGTAATTGTGTTATGGAAGTTTTATCAATAAGTAAATATATTTTAATCAAACAAAGCACCATGTTTTCAAGAAAATGTCAAATTCATATAATTTTAGGAAATTTATCGTTGTTACTGGATATTACCAATAATTATATCAAAAATGCACACACTTTCAGCTAACTACAAACCAGTTTAAAACCTATATTGAGTATTGTATTGTATGGTGACGTCATTTCAGTGCAAACATAGTGCGGCCAGTGGAAAATGCCAAAGTGAAACCTGACAGACAATAAAATTCGAAAGAAAAAAATTAGTTCATAAAATTAAGTTCGAATTAAAGTTTTAAAATAGTTCAAATTAATGTTCAACTAAATTTAACTGGCTGACGTTAGAAACTTTGTTGATTACTATCAAATAAGATATATTTTATGAATTATTTAAAATAATTATTATAATGATTTTAATAAAAAGTAAAATAAATATACAGTGTCCTGGGAATCCACGTCCTGACACAAGGTCCGAATGAATATGCTTTACTACCGCATTTGTGAGTGATTGTGATTTGTTTTGATTGCGGGGTAGATATCGAGCAATACTTGTCTCCATGCCCCGGGCTGTTACAGGTTTTCAAACTTCACTATCTGACCGCATTACCGATTCAGAGCGCCGATATCAGTCTGTGAATTTTCCGTCAAAAATACGAAATTTTCACTAAAACGCTTGCTGTTTTTCAGAGGATTTTTTTAAAATAATTTCCTCTTGTAACTTTTTCGGTGGTTGTACGATCTTCATCCTGCTTGTAAAAGCATCTCGCTATGTTGAACAGTATTGCCATAAAACTATGTCTAAACTTTTTCAAATTTAATTCGTAACTTTTAAACGGAAATGAATATCTGCAATTAAGAAGGTTCACTGTCTTCCTTAATATGTTTGGCGTTATTTGAACCTATTTGAACTTTGTTATGACGAATATTTTTCATGAACGAGCAATTTATAACATTGGTTTCACGCTCAGACGCGAACAAACTCTCGTCGCCAAGCTGCTGTAATATCCTTAAGAGGGTTCATTTTTTATTTGTTATCTGTTGTGTTCCTACGTTAATCTACCTCTTCCATGGGGAATGTGTTGCATTCTCCTGAATGTGCATTCATGAATTTTAAATGTCCGTCTATAACATCGTCAACCATATCCTACACTCATTACAATGTCAAGCAGTGTTTAGTGCCAGCAATAGAAACATGCTTGAAACATCTTTTGAATGTGATGGATGTAAAATGATTGAAACAATTGGGAGTATGTAATGGATACGTTCATGGATGACCCAAGTTATTGGAAAGATAGTTGGAAAAGATTGTGAACATTAGTAAAAGTGTTTTTTTGTAGAATACTGAACAGAAAAATTACATCATCGAAGTATAGTACCTACACTTTACAGCCATACAAAGTCCAAACATCTTTGCATTGTACTTTATCTGATTTTTATTTACTTTTCTATTAATATCTATACCTATTCATAAATTAAGTGATGTGAGCATTTTAATAATGAGCATTGAGGATAATTATGTCTGGTACCTCAATGCTACATAATGATTTCTTTTTCATTATTCAAGAAAAACATCATTATTGAATCTCTTGAACAATGTATTTTCATTGAGGGGAAAGGAGTCATTATCTTCATTAATCTGGTGCTGGCAAGTGCTTTACTGTTGGAATTATATTTTTTGGTGCTTTCAAAAACTAGACTATTTCAAAATTTCAGATTTTGTGCTTGTGTCCCTGAAATAAAATACACAAATCTGAATCTGTGAATGAAATGTTCAGTAACTTCATTATTACTTTTTACAAACATACAAATATGTGTGTTAAGACTAGAATGTTAACCTGTTTTGTAATGTGCATGCGTAGGTGGTTTGACAAGTCGTTCTCGTTGTTGGTCGCCAAAGATGGTCTATCAGCGGTGAACTTTGAGCACTCGTGGGGCGACGGAGTGGCGGTGCTTCGCTACTTCCAAGACATCTACAAGGACAGCAGTGAGAAGCCGCAAGTCCACCCCAACACCAAGCCAGCGTCGTGCGATGTGGAGAGCCGTGTTACAAAGCTAGGTCGGTTATGTGATTCACTTTCATTGGTTGTGTGTATTTGATGACACAACAGATGACTAATGCCCGAACCCTCATTCTGGAGCTTAAAGTGTCCTAATTCATTGCTTTTTCGGCATTGATGGCAACTAAATTTGCAAATCTGAATATTTTATTAATACTGATGCTGCTGTAGTGTAATATTGCAATGTTTAATTTTATTTATTACATGGATGGAGGTAGCCTAATACTCAAGTTATTCGCAAGAAATGAAATGATAAATGTTATGCCTCACATGGCAGTGTATTTGACTTTGGTTTGACGCTAGGTTAGGCTTGGCTTGGTTGATCTAGTTTTTAGTAAATGTCATTTGCTGATTGATTGTTATCGAAGTGATCCCATTAATGGTGATCCAATGTGGAAGCACTTAAACCGTTGTGTTCTCCTTTCTGTGTATCAATTGTTGTCGTATTCACTCCAGCAAGTGGCTGTATAGTAGCTATTTGGTATGTCACATTGGGTGTTAGCATTTGCAGGCAAATATGTCGAGATCAAACAGGAATGCACATCTTCAAATCTTTTTAAGTTTTTCTTTTTACTTAGGAATTAGAGCTGATAACAGAATTATTTATACCTTTTTCATAATTCAATTAAAAAGTAGTTTAAGTACGTAGTAAAGTAGAAATATTGTAATCTTGATTATGTAATGCCTGTTGGTGTGTTTATACCTATTTCAATTTATTATGTTGGGATACTACATAACGTATTCGTTGTTGAGACAAACCATGTAGACCCATGTAGAGAAATAAAAAGATGTTGTTTATGTTTTATTCTAGTATTCAACTTGGACGACAAAGCAAAGCAAGTGATTACTGAAGCGAGGAAGAAATTCGACGCACAATCACTCTCTCTCGACTTCAAAACCTTGGAGTTACCGAGCTTCGGTAAAAAACTCTGCAAGAAACATGGCGTTAGTCCGGACGCCATTATGCAGTTAGGATTCCAGGTAATTATCAAATTATTCAGTTACTAAACTACTAGGTATTCATATTCTATTCTAAAATCTCATTCACCACTTGTTAACAGTTATCTATATTTTATTTTGTAGATATTCATTCATTGCTTTTAAAAAAGCTGTCATGGCTTTGTGGATAATGTAAAATCTAAACTCACATATTTCAAGTAAAAATAAAATTAAAAAAAAAAATATATATCCATATTCTTTTTAGAGAAAGACTGTTGTTTAATATAAGTAACGTTTATTACGACGTTTCAAGTACAATTTCGTACTCTTATTCAGGTACCTACCCACTCAGCAAAAACTTCTAACAAACTAAGAAAAACAATCAGATATAAATGACAGGAGACATGGACACTGCACACAAAAACTAACCGGAGTCAAAAATTATAAAAGTACTAATAATAAGTCAAGTAGGGAAGCAAGCAAATAAAGCAATATAAGCAAAAAGAATATGAATAAATGTGACTGAAAATTTAAATAAATATTAGTACTATGATAGATATGATATATACGATTTTTCAACAACCAAATTCAAACAGCTGTACCTTTTTTCCTACAAAAGTTATGTATTTCAAACTTTCACATTTAAACCTTAGTACATATGTTGTTTATATTATGTGAAATTTTCAGTCCGATTTGTGCGTTTTTTTTGGGCCACCTGGTATATATACACATACTGAGAGTATTCACAATCATAATTTCACAATCTGAGAACCCCAGAATTGATTCCCTTACTACAAAAAAAACTTTTGTAGGTACTTGGTTCAAGAACGGTTTTTAAATTTTGTGTTTCTTATCTACAATAACTTGTAACCCCTATCACAGGCAGCGTATCACCAGCTAGAAGGCAAAGCCGTGGCTACGTATGAGTCATGCAGTACGGCTGCCTTCCGCCACGGTCGCACGGAAACCATCCGACCTTGCACGACTGCAACCAAGGACTTCTGCCTGGCCCTCAGCTCGCCGAACAAACCGAGCGATGCTGAGCTCAGAGACATGATCAAGAAGTGCTCGGTAATGCACGGGAATCTTACCAAAGAAGCTGCTATGGGTGAGTTGGAGTTATTTATACATTGGTACTGTAAATGGACGTCACTTAATAGGAAATGGAATGCAAACAGTTCATTCAAGTGTTTTTTTGTGTTTGGCTACGCCAGGGGTTCTCAACCATTTTTGCCCCTTTTACCTTTGTTCTGAATATAATCCAAGTGCATTCCAAATAATATGCGCAAAGTATTGCGAACCCTTTCATTTGCCCTGCAAGTACAGTAGGTATTCTGGGGAAAAGATTTTAGCTTATAACCAACAAACGATACAAGTTTACGCACGAAACCATTTGAAATTTTAAAATCAAAAGTGAATTTAGACCATTTCTAAGCGTTTTTAACAATAAATTTCGTCGATTTGATATTCGGTTAGGTACTACCCTATAGAGAATTTCTCGCAATTATGAAAATGTGTTAAAAAATATGTGTTGTATTTATTCATGGCATTCCCCTATCAAACCCTCAAATTCCCCAATGATGCTTACACCAGTGTTTCACCCACTGTTTCAACCACTGGGCCCCAATTCTCGAAACTGTTATCACATAATAAGTTATGATATGACAAAAGGTCTGTTCGTTTTGCTTACTGCAGTTGCAGTAGCAGCAGCTTACAGTAGGCTCTGGTAACTCTTGCAGTAGCTTGCTGTACCAACACAAAACGAATGCATTTGCAGCAGGATGGCAGTACTGAATTGTCTGGCCTTTTCCTATTGGTTGAGAAGTTCCCAAAAATCCCAATGCATTTTTATATAAATTCATTACTATACTTATCATTTGATAACATATAACTCACTTAAACTCGAAACAAATGTACTTATTTCCCTCCTCTTTTGGCGTATTTTCACTATCCATCCATAAGAAACACATTTCACGTTTAAGTACGCCCTCCATTTTGCCGACTGCTGCAAAGTTACTGCAGCTACAGTACCTCCCTACCCAGCTGTAAGAACAGTCACTGCGCAGCTACTCGAAGTGTCAAATCGAACACAATCACAGTGACGGAACAGCAAGTTTGATGCAAAACGAACGGATTTGCAGTGAGCAGTAAAGTGCAGTAATCAAAACGAACAAACCTAAAGAGTCATAATATTAACATGGAGAGAGATAGGACAAACCTCCTACATAACTTGGAGTTATGACATGATAACTGTTTTGAGAATCCCGGTCTAAAATTATTGAACTTTAAAGAAAATTTACTTCGTTCGCACAATTCAATCTGAAAACTAAATAATGGCACACATTTGTGGCAAAGAACATGATTTGAATCATACGACAAAGCTACCTAGTAACTAACTCTTTCTTCTCTTTCCTCAGGCCAAGGCTTTGATCGTCACATGTTTGGTTTGCGGTTGCAAGCTGCGAAGAGAGGCGGTCCCATGCCAGATGTGTTCCTAGATCCGGCGTACGCGGGCATCAACCACAACATACTGTCTACGTCGACTCTTTCATCCAGTGCAGTGTTAGCCGGTGGCTTCGGTCCCGTCGTGAAAGATGGCTTCGGAGTTGGTTACAACATATCCGATGATAAACTGGGAGTTATGGTAACAAGTTATCCTCCTCACCGAAGTGGAAGTGATTATGTACAGTGTTTGAAGTCCACTTTTGAGAATATATACAAGATTCTAATTTCTACAAAATAATAAATATCTCAAAATTCTGTGATTGCTCAGAATAAGTTGATGGTTTTGGTATTAGTGTGGTGGGTTTTATTTTTTCGGAGTCTTTTGCCGTGTTGCCCCAAACTGTGATCTCTTGAATGGGGTTGCTCACGCAAAACTATTGTAGATGGCGCTCCTGTCCCAACCGTAAGGACAGGCGCGTAGGAAGGGGGGGGGGGGGGGATGGGGGGGGATTATCCCTCCCCACTCGAGCAGGCTGGCCCCCCATTCACCATAAAAAATTAAGTTTAGTGTCCAAAAATCACTAACAAATTGTTTAAATTCTAAAAAAATGCCCTGCGGGGCAACAATTGGAGGGTTTTTTGCTTCAGTTTGGGCATTTTAAGGCCCCAGAATCACTTTTAACTGGTTTAAATTCCAAAAAACGCCCTGCGCCCCCAGACCCCCCTTCCGGGTGTCGCAATCCCCCCCATGATGAAAGTAGTTCCTACGCGCCTGCGTAAGGAGGACCAATCAAAATACCGAGAGAGAGCCAAATCAAAATGCAGAGCGGAATGGAATATTTTTAACCTTGGCGGGAATTTGATTCAGAGATCTTGGATTCAGAGACCAACCAATCAGAGAGAGACTACTCCATTACCGCTAGCGCTGCAAGTGAGAGCAAATGGCAGTGAACAACTCCATTGTAGTGTAATATCATGAAACCTCCAATGTAAACTTTCCTAACATCTTTATAAAATAATGATTCTTGAAGTAGGTAGTTAAATAAGATCACTGGCCAACAGGATTTGTTATGAAAATTATTACTGTATTAATTAATTAATTGATCATTTATATTTGTACATAGGTATACAAATACAATTATATTTTATTGGATAAGTTTCCTTTTGAGCTCTTTGGAAACAGAAAAAAAATACAATTCTAGGTAAAAATGAAGTATATAATACATAATTATCTCCTGTCCCATTATGTGCATGCCTAGTTTTTGTGTAAAAGTGCCTCCAAATACACATATTTCGTTACGTTTTCTCGTTTATTCTTCCGTCAAAACTTTGATTCGTCATTCTTGTCTTTGTGCATAGATTGCGAGAGCTGTAATCAACTTATCCAAAAACTTTCCTATCAGAAATTTCAAAACCGCCATGGCTATTTATTTTGAGTGATCCTTTTGATACAATTTTGATTCATAAAGGGTCCATTTGGGTTATAGAGGAAGAGTAGGGAAAGAATAATTGGACCGTGCTTAGCAATAAGGAACCAAGCGACATTTTGAGGTTTTCGAGTTAGCTGTGGAAATATATTCAACTTGGTTCAGAGAACATAAAACAAATAAGATCCAAGCGACAGCAGGCCTGTAATGCCCATTAAACGCAATAAATAGAAAATGAAAAAGGAACCAAGCGCCAAAATCAGAAATCTAGATACGCAATAAGGATCCAAGCACCACTTTAACATGTAAAAGTATAACAAGGATCATTGAAAGCTTTGCAATAAGGATCCAAGCGCCATAGGTCATTAAAGTTAACCTATGTATAATATACTTACATATACTTCTGATATTTTTGCTCCATTAGATTGCTTTTGATGAAATACAATTAAAATAGTATTCCTTGTACACCACACAAAATTCACAAAACACTATAAAAACAACATATTTGTCACTTTTGCAAAAAGGAACCGAGAGCCCTTTTTGTCGTGTTTTTCTTTAATATTATTAAAAAACGCACTTGAATATTGTGTAATATAGTCCCTGAAAATGTAATATCAATATGTTATCTAATCATATATAACAAGTCTCACGTCAAGAAAGTATCCCAGATTTTAATATAAGGCTGTACGCAAATGTCAAATTATCTCAGTTCAATGAATTGGCGCTTGGGTCCTTCTTGCTAAACACGGTCCAATTGTATCAGATTAAGGTGCTGCAAGCGCGAGCGATTTTGCTGCTATTTGTAGACACTTTTTGCGATACGATTGGAGACGAAATGGGTAGACCAAATTATTTGAAATTTTAATCATGATTAGATAAAAGACAAACTTAGGGTTATCCCTTGGTACATTTTTAATTTTTTGTTTCGTTAATTAGTAATAATTAGTGGATTTTTGGTGAAAAATTAGCTATTTTCGTGTCTCCCTGGGTGCCGTATAAAATTAAATTTCAAAAATGTGCCAAGTGATTACCCTAAGTTTGTCCTTCATCTAATCATGATTAAAATTTGAGATCAATCGGTTAACGGGTTTGGTCTCCAATCGTATCGCAAATTTCTGAGTTTTGCGCGGTTTTGTTGAATAATCGGCGCCTTATTAACGATGCAATAAGCAAAAATAAAAAAGTGCTACTAATATACAATCAGACAGAGCATGTGAACATCCTGTAAAAGTTACAATCACTTATGAAACAATTTCTCTCTCTCAATTTTCTAAAACGGCCGAGCGCTAGTATCACCTTAACCTGCCTTCATAATTTTTATTAGCAGTGTTGGGATGATTCTTTTCAAAAATGAAGTTCATACATTGAAAAAAATTAAATTCAAGTTTCCATTTGAAGAAATCAGAATGAAAGTTCATTGCTGTAAAATATATTAAAAAATAATGGCAAAGCTATTTTTGTAAACGTTAAATTTTTGTCTTCCCTACAAAAAAATTATAGGTAGGTACCTAGGTACTAGGTAGTGAAAGTTTTTAGAAGAAAATGCATCCCTAAAAAAGTGTTATTTTCCCTAAAACTGCAAATTAGTGGCATACCTATTGTATAGAAACCCACTTGAAGGAAAAAATTCAAATTCGGGGTTAGTAATTTTTATCCTATGAAGTTACTATTTTTTAATTTATATTATTAGTGATTTTTTTTTTAACTTTATATGGCAGAAAATGTAATTAATGCCAGTGGAAGGAGATCAACTCCAACTCAACTAACTTTGGTGATAATGTTGGCTGTCATTTTCATCTCATTCTCGAGATGAATGACATTTCTGAGTCTGAATGGACTGTAGGTACAACTTTCGGTGTTGGTCAAGTGGTAAAAAATAAAAATAGTTACCCTTTGCTTTCCGAAAATAAAATAATTTACACTAACATCAATTTTATAACAAAGCCAAAATAAAACAAAGTCATACTGAGTCATATTGCTTGCTGGGTATTTTCAATAATTGTTAAGTTCGTCTCTAAGTAAATACTAAATATATTTAGTAAGTAAATATAAGTAAATAAGTAAATATAAATATAAAAATATAATATAATAATAATACTTATAAAATATAAGTAAATATATTTTGTGAAATAAATAACGGAAGAATACAAAATAGAGCGCGCATATTTTATATTCGTCCGTCATTTCCGGTTCCTGTTCGTTCCCCTAAAGGTGGCGGTGGTTGTCACTTTGGCTATCAGCTGACATGTTGACAGTTGAAAACCGGTTGTTTTGATGTGTTCTCTCTCTTTAAAGTTTAATCTCGTTGATAAGAATCACTGTTTTAATCCCATATCAATTAAAAGTACTGGTGTCGTCTAGGTATATTAATGTTGAAGATGGCAGCTCATAGTAAGTATTCAAGCATACAGACAGACACTTGATTGCTCTGATAGCCAAGTTTGACAATAAATTCCAATATAACCTCATGGTGTAGTTTTGGATTCTAAGTTTTGAGAAATTTTGTTAATGCCATTGATGGTGTCAATTTTCATTCATTTTAGAATTTCGACTGGCGTGTATTCAACTCGCTGTCGGTAAGGACAAAGCTGTCAACGTTAAAAATGCATTAGATTTTGTACACAAAGCAAAATCAGGAGGTGCCAATGTTGTTGCACTTCCAGAGTGCTTCAATTCGCCTTATGGAATTGGTGAGTAAAATTCACGAATTTTAATTAGATCTGCTGACAGTCATTATATACCAACTAATGCAAACTGTACACTTGTTTGTCCTTGGCACAAACATGATGGACTTGAACAAACTTTTAGTTGTTGTCATTGCTAATTAGAACAGAATAATTAAGCTAATTCAGTGGCAATAAAATCGTATTTGTTCTTATCTTTTTTTCCTAAGAATTCTTTGAGTCCTATGCCGAGAACGTGCCCAATGGACCAACTTGTGAAGCGCTGAGTAAATGTGCACTCGATAATCAGGTGTATTTGGTCGGGGGTTCGATCCCTGAACGAGATGGTGACAAAATATACAACACTTGTACGATTTGGAGCCCATTGGGGAAGCTCTTGGGAGTTCATAGAAAAGTAATTGATTATAATCTTGCTTTACAATACTATTGATAAAATGCTACTAGCAATACAGGAGCTTGCTGCACCATTTTGCATGTTTTTATCAAATTTTACCCACCCACATTACTGCATGATTAATTGAATAATGCTGACAAACCAAACCATTCTCGAGGTAGTATTGTCAGTTATTGCTACTTTTATTAAAATGATAAATGGCACAGCACATTGCTTCCGTGGAAAACCACATGACCTCAAGTGTAGGTACTCAGGTTTTTCTTATTCCAAAATTCTTGTAAAAGATGATATAATATGATTTAACAAAATTCATCTGGCTATGGCAGTTGAAAGATCAGTGTCAGTTTGTTTCTTGAACTGTTTCAAAAGTGGTGCTATGCCCTTTTGACAATCCTTAATTTATAGAAAGTCACTTTTAATCTTGAGTGTATTTTTTTAGATGCATTTGTTTGACGTGAACATAAGTCATCCGGAGCCATTTGTCTTCCAAGAATCTGCAGTTTTAAGTCCAGGAAACAAAATTACCACTTTCGAAACTGACAATTGCAAGATAGGAGTGGGCATTTGCTACGACCTGAGGTTTGAGGAGCTGGCTCGCATTTACAGCAAAGAAGGTAGGTACTTCCTAAACTTATGCTCGGTGACAGGCAAAGATGAACCTGCTCTAGCATGGGCCAGCCAATACCTGGCCATGTTAAACTGGGTTCATCTTTGCCTGTCACCGACCGTTTTGTTGCAGACATGGGGCATGAATATTATCATTAAATAAATTACCTTCAAAGAAACAGTATATAATGAACTAATTTATTTTATGAAGATTTTAAGTGATTTCAGACTTAATTTTAAGTGACGAGCGTAAGAATGTGCTGTGGGAATTATAAAATATCTCTAAATAAATGCAACATAAGCATTTAAGCTTGTTTTTCTTGATAAAATATTCAGATATTTTTTTTTCTTTTTACATTGCACAGTAAAAGGTTATGTGACACTTTGTTTAGCTTACAATGTTCTTTACAACTCCTGTATTTTATATTTTAAGTTGGATGTTCTACTGTCAATTGACTGGTCAAATACTCTTGGTTGATTAACCAAAGAAAGGTGTTCTCTTGGTCAATCGACCAAGTGTATTGGTCTTTGACAACTCCATGATTTGACCCGACTAATTTCACTGACTCAATAGCGAGTGTTAATTAGCTAAAAGCTAAAAAGTTAGTGTTAAAAGTTGGACTTAGAGAACTTTTCTCTTAGAGATTTTTATAAAATTATGTAGGTACCTACCTACATTTCCAGTTTTTGTTACAATTTTGTTAACCTACACTCAAACCAATAAAAATCGGTACTCGAAAAGAAAAGTATTGGCTGATTAAGGTTTGATGGCATCATCCCATGAAGGCTGTGTTAACGCATCATCTACCTCTAGTAGGAGAGCTCTTATTTCATTGATAATAACAAGGATTGATTGTCAAGGAACCTTACTAGTAGAAATGGGATTTTTCCGGAAAAATATAAATGAGAAATTTCCGATGGAAATTTCTGGAAAAATTTGGAAAAATTTGAAAATATAGCTCTTAAATGAAATGCATGACATTTTTTCAACGTGATAATCAATATTCACATTCAAGTACCTACACTAGAAAATACTTAATGTTTTTGTAATTTATTAGTATATAACAAATAAAACATGATAATTAAGGAAGAAAATATTAAAAGATACCCAATAAGTTAAGGGGGTTCGAATCCTTCCGCCAATCTACCTGACATTGTTGTCTTGGCACTTAAAGTGTTCAATATTGCGAGGGTCAATTTCTATTCAATAACCAAAAAGGTTGTATGAAAAAGGTTTTATTTTATGAGGTTCTGGGGAATTTATGACTATGGACCGTGCTGTAAACAATGAAACTCTTGAGTTAGGGGGGGAGTACTGAATATCTTGAGGCCTCACTAACATAATCACAATTAATTTTATTTCAGTATTTAATTTTTTCCTAATTAAATATTAATGACATTACATTATAAAATAGCAGACTGACAAATTGTAATGATTCCGGATGTGCACAAAAAATACCGATTTTTTATATTCAGCCGTTTTCTTATGCAGGTGGCCCGAATGAAGTTTTCATTAAAGTGTACTCACTCGTACAACCTGCATTCTAATTAGGGCAAATTGGTAGAACTCATTTAAATATCATAAAATAGCCAGATAATGCCCGGTGTGACTAAGCTATTTTATATTGCCGTGAGTCTTCAGGTTCAACAACAAATAATTGTGAAAGTCCAAATTTCAGTCACTTTTGGGTTTTAAAATCTCATCCCCTCATGCAACCTTAAGGTTACCTACCTAACATAATTGTCTGGCATGTCGTACCAGAAACAATTACGCACATACTGATTAGGATAGAATATTTGGGAGGGATGCCCAAGTAGATTTTCCGAAAATATTTTTTGTTGAAATGTACGACTTTTATTAATTTTTTCAACATTTCAACTATATTTTTATGTAAAAGTTTCATCAAATGTCTTGTAACTTGCAACTCTCGAATTATATTGAGTTTTCAATATGATGTCTTCGGAAGATTAAGACATTTGAACACGGGAGGTATAGGAAAATTATTTAGAATTTGGCGTCTAACATTTAAAAACGTACGGCTAGGTGTATATATAAAAATCTTAATAAATACCTCTATGTCTAATACACATAATATTAGTTTTTGGAAAAAATCTATCGGTGGAAAATAGTTTAAATCTAATATATACTAGGAAAATTACCGTGTTTATTCGACTTACCATGTTAAAGATAGGGCTAACTCAAATTTATAAAGTGATATATCTTGGAAATTAGTTCGGCTACCCTACTTTTTCTTGCGTTTATATGGTGCACAAGGAAATTATCTATAAAATAAGCATATTAATTCAGATATCTCTATCGGAGACCTCTACTTGGGCATCCCCCCTTAATGGGTAGGTACCTAATTAAATTACTTAATGATTCTGATATTGATTAGAGATTTGGATTGAGCTAACTCCCCAGTTCACTCAACTATTGTGATGCAATAGCTTGTTCATATCAAAGTGTTACTCTTCAATCATTATCATCATCATCATCATCATCAGACAGAATGATTCATACATCAGACTTCACACATGTTACCCCTGTTCGTTTTCTGAGTGGCGGGAAATTTAAATCCGGATGGGCACATTACAATGAGGCCGCTATAGTTCAATATGCTAATACATTGAAGAAACACTACTAAGAGAGGACTGTAATTCACTTTAGCATATCCTGAGGGTGGGAATATGCAATCACTTGCTATGGAATACAATTACACACATTTATACTAATAAATAATCATTTTGACAAGATATTTCCATATTTTTCCATTTCCGCAGAAATTTCTGAATCGGAAATATTTCCAGGAACATCCCTACTTACGAGCAGCCAATCCTTTTCTTTTTGAGTACCAATTTTTATTGGTTTGATTGTACATACCTACACCCATGGAGAAAGAATAGCTGACCAGTCAATTGAATAAAAAAGAATTTGACCGGTTGAACTTGAATCCCATCCCTTTTCAAGCCCAGTTAAAATCTCATATGTCTCACACTGATTACCTTGCAGGTTGCCACATGCTCCTCTACCCGGGTGCATTCAGCATGAAGACTGGTCCGCTCCACTGGGAGATCTTGCAACGTGTTCGAGCGTGCGACAACCAGGTGTTTGTCGCGGGAATTGCACCGGCCCGAGTGCCTGGTGGATACCAGTCGTATGGTCACACGATGATTGTCAGTCCCTGGGGAAAGATACTAGCCAGCACAGAAACAGATGAAACCATTGTCTATGCTGATATTGGTGAGTTAATGTGCTGTTATTATTTTCAATATTTTTTTCTATATTCTAAACAGAATGAAATTCCACAAGTGAGGATGTAATAGAGAGAAGGGAGGAGAGGAAACCCGGTACCGTCAGTAGCTTACTCCTAGGAAGATACCAAGGTGTCCAACGACTTTATGTCCCATCTGAAGGATGGTGTAACTTTTACAGCACAGGCCTCCACAACCCACGCCATTGAGTGACTGACAACAGGTGGAGGGAGGTTGTCACACTAACCCCCAAACACCCCAGTCTCTCTGGCCCAATGCAAGGCAGAGTTGAACTGTCACTGCTACCCATCCAACTAATCTTATGAGAACCATTGTGTCTAATACACCAGCCGTTGGGCATCCAACTATGTACCCTGCTCATCCTTGGTGGTCTTATGAGAACCGTGGTGTCCAATACACCAGCCGTTGGGCATCCAACTATGTACCCTGCTCATCCTTGGTGATCTTATGAGAACCGTGGAGTCCAATGCACCAGTTGTTGGGCATAAAACTACGTACCCTGCTCATCCTCGGTGATCTTATGAGAACCGTGGTATCCAATACACCAGTCGTTGGGCATCCAACTACGTACCCTGCTCATCCTCGGTGATCTTATGAGAACCGTGGTATCCAATACACCAGTCGTTGGGCATCCAACTATGTACCCTGCTCATCCTTGGTGATCTTATGAGAACCGTGGAGTCCAATGCACCAGTCGTTGGGCATCCAACTACGTACCCTGCTCATCCTCGGTGATCTTATGAGAACCGTGGTATCCAATAGACCAGCTGTTGGGCTTATGTTGCTTTGCAATGTCAGGAGCTTGTCAGCTCGTTTAAATCTTTGTTTATTTCTCTGGCCCAGGATGGGATGCCCTGATGCAATCGCATCCCAGGCCTTTTAGTTTAAAATGTGTTTTTCCGGCCTTTTGCGAGACTTTTCATTTGTTTTCCATTCCCTTTTCTTGTCATTTTGTTTTACGGACTTGTAAGTGGCCTTGATGAGGAAACGGAACATGCGAGGTTCTTTAAATTGTTTTTTTGAGTATTTTCTTCACAATAACAGAATTTTAAAAAATCAAGGAAGAAGACACTTTTTGAGCTCACTCTACGAAAAGTAGGTACACTCCCCCAAATAATAAACGGTACTCGAAAGAAAATGAATTGACTGATTAAGGTTTGATGGCATCATCCCATGAAGTCAGTGCTAACGCATTATCTAACTCTTTTAGGTGAGCTCTGATTTCATTGATAATAAAAAGGATTGATTGTCAAGGAACCGGCCCAGCAGCCAATACGTTTTGTACCAAGTACCGTTTATTATTTGGGGGAGTGTACATTGTGAAGTCTAGTTCAACCTGAAAGTGTTAAATATGAAATGAATCGTAAAATAATCGAATTTACGCATTGAGGTTGTACCAATGTACACTCCCTTGTTATGCATTATTTAGTAGAGTGATCTTGAAATGTGTGTTACTCCTTGGTTTTTTAAATTTCTGTTAGTGTGAAGAAAAACTCAAAAAAACTCAAACACTTTGAAGAACTGCACGCATCCCGTTACCTTATCGAGTACTCTTAACACAGATCATTTGTCCCTTCATATCCTCCTGAGCCTCTTCAATCCTATCAGGCTCTAATGACCTCCCTGTTGAGCGCCACAAATCATAATATCTATCTATTAAGATGGTGCAAGCGCGAGCAATTTTGCCGCTTGTTACAGGCACTTTTTTGGATACTATTGGAATTGATACTATTGGAGACAAAATGGGTTGAATAAATGATTTGAAATTTTAATCATGGTTAGATAAAAGAAAAACTTACGGTTATCACTGGGTACATTTTTAATTGTTGGCTTTGAAAATTAGTAATAATTAGTTGATTTTTGGTGAAAAATTGTCTTTTTTCTTGTCTCGCTGGGTGCTGTATAAAAGTTAATTTAAAAAATGTGCCATTTGATTACCATAAGTTTGTCTTTTATCTAATCATCATTAAAATTTGAGATCAATTGGTAGAAGTGTTTGGTCTCCAATCGTATCGAAAATTTCATAGTTTTTCTCGGTTTTGTTGAATAACCGGTGTCTAATTAACTAGGCAAAAATGAAAAAGTGCTAATAATATACAATCAGACTGATCATGTGAACTTCCTATCAAAGTAACACCCACTTATGAAACAATTTTTCTCTCTCAATTTGCTAAAACGGCTGAGCGCTTGCACCAGCTTAAATCCAGTCCACCTCTATAGAATTGTTTGACTGTTTGTTTGGTTTAGTATATAGTGTCTTGTCATTGTGTCATCTATTATGTTCTCTCACAGATGTCAACGAGGTGCAAGCGATGAGAAATCAGATCCCCGTTGACAAGCAACGCCGCACCGACGTTTACGATACCGTCTACCAGAACCAAGTCTAGAGTCTGTACCTGGCTGGATATATTCATCATAGCTCGTTAAGTACCAACCAGGAAGCGGATCCACAAAGAGAGATTCTACAGAATCCCAGAGATTTTGATTGAGATTTTGTTTAATCTAGTTTAATTAAAATCTCAATCAAAATCTCTGGGATTCTGTAGAACCTCTCTTTGTGGATCCGCTTCCAGGTGTTTTATACAGGGACTGAAACCCAAATGAATATCGGTTCTGGTACCGGTTCCAAGTTTTTAAAAATATCGGTTCCGGTTCCTGGAAAATATAAAATAACGGTTCCGGTTCCATTTCGGTTCCATAAGGGTTCCAATCAATTCCATCAAATTCAGACAATATTTCAAATTATTTTTTTAAATCAACTTTTGGGAGCATACATGCTCAGCAGACTTGGGTAGTAACGTAACGAAAGTAACGCGTTACTGTAACGAAATTACTTTTTTGGGAAACGAGCCAGTAATTTCATTACATTTTTTTCCAAGTAATAAGTAATTTAATCTCACTACTTTTATCAGAGTAATTTGACGTTTGTAACGCGCTACTGTGAGCCCTGCCCACATTTTCCCATTTGTATGTAATTTTCAAAAATATGGACAGATGGCAACACTCAGCTTGCTTATTTTTGAATTTCTACTACGCAAGTCACACAAAGTACAAAATAATGGTAATAAATTTTCAAACGGAAACGGCTTAAAATTACTTTACTCTTATTGTGACTTCTCAAACACTCTTATTTTGTAACCCATTCCAATAATTTTCCCTTTGGTTAAAAAGTCTGGAAAAAGTAATTTTTGAGAGTAATTTCACTACTTTTTCTCTTAAAAAGTAAAGTAATTTCATTACATTTCTGAAGTAGTAATTTACCAGTAATTTTATTACATTTTTTTTCCAAGTAATAAGTAATATAATCTCACTACTTTTAAAAAGTAATTTACCCAAGTCTGATGCTCAGAATGTCTAATATTAATTTCACTCAAATCATTTATTTGAAAAATTGTGAATGGTAGTAAAAGTAAATAATTAATTTCAAGTTTGAAAGGAAATGAAGTAAAAATTCAATTTCAATGAAATTTATTATTTAAGGAACCCTTATGGAACCGTTATGGAACCCAAATAATGTATAATATTAATGAGGGTTCTGGTTCCGGTTACAGTCCCTGGTTTTATACTAATATTGTTTTCTTATATCCTGATATTATTGTTAAAATGTGAAATTGTGATATTTTAAATTTAAGTACTGCGTGTAAAGAGACAACATAAAGTAAAGTTGGTATCTACAACTACCTATCTATCTTGTATCTATACTATCTCAGGTACCTAATGAATTATTTGATTCCATTGCATTAAAACAATAATCAATCATAGTTTATTTCTTCCATTCAAGATTATACAATAAAATATTCTACTGCTCAATTTCTTTTTTAATACAATTTTCAATGTTGTTAAATACAGTACCTACCTATTTTGTATGAAATTGCTCTGAAGATTTATTAGTTGATGGTGCCATTCGAAAATGATATTGATACATGATACTTAAGTCATGATACTTAAGTCTGAATTACACAGACCATTGTTCTGAATCAAGACTAAATTGAACAATTAAAACACATTAACAGGACAACAAAGTGAGTAAAATGCATATCACACTATGCAATTCAAATTGGGCAATTTCAATTTCTAGCCAATGAAATAGCTTTTTGAGTAAACCTCTGACATATTGCCGTATGATTGCAATTGTCCAATTTGAATTGTATAGTGCACTTCAATTGAAGTAGTAGGAAGAAGTAAGAACATCGTGCAGTTGGTGTTTCTGTTAAAGCGTGGAATATTTCTAAGCTAACAGTTTGGTTCAAGTCTGGATTCTAACAAATATCCATGTAATTCATGTCTTTCACTCAATATAAATCCGAAGTATTTGCCACCTGGTGGTTGATTGGTCTACAAGTTTAGCCACTACATAGTCGTTTTATTGCTGTCCAGCTTTGTTTTTCTTATATTAGTCTGTAAGCAATGGAACACGGGGATGGGGGTAGATGAATAAGAATGATAACTTCGAAATATATTCGTGCTATTTTTGTAAGAACCAGGCTCAACAACAATAATATCTAAGAATTAATCTTATTTTAAAATTTTCATTGGCACGATAAGATGATGTTTGAGACACCAAATATTAAACTTTTTTATGTTAACGAAGAAAAAACACATTTGCCTTCGTGCAGAATAATATTGTTTAATAATACAATTATTACAATAAACACTCTTTATTTAAAATGTACTTGTTATTTTTACATTTTCCTTCAAACCTAAAGGAATAATAAATGTTTTTATTGGTTTATTAATATTGTCTGTCTTACTTTAAAAGGAAATACAATTAAAAGAACATTCTGAAAGAATGTCAAATAATAGTTCTGCTGTCTGCATAACTAGTAACTACATCCCATTCCTTCATTTGGACCGTGCATTCATTTTCGATGCCCCTCTCACATGATTATTTGAAGCCATTAGCAGTAGAGCTACAGAGCGTCAAAACTATTATTAAAAAAATATACGCAAGGGGCTCATTCCATTCTACTTCACCCAAAGTCGTTGCGCCTAGAATTTTGATTTTTTTTATATTTTGCACAGTTGTTCCTACATATAAGCTGATATCAAATCTCTAGTTTAAGTTCGTTTCAAGTCGGCGTACTCAAATTACGTGTAATTAAAGATGGCGCGGACGGGAAAATCAGTGTTTTTAAGCTTCCAGGAGAAATGCTGCCATTTCCATACTATTCAAGTTAACAGAACGATCTTTACGGCGTTTTGTTCATAAAAGATCGGTCTATAATTATGTTATTTACAATTTTGCTGTATATGGAACCCTTCATAATGTAATTTGCCCTCAAACTTTGACTAAAATTCTTAAATTTTTCCAATATTTGAGGCATGATTATGAATAGAAGGGAGTGATGGTTCAAACACCCAATTTTATTTTAGTTTCACCTTATATGTAAGAATAGATTTTCACACTTCAATGTTAGTTTTTATTAATTGTTTTTTACCAAAAAAAAGTCAAAACCCTAAAAAGTACCATTTTTGGTCGCATTTTCCTCAGGTGGGGGACCAGATAAAAATTTGCGCTCAACGGCAAAATAACCAGCATTACTTGATGTATAATTGCTGCTAGTTTGGACTTGTTTTTTTAACGGGTGTGGAAATGAATTTTCGCGTGCATTTCCAGGTGCGAAAATGCATTTCCGCACCCGTTAAAAAAACAAGTCCAAACTTGCAGCAATTATACATCAAGTAATGCTGGTTATTTTGCCGTTGAGCGGAAATTTTTATCTGGTCCCCCGCCTGAGGAAAATGGGACCAAAAATTGTACTTTTTAGGGTTTTGACTTTTTTTTTGTAAAAAACAATTAATAAAAACTAACAATGAAGTGTGAAAATCTATTCTAACATATAAGGTGAAACTAAAATAAAATTGGGTATTTGAACCATCACTTCCTTCTATTCATAATCATGCCTCAAATATTGGAAAAATTTAAGAATTTTAGTCAAAGTTTGAGGGCAAATTACATTATGAAGGGTTCCATATACAGCAAAATTGTAAATAACATAATTATAGACCGATCTTTTATGAACAAAACGCCGCAAAGATCGTTCTGTTAACTTGAATAGTATGGAAATGGCAGCATTTCTCCTGGAAGCTTAAAAACACCGATTTTCCCGTCCGCGCCATCTTTAATTACACGTAATTTGAGTACGCCGACTTGAAACGAACTGAAACTAGAGATTTGACATCAGCTTATATGTAGGAACAACTGTGCAAAATATAAAAAAAATCAAAATTCTAGGCGCAACGACTTTGGGTGAAGTAGAATGGAATGAGCCAAGATTGAAGCGTTCCGGTCATTTCAGACTAAAATATGAGCATGTATCAGCAATCTGATCAAGGAACATGATTTCAAAGCTGACATAGGTTGAAATATGTCATTTGAGTAATCAAATATTTATAGCACATGTATGCTGTATACTGCAGAGAAAAATCCTAATATAAAAATCAATTAATCTACAGTGGAATTGAAGTCGGAATGGAACGTATTATCTATAGTTTTCCATGATGACAGACCTGTACATTCGTTTATCTTATCTGATACCAATATTATTCTACTTCACAGCCAGAAAGTTTAAAGAGGGGTGGATTTTGGTTATCAATTTTAAATAAAGCCTTATCACCAAGGAGACAAACTAATGCAATTTAGTGATAATACATCACAGGTGTCAGGACTATATGAACTGAAAAATGAATACGTCGGAGCTAAAAACTGGATTCTAATCTATGTTATATTGAGGTAATTTATGTTTTTTAGCTTTTCATGATTTTTATCTCAACAAAAGACTAATAATGTTGATAGTTTTACACATTATCAAGCTAAAGCATCGGGCAATTTGATATAATTGTGGTTTTAGTTGGTACTAATGGCTATAGTCCCCCCCCCCCCCCCTCTTCCCTTCTCCACGGCGTTCATTTGCCCGTGGATAAACACGTTTGAATGTAAACACAAAAAGAAGCCATGCCGTGGTTTTCACTGTGAAACACGCGAAACTGTCATTTTCAACACTTGCCACTAATTCTACTTGCCTATAGCTAGTCCCAGGTTAAGAGTCCACTGAAAATCATAAATATTGATTATTGCTGTTTAAAAAACGTATTTTTCCAATGTTTAGTTACTATAAATAAAATGTAATATTAGTCAAGTATTATTTGCAGCATCGCCCAAACACTGAATCTCATCTTTATGTGAAAGATAAAAATGTGTTTTGCAGACCATTAGATCAGGCACAGTTTTGGTTTGAATTCAGGCAGGTGACATTTATTTCAGTTCATCACTGGATTTATACACAACGCGCCCCCTTCATACTTTGTTCATTCTAATAATAGTAAAATGGAAATAATCTAAGAAGTATAGGTTAAGCGAACTAATGTACCTAGTACCTTGTTCAAGAACGGAAGATCATTTTTTACTTATTCTATCACAAGCATAGAATGCTGTCTATTTTGTATATCTTGCAAAACAAAGATAATTTCAATTGAATTCTACAGCACTTTGATTTTTAATTGATTGATAATCCCTAAAGAAACTTCTGTGCATCGCGATCTGTGTAAAGATATGTTGAAGATGGAGCAATTTGGCTCAGGCAGTATGATTTGGACTTCAACTCCGAATGTCCCGGGTTCTATTCCTGCGGCTCGGCTCCCGAGTGCGGTCGAGGTTTTTCCATAGTTTACCTCTTTGAGAGGCAAATGTAATATTCCCTTCTATTAGGCCACAGCCGTCTCCTTCTCACCGTCCATCTTTACTATACGTATTCATCTTTATCTCCCAATCAGTCACCACCGTCATAATAATTCGATACGTCGCCTTTATTGCTGCAAAGTGGTGCAAATTTAAACACAACTAACATGAAAAATATACGTTTTTACGTTTTTTTTTAAACTCTCCAAACATTTGCAAACATTCCAAACATTCCACAATCAGTGTAATCAGAGGGATTAAGTCTTATAGACCACCGAATAAGAGAGTGCAAACGATCTGAGAAAACGATCCCGACGTTGCATCTATCAGAGGACAGGTATTACCTCATTGAACCATGGGTATTACCCAAGGGTATTACCTATAGGTACTCTTAATATTAATAGTATTATACGACTGTATCGAATCTCAGCAGCGCGATTGTGTAAGTTTCACTTACGAGTTCTAATCTTTTCCGTCGTCCATCTCCTAGATGCTGAGTGTGTAGCTCACTTTATGGATGGAGTACTACACCTCTAGCCAGAGTTAGACGGACTACATCTCTAAAGTAAGTTACACACTCAGCATCTAGGAGATGGACGATGGAAGAGATTAGACGATGTTAGTCTAACTCGCAAGTGAAGCTTACACAATCGCGTTGCTGGTGCACATTTACCTCGAAAGAGATTAACAAAGATAAATTGAAGGTGTAAAACTTGAAGTAAATTATCAATTATTTATAGTATATAGATACTTACAGTTCTAAGGTTAATGAATCAACTTTGGCAATTTCTCAATAACGAATATCAAAATACTATTATTTTAAGGTTGTGCAAGCGCGAGCGATTTTGCCGCATGTTGCAGGCACTTTTAGGGACAAAATGGGTTGACGAAATGATTTGAAATTTTAATCATGATTAGATAAAGACAAACTTATACCTCGTTCATACTATGAACGATAATCACTGTTCAATATTTACAATGTGAATACATGTTAGTACATGTTATAAAAAATATTGGTTCGGGTTTGTAGCTATTATGTCTTCTTGTATAAGCCCGATTTTAATTTGTTTTGTTTTAATTAGGTATGTAATTGACGTGTCCAATATCATTTTTATGTTGTACAAAAACAAAAACTTGTAAAAAAAACTGCCAAGCACCTTCCCACTTAAAACAATTGAGATCTAAAAGAAGGGCCAAGCAATAATATATTGTTTAAACATTTTCGCACTTAAAATTCGTGAAATCATTTCGCCCAGTTACTGCCGCCAAGCACAACACTAAAAACCTAATGTTGTGTCCAAATTTGAAGAATACAATCTAAGTGAACCATCATTGTAAATTTAACAAAATTATAAAAATTAAAAACGACTTCAAAATAAATTTAAAATTGAAATTAAAAAAATTAAAAATAAAGCTAGGCGCATTGTGTCAAGAAGAAGGCAACATAAGAAAGAAGATGACGATAAAGGAGCCGAAGAAAGACAGAAAGTAGGAAGAAGATAGAGGAAGTCTACAATATGGTCGGTGCAAATTCAATGCGCCAAGCTTTATTTTTAATTTTTTTAATTTCAATTTTAAATTTATTTTGAAGTCGTTTTTAATTTTTATAATTTTGTTAAATTTACAATGATGGTTCACTTAGATTGTATTCTTCAAATTTGGACACAACATTAGGTTTTTAGTGTTGTGCTTGGCGGCAGTAACTGGGCGAAATGATTTCACGAATTTTAAGTGCGAAAATGTTTAAACAATATATTATTGCTTGGCCCTTCTTTTAGATCTCAATTGTTTTAAGTGGGAACGTGCTTGGCAGTTTTTTTTACAAGTTTTTGTTTTTGTACAACATGTCATATGGGGTATAAGTTTATAGCAGCTTTCACTGATCATTAAGTGTTACCTATCATTACAGTTAACGCCAACAACGTCACTTCTTGTCTAAAGTTTTCTGTTTTTATTTCAATAGTTCCGAAGTTAGTATAACGAAAGGGTCCATTTCTTTTGGTTGAATTTGAGTTATATCAAATTATAATTTGTTAAAAGTTCACAGCTTTGAGTCATGTGAATAACGTAAATTGTAGGTGTATTGTTCCGGTGTAAACCGGAATTTGTGCGTTCATCTCGTAAAACGCGTATTTGTCGCCACTAGGTAAACTGAAAGGTACACGAAAGATGATTGCAAATGCGTTTCCTCATTTTTAAATTCTCCCATGTTCACTCTTTTATGTCAAAGTTCCGAAGTATAAACTCAATTGGTAAAGCGTGCAGGCTTACAGATGTTTACAACACATTTTAAATAAAATCCGGATGGTTTTTGGAAGGCAATGTAACTTAAAAGGAACTTAGTTAAGATTAACTAGCTGAGCCACCTGGTGTTTATAGTGCTGGTGGGAAGGAGTATGACGGGTGATGAAATTTACGCTACCCGCCTTACTCGCCTATGTACACGGATAGCATGGGCCGGCCTATACCTGGCATCTCCACCTCTCTGCCTCTCCCTGTCAGGTCAACTTAATGTTTACATTTGTTTGTTCATGGCAAATACGATCGATGTCCATTTAGTATTGTTGTCTTCTTCTATAGGTACTTGTAAACAGTTATCGAGCTTGCATTTTAATTAGTCCACTGATCTTATTTAGTGATTATTATATTGTTTTGTGATGTTGCTGTGGAAGATAATATTTTCATATTTTCAAACCAGGAAACAACTTCGTGCTATTGCCTAGATACTTGAAGAATATTATTGTATTGCCGATGTAAACAAGCCAGACCACTTTCGTATATAACGTTCGCATCAAAACCAATGTTTATTTTATTAGTGTCAGATTAGGAGGAACATCAGTTTCAGTTTCATTTATTTCCATTAAACAATGTCACTTGATGAGACTTTGACTCACAGTTTGGAAATAAATCATGACAATTTAAAAGCGTTTTATTATTCTAACTTTTTAACGTAAGCATTGTTGGATGATGAAATGAAATTTAAATCTCTCATACCCACAGATTTCCATTAATTATCATGGACCATTTAGTGTAGTTTCTTGTTTATTGTAACCGAGCTTCTAAGATTGACAGATTACAACATCTGAAATAATGAAATAATTTTTACTAAGTTGTAAACACCTAATAAACCTAGTAATGGAGCCATTTTGTGTGGTTTCTTGTTTCGTATCTGAACCATCAAGATCGACAAATTTGCATAATTAAAATAATTAAATTTATTTTAGAAACTTAAAGTTGTGATCACGTAATGGATGCACGTAATGGAGCCTTTTTGTGTGGTTTCTTGTTTCGTGTTGTTCTTGTTTCTTGTTGAGCCACCAATATTGACAAATTAACTCTATTTTAAATAATATATAAGTGTGACAAATGAAAAGTTGTAAACACGTAATACACTGAATATTAGTAATGGAGCCTTTACTGAATTTTACTATTTACTAAATTACCTGAATTTTACATAATTAAATAATTCGGATAAATTAAAAGCTGTGACAACCTTATGCACCCAGTAATGGAGCCTTTTTTGTGTGGTTTCTAGTTTAGTAACTGAGCCACCAAGATTCTGTTGATTAGCATGACCACGAATTGTTTTATTGCACAACTTTACGTACAACGTGTACATTGACAATCATTATTAGAGTCCAATGAGTATAATATTAAAAAGAGTTGCTATGTAATCGTTGAATGTATTCGGATTAACATTTTGAATATATACACAAGAAGGTTAAACATTTTTTAAGTAAAGAAAAAGATAAAAAAATAAAACATTTGTTACGGGGATCGAACCCGGCAACGCCGTGATCGAAGTCACTTGCCTCATGTGACCGAGCCAATTCGCCACACTGAAATTAAACCTGTGTAGTATATCAAAGAAGAAAGGTAGAGCGTAAAACGACGTGCGCAATTCCTGTTTCCCTGATATCTTCACTGTTCACGATGGCAACCGGCGTGCCGCGATGGCGATGTTTCTGTCTATTGATGATCTTCACAGCATCCATTGGTAGTCTCATTTATTAAAAATGTACCAGAGCACCAGAGCATTAGTCTCTTAGAGTATTAGGAGCAAAGAGCACCTAATATACCTAGTAATGGAGCCTTTTTGTGTAATTTATTGTTTCGTAACTGAGCCATCAAGATTGACAAATAAGCATAATTAAAATAATTAAATTAATTTTAGAACCTAATGCACGTAATGGATGCACGTAATGGAGCCTTTTTGTGTGGTTTCTTGTTTCGTGTTGTTCTTGTTTCTTGTTGAGCCACCAATATTGACAAATTAACTCTATTTTAAATAATTAAATAAGTGTGACAAATGAAAAGTTGTAAACACCTAATACTCTGAATATTAGTTATGGAGCCTTCACTGAATTTTACTATTTACTTAATTAACTGAATTTTACATAATTAAATAATTCGGATAAATTAAAAGCTGTGACAACCTTATGCACCCAGTAATGGAACCTTTTTTGTGTGGTTTCTAGTTTAGTAACTGAGCCACCAAGATTCTGTTGATTAGCATGACCACGAATTGTTTTATTGCACAACTTTACGTACAACGTGTACATTGACAATCATTACTAGAGTCCAATGAGTATAATATTAAAAAGAGTAGCTATGTAATCGTGAATGTATTCGGATTAACATTTTGAATATATACACAAGAAGGTTAAACATTTTTTAAGTAAATAAAAAGATAAAAAATAAAACGTTTGTTACGGGGATCGAACCCGGCAACGCCGTGATCGAAGTCACTTGCCTCATGTGACCGAGCCAATTCGCCACACTGATATATAAACCTGTGTAGTATATCAAAGAAGAAAGGTGGAGCGTAAAACGACGTGCGCAATTCCTGATTCCCTGATATCTTCAGTGTTCACGATGGCAACTGGCGTGCCGCGATTGCGATGTTTCGGTATATTGATGATCTTCACAGCATCCCTGGACCTCTCATTTGAATATATATCCATGAAGGTATCATCGCTTATACAAATTAAAAAATAATATATGAAAAAAAAAGTTTTCCGGGATCGGGAATCGAACGTGTTATGCAGATGTCGAAGCCAGCTGCCTTCCTAACATGAGCTATCAGTCCGATGGGAATTAGAGCCGCTGTTTAGTGTATCAAAGAAGAAGGGCGGAACGTAAATATTGATAATTTTCCCACTTCCGGTTTAAATTTATTGATTTTTCTTGAAGTGGAGTGTCTAGCAATACATTGTCTTTATTGTTGCCAAATTTCAAAACTCTCGATGGACCCGTTTGACTTTTAAAATATTTAAAATTTAAAATTGTAATAACTTCACTTCCGGTCAAAATGTTTCAGATTTTCTTTCAAAGGGCACTGCTTTAAATATGACTCTATGTCTCTGCCAAATTTCAACTCTCTAGGACAAACCGTTCAACCTGTGGAGAGGGGCAAACAAATTGACAGTGCCTAACTAACTAACTAACTAACTAACTAACATGAAAGTCAATCCTTGCATGTTTGAGGCCCAAAATTCACCCCGAAGGGATGATCGCAGCACTTTGATATTTGGTTAGGTGTTGTCAGGTGGCTAAATATACCCGATAACCATGGTTTTCAACTTTCATTTCTAAATGCTTGCATGCGTACTGACACCCCGAAATCGGGCCCGAAGCGCTTGCAGTATAAGTCTGGTAGTAGCTCGCACGTTGTATTAGAGCGGTGCTTGGCAGCGTCGAGCTAGCGCCCGACTAGATATTATCAAAATAGGGGTTAATAAAAAAACTTGAAACTTGAATAACGATAGGATAGTAATACGATATAGATAGGATTGTCAATGTCAATTGTCACCAAGTCATCCATGTGGACGTACACTCCCCCAAATAATAAATGGTACTCCGTTTTGCGGCTATGTCCTTTCACCGTAAACGATTTTAATAGGTACCCTGTAGAGTGAGAGAGCGCGATAGTTGATGTGCGAGTGAGAAGAAAGATTGACGAGAGGTTGTCGGGCATCTCACTCACTAGTAGTCTTGTCTCGCTTGCACTTGGTACTAACTGGGGTGGTTCATGCCGAGTTGTTTTCTGGTGGAGTGGGGTGAGGTGAACTAAAATAGATAACGATGTCAATAACTGCTACCTGCAGAAGATCCTCGATTGATTCAATGCTCGAACTGTCCTCGCCGTGGTTTACCGTGAATGAATTACACTGATATTTCCAAAATGTTCGAATGTAGTATTTTCAAGGGTTTAATTTTATAGCTATTTGCATAATCATATTGTAATCGTTGAATGAACCTTTCTAATAGAATCATAATATATTAAATTAAATTCTTGACAATGTCAGCAAACTGACTTGTCAGTTATGCATCAATTCGTCTGTTTCTTTTGCTTGTTACTGAGGTATCACCCACTGTAATTGCATTCGATTGAGCTGATATTTTGCAAACATGTTGCATCAACTCTGCGGTTTGCAGACCTACATTTTTCGAAATTCGTTTATTGGGTCAAATTGAAATTAATGTCTTCTGATTGGTTGATCAGATCAATTTGAAATTGTAAAACAAACTGTAAACAAATTGTAAGACAAAAATTTTCTTAATCGTTACAAAGTTTCCGCCATATCTATTGGTTCCAATTTAAAAAAATATTTTCTATAGGTCGAGAATAAAAAGAAACGTTGAATTGGTAATTAAGACCAACATTATATCCTATTTTACACATTCTATAAATAGTCTGAAAACTCCAAGATTCAGTGGAAATTCTGACACACATATATTTAAATTTGCTATTTTTAAATTTTATCATCGCTTGTCTGAATTTTGATTAAATATGTTGCCTCACATAAGGGCTAATTGCAGCGAATACAACACATCGATTCAACCTTCAAAAATGTCTTACTTTCTTTTTTATGTGTGTCAAAATAATGTCCGCACTCGGGGAAAAACATTAATTTTGTGCATTGCCATTTAGAGAAAATGAACAAACAGATCATAATATGAAGATCATATGAATATACATTAACAAGTGCGTAGTCTATAACGCATTGATGAGCGAGCCAATTCGTTTTCCACGTGAATTGATTTGCGATTGCATGTTTCTAAGATACAAACCTTGGAATGAGCCGAAACGAAAGGCGTCAGAGAACCAGTAATGAAATATCCTGACAATTCCTTCAAGAAATTTGACAAATATTCCAAACACTCATAAAATGTCCGTTTAATGTCAATAACTCTTGAAATTAACGAAAGATTAGAATGATAATATTACAGGGGACCGCTTCTAGATGACATTAGTGTGTTCAGATTTTCAGATCGATTGGTTGAACGGTTTGTTCTAGTCACTGCCGACAAAAATACAATAAAAACACACATAAAAAAAACAGAAAGTATCCCCAATTTATAAGTGACACAAGAAGCATGTAAAAAATACATAATTGAAATTTTATGTCACATTAAAACACACAAAAATATAGCACAGTGGTGACGCTCGCTATTCTCGCACAATAAATTCAATTGCAAGGTAAAACCGCACAACCAATCGATCTGAAATTTTGCACACTTACTAAAGTAATCTGTGCGGTCCCTGGGATCGATTTTGAACGGTATCCTGTGATTGGTTCAAATTTTAAAATAATTATCTTTCGATTGGTTATTCCGATCGATTTGAAATTTGGCAAAGTCATTGCAACCAACATTGTCCCCAATCTTACACAAATTCAGTAAAATCCTCCCATCGGTTAAAATTTAAAACAATCTTTCCCGTGATTTTTTAAAATTAAACTAGTACAAATTTATCGATAAACTTAAAACTTTGCATGTTCATTGGTAACAAATATCTAAAATGTTGGTACAACATTTTAGGTATTTGTTTGCTATGTTGAAGACTAATCTGTCGTTATTTCAAAAGTTATTGTCATTTTAAGGACATTTTATTCTATAATCTTGAAATATTCCAAAAGTGTATACTACATTTTCATCCTTGCCTTCTTAATGCTGCAGAAAGCATATAGAAAAAAAGCAAAGCATATAGAGCAGCTGTTACTTGCAAGCGCATATCAAATCGGATTCAGTACGATGGCTCGCTCATCAACGCGTTACACTGAGCGTTTTCCTAGTTTTTAAAACTTCGGTTGAATCATATAAAATGACAACTCGACTTTTCGATTGACAATCTTCTCACCTTACCCAAGAAATAAATAACATTGATCAATATAATAAATGATGATATCATTATTGGAAGGATATTTACTGCTTATGGCAGATAAGCCAGCTGCCGCGGTTATACGGAGGGTACAAGTGAAAGTTATTAGTTTATAGTTATATTGTTACATTGGGTATTAAAATTAGTTTTTTTAGGTGAAATTTTTAAAATTAAATCAATACTTATTTATTTAAATAGATTGGAATGAGTCTATATATTCCATTTAATTTAATATTTTGATAATTTGTTTTAATTTATGTAATTAAGAGCATTGTTATAAGTTATTCGTATCAAAATCGCTTTATTGTCACTCAGTTTTGAGGGTGGGAGGCAAAGGGGGTTTGACGCCCCTTTTATCACTACTTGAAGTGTTCTAAGAAGAATGCGAAAAAAATTTTTGATATAAGATTTGTTTGGAATTGACCTGTTGACTTAGTTTCTAATTTAGTACCATTATTATTTTGATGTTATTTCATTTGTAAGAATGTGTACTTGACTGGTCATTTGACAACATTGTGGTGACTACTTATACATGAAGATAAAATCGTATAACTGCATTTCTTCTTTCATTACAAAGGTAGGATCATCAAACAGTACGTTTTAATGTGATATTTTCGAATTTGTTATACAAAAGAAATTCTAGATTACCTCTCTGGTTATACCTAGGTCATCCTTGGTTACACCACAGATTTATTGAAACGCCAATGCATGGTAATTTTTTACCTTTTTTAACTTGATCCTGAATAATACTTGCATTATGAAGAGTATGTTTTGTAAACTAATACTTACAAAATCAAGTAGTTCTTTTGTGTCTATAATAGTAAGCTCAGTTGACCAAACGGTTACTTGAAATTAAAATGACTAATAATGAGTTTATTGTAAATAATTATATTGTAGTGTAGAAAATTATTTACTACAAACTCATTAGTCATTTTAATTTCACATTATATATAAATGTCACATTAATCACATTTATCACAGCAATTATTCAGTCATAAATTATTTAATTTTATAAATGAAAGCAGTGTTGGGGAAGGAACTTTTAAAAATAACTAGGACCGCGCTACTTTTTTGGGGAACTCTTGAGTGAACGCGTTCACATTTGTTTACAAGAAACGTGAACGTCAAACGTTTATTTTAACCGTACGAACCGCAGTTTCCTTCTTTTGTAATTTCGAATTTCTACTATAAATATTCTCGATCTTGCTCGACCTGAAAAATTTCAAACTCGCGCAGCCCTATATACTAATATCTTTCACACACATCAATTATCTTCTTAATTAATATTATCATCAAATAAAATTGTGAAATAGTGGATAAATATCATTTTAGTGAGTAAAATGGTGAAAACAATTGCGGTTCATGGGGTGCTCTTGAGTATTTAACCCTTGAATTGTCTTTAACTTTTAAATGTTGTCAAAAGAAGACATTTCAAAAGAAATTATATTCGTTTTTAAGGAACTAGAACTTTTATTACCCAATTCTGAATAAAAGAATTTGTACTTTCAAAATTTCATATATTTGGTCATGAACTGAACTTCAAAATATATCATTTTAAAAAGGAACTTCCTCAACACTGGATGAAAGTGCAAACTATAGAATACATTTTCTTCTACACTATATACACATCTTTTATCAGTAAATGCGCTATCCTATTTAGTGGATATTTTTGGTGTTTGAATGTGATGTTAAATTTCACTCATTGCTATTTAACAGGCTTTTGTGTCGTTTATGAACTATAGCTGACATGACAGTTTGCTGGCAAAGCAATGAATTTATTATTATTTTATATCTGTTTGAAGTCAATTCAAATTGCAAAATATACAGAATACCAATCATTTTAAAGAAAATTATGTAACACGTTTTACACAATCGAAGATTTAATAATGAATAATGATATACTGGGTTTTAAGGAAAACTTCCAGTGGAGTCAGGATGATAGCATAATGAATCTTTCCTATCATAATGAATAAGTCTATAACTATCAAATAATTAACAATGAAGCAAGATATAAGTACAAATGGTTGATAATAAAATAAAATTAATAATACCGGGAGTATACTTTAAAGGCATCGGAACAAATGATCAATCGCTTATAAATTTGGAATAAAATGGTCTCGCATAATACCTATAATGATTTTATAAAACTGAAATTAAAATGTTTTTTTATAAATGTTTTAACTAAATTGAAACGTTTACAAAAGGAATACAACATTCTGATATTGTGCCCGATCATTAGTCCGATGACCTCTATTTCATCAACCGAGTATTTGGATTTGAAATAGTCGATAGTCGGTATATAAATCGCCTTCTTCTCTCTCCATCTCTTCTGTTGTTTGTAATATTCTAATAGAAAGGTTCATTCAACGATTACAATATGATTATGCAAAAAGCTATAAAATTAAACCCTTGAAAATACTACATTCGAACATTTTGGAAATATCAGTGTAATTCATTCACGGTAAACCACGGCGAGGACAGTTCGAGCATTGAATCAATCGAGGATCTTCTGCAGGTAGCAGTTATTGTTTATTACTGTTTATTAACTTAGTTTGTTATCTAATATAAATTAATTTATTCTATTTCTGTAATTGTATTTGTGTGAAAATGTATGTAACGTGTACAATAGCTGTAAAGCTAAATAAATGGATACTACTACTACTACATCGTTATCTATTTTAGTTCACCTCACCCCACTCCACCAGAAAACAACTCGGCATGAACCACCCCAGTTAGTACCAAGTGCAAGCGAGACAAGACTACTTGTGAGTGAGATGCCCGACAACCTCTCGTCAATCTTTCTTCTCACTCGCACATCAACTATCGCGCTCTCTCACTCTACAGGGTACCTATTAAAATCGTTTACGGTGAAAGGACATAGCCGCAAAACGGAGTACCATTTATTATTTGGGGGAGTGTACATCAATGAAAGGATTTTCTCTCATTATATATTTCGAAGATTTTTTTCTCAGTGTGTAGGTTGAGATGTTTTGCCAGATAACTTTCAGTTTCGCAACCGAGGTGCTCATTCAACCATAAACCACGTGACCAAGACACACCAATCAGGAGACGGTGAGCTGGGGCTGGGTATACTTTGGAAATATTACGCCAGCGTATTTGGTCTCCAACCATATCCTACATTTCTTAGTTATGCGCAGTTTTATCGAATAACGGGTGCCTAATTAACAAGGCACGAAGCAAAGATGAAAAAGTGCTACTAATATACAATCAAACTGCTCATGTGAACATCCTGCCAAAGTTACACCGACTTATGAAACATTTTATCTCTCTCAATTTTCTAAAGAAACCGAGCGCGTATCACCCTAATTGGCAGCCAGCAATGATATGGAAATTATGAAATCTTGACTGAATTGGGTATTGAATTAATGATGTATCGATTTAATTTTATATAATAATAATGAATATTCTTGGATTTACATATCCGGTGATAAATGCTTGTAGATTTTCTTCGGTGATAAATGCCACCGAAGAAAATCTACAAGCATATAATAATAATAAATAATACATGGTGTCAGATGTGGGATTCAAGAAGAATTGAACAGAAGCGTCAGATGACTCACATCTAGTTCTAATTGCATATAACTGCACACCATACAAACACATACGAGTACCTTTGTCATCATTCACATAATCGTATTGCTCAACACGCAAATAGGTACTACTAGTACGTATAATACTTATAATAATTAGTATATTAACTAATAATGTATTGCTAGTACCTAAACATATTGAAGGAAGTTAGAGAAAAGTTATATCAAAGACACACTATAGGGTGTCAATGACAATATTCAAGATGTGTCACACAATCAAGACCTCCATGGAGCAAATGAAGAGGAGAGGGAAGAAGAGGACGATCTCGATATGGAAGACAAGTTCATGATGTGAGAAGTGAAGATAAACTTATATTGATTACCTACTTGTGTTAATTACATATTTAATGTCTGATGATTGTTTACACAAATGTTAGATCATAAGTGGGGAAATGTCATACTTATAGATGGGATTATCTGTGGCATTTCCATCTTAATGAGTAAGATCCAACGGATCCAACTGGATCTAACGTAGAGCACTAAAAATACAATGTATTTTGCAATGTATGAAATATTTATTCATTCGTACGTGTCGCAATACAAATTGTGTGATGAACATATTTATACAACCTATTCCTTCTTTTAATACAACCTGGGTTTCTTCTCCGCAAAATTTTTAAATTCTGATAGGTTTTTTAATAGTACCTACTCAGTTTATACTAAGTATACTCATTGTGTCTATACTTACTCAGTGTATACTTGCGTCGATAAATCTAGACCAATTTTTGAGCGTGTAAGGAATCAGGACTGTTCATGAAATCTAGAAAGTTTGATGACATTTCTTATGATATTATGACGAGCTATTTATTAATTATCTGACTTTTACCATCGTCAAAACTGCTATTCTTGAACACAAATTCATAACTATTTACTCCCTTTTATTTTCAAATAATATGGGAAAATCATAGTAAGCTGTAATCATTTACAACTCTTTTAGGATACTGAAAACTTATTATTAGCAGTACATAAGAATAAGTTGAATAAATGAAATATTGCACCATTTTTATTTTAAAAATCTACTAAAAGTAAACAGTTTTCATTGATTTATTGAATTCTTTCTCATACAAAAACCCGAGGAAAGATTCCAATAAGTGAAAAGAAACTGTTGACTCTTATATTGTTAAAAATAAAAATAAAAATGAACAGGACGCAATATCCCATTCAATGTACACTTTAATATTCCTCAAAGTTAAGAATCATTTGTGCATATTAGCCAAATACAGAATTACTTCAAATTGCAGAAGATATTAAATAACTATAGATACAAAATGTGACATTTCAGTTTTGAATCATATGAATATAATTATATTTAGTGTTAGTCATTTGTACGATATATTTTACCAAGTATAACCACTTGTTCTCATTATAACACAATCAAATAGCAAATCAAATTTCAAAATGTAAATCGGAGTCCTAGCGGATTCTGTATCATTTCTAGATATTGTGGTCGTGATGCGTGGATTTTCCGTCGTGATGGGGCTCAACTATTTCTTCATGCTTCTTGAGCCAGGGGCCTTATTGCATAACTTTGTCATTCCCTATTCTGATGGAATCCGATTCACGGCCATATGGATTTACTTTGCAACAAATCGGACTCGAGTCGAATCGGGAAATTTAAAGATATAGAATAGGGATGTTATACCTAGTTGGATCGTCTAGACTGATCATACATAAAGAGAAGGAGGCGGTCGTGAACTAGAGACAAACTTCCCATCATTTGCCTCTCGACTGAGATAAATCAAGAAAAATCCTCAGGAATTCAACTCTGGGCATCCATATACCTATAGGTACTGCTTTGAACCAGCTCCGACTTTCTCATTGATCACGTAATCTCAATGAGTTCTATACAGGGGCTCTCGTACATCTATTATTATTCATTTAATAATAAATAATTTCATTTGATGGTTGTTATAATAAAATAATTTAAATTTTATATATTAATTCAGTTAAGCCCAATTTACACGGAGCAATTTCTTGAACAACTTCTGTGCCACACTTAGTGTCCCAATTCTTGATAGAAATTAGAACATGTTCTAAATGATATAAAAGTTGAGCTCAAGTTCTGTGACAAGAAGTTGCTTCGTGTAAATACAAAATTGTACGTAAAATGGGAATGTGACACAAAAGCTGTTCAAGAAATTGTACCGTGTAAATCAGGCTATATAATTTATTTAGATATTACATAATATCTAATTTAGTAAGTATATCTACCTTTCTCTATGTGCCATCTGAGAACATAGAATAGATATAAATCATAACTTTTCTCCATAATAAAGAAACATGTATCAATATTGTCAATTAAGTGTCAGCATTTTCTTCGTAAGTTTCTAGTTAGTAAACTTATGTGACAAGAAAATACGCTGAATCGGTCTGGTGTGTGTGTGGAAAGAAAACTCATTCCAAAGAATAACGATTGCATGCCGCCATAAATTGTAATTATTAATAGTTTATTACTTGGCTGGACATAAATATTATAATTGCTAGATTAATTCACCAACCCCATGTCTGTGTCGCCGAATAGTAATAAAATCCCACTCACGTCTTTTCTCCTCGTTAGTCTCGCATCGGAGTCAAGAAAAGAACTCGAAGGGAGAATTCGAAAACATGACATCTTTTCATATTTCTCAACGTTTCTCCTAAAGACCAGAGCGTTTTAATTTAGTCAAAGATTTTCATTTCTTTATTGTTGCGTTACATTCATCAATGTAATTACGAAGCAATTTGGCTGAGTCAGTAAAGTTATGGACTTGAAATTCGGAGGCTAAAGGTTCGATTCCCGCGACCGTCCTTCCTGACTGAGATTTTTTCGTTGTACCCCTCAGTGGAGAGAAACAAAATTGCCGAGAAAGTTCATTTACTAATAGACCACGACTTCTTCCACTTTCTATCCTCCTGTCTTCATCATCGTCTCACAATTATTCTTAACAGTGAAGTGTATAATAGTGGTGATTAACGTCGCACTAATCTGCAACTAGTCTAATGAAGACGGCTGAATGGTTATCATTTATCAATAACTAATGATGATTATTGTACCAAAAAATAAGCACACCGCCAACAATTGGTGTAATATCAAAATTTTCAGGATATGTAATATTATTTAACTTACTTTTAACGCCATTTCACGTTACACCGCAGCACCGCTTAAGATTTTTTAAATGTCTGATATTTTTTAGTGTGTAGATATGAAGATGATAATTATAAATTAAAGCCTATTGGTAAGATTATGTATACTGCAAACAAGGAAGGCTGCTGGCCGTGTGAATCAAGTGCCAGGGCGCCGAAAACAAATCAACCCGCGTATAGTGTTCACGACGCGCGGTGGGTTGGGGGGGGGGGACAAAACCCCCGAAATTGGCCCCGGCGGGAACTTTTTGAAAAATTACCTATTTTAGTGATAATTTTACACATTTGGAACCGAGATTTAAAATGTATTTTAAAATTCTCTAGTCTAAACAAAGTTAAAATGCAATTTATTTGCAATTTTAAGGAATAAAATCGTGAACTATGGATGAATTTAATGGTTTTTAAAAAGATGAAATAAAGATGGCATCCCAAAAAGAAGCTAGGGCGCCGCCCTGCCTTCAAAAAATGGTCCAGGGCGCCGCCTTGGCCCGCCCTGGCCCCACTGCAACCCTGGTAGTGGTTCGATTCCCATGGCTGTCCTTTGTGACTATTTGTGTTTTCGTGATTTCCCACAGTTGAGAGGCAAATGTTGGGAAGGGTTCCTGTTACGACAGCCGACTTCGTCCACCGTCAATCTTAGCTCTTCATGAAATTCCAAAATTTCATTCATCCGGAACCATTAGCCTAGATGCAGAACAGTGCGACGTTAAGCCCCACTATGAGGCAGATTAACTGGTAATTATGTGGCCAACAGCCAATGAGCACACGCTATCATATCGCACTATCGATTTATCTGACCAATAGTAGCTCGGGACTTGATCAAGTGAACAATCTCCGTTCCCGATGAAGTTATCATCAAGATAAATCGCGTGATATCGTAGTTATTAGTTTCCAGTTATAGAGTACCTATTCATATTTTAAAACCCTTTTCCACTCGGTTTCCGTGTTTTTTTACTTTCTCTTCTCAGTTTTTTGGACCCTTTCATATGCCCGGGCCTGACCCAAGGCCTGACCGTATCGCCACTCGGGCCTTTTCAGTCCGGTCCGGTCCTCCTCTTCTGGCAACAGCAATGACAATTCAACTTCCATGGATGTTGGTTTGACAACATTTTATTTTGACGGTGACTGAGAATGTCACTGCATTCATGAATAAACAAGTGGTGGAAATGGTTCATATATGTCGGTAGTAGAGACACACTTCTCGCTACACTTACTCGCGCAGGCGCGTAGGAACTGCTTTCATCATGGGGGGGAGGGGGGGAGAGTGCGACTCCCGGAAGGGGGCCGCGGAGTTTTAGCCCCGCCAGGGCGGTTTTTAAGAATTTAAATCAGTTAAAAGTGATTCTGGGGCTTTAAAATGCACAAACTGAAGGAAAAAAAGGAAAAACTCAATTTTAAAATCGATTCTGGGATCTGCTCCAATTACAACCAATAACTCACTATTTTTGCTCCGCAGGGCGTTTTTTTAAAATTTTAACAATTTTGAAGTGATTCATGGACATGCTAAACTTAATTTTGTATGATGAATGGGGGTCAGCCTGCTCGAGTGGGGGATCCGCCCCCCCCCCTTCCTACGCGCCTGTCACGGAGTAATAGTTGTCATATCTCAGACTTCATGATGATGTGTCCGGGACGCGAATGTTTTTTCAGGCAAAGATTTCATAAATGGTAGAAAAAATTATGTGTCTAAAATTCCAGGTTTAATATTTTTAGAGTGAAATATAAAATGGTTGATAGATCATAGATTATGTATTCCAATGTCTTGCACGACAGCCCTTCGACGTCGTGGAGTCGTGAAAACCCTTTAGAGTAATAAATGTTTGATTATTATTAAATTCGAAATGGAGCATATTAACTGTTAATATATCCTTCGTTTAATAGATTTAATAGGTGGCAGAACACAAGTAATCCAAAATTTCTATATCAGAGTTATTGTTTAAATAAGTAAGTTATAAGAGCTTGTCTTTGACTGACAAATTCTCGACTCCGGACAAGCAGCCAGTCATTGGCTGATATCGTTAAGCTGCCCGGGGGCCGTATTCTAGAACATTTAAATTCCCAATTCTGATGGAATCTGATTCGGTGCAATGTTAATCCTTATGGCCGTGACCGGATTGCATCAGGAATGGAATCGGTCACGGCCATAAGGATTAACATTGCATGAAATTCCCAATCAGAATTGTATTGTTCTGTAATAGAGTTCCTGATCAACGCCGAGAAGGTATAAGATTCAGAAAGATATGGCTTCCAGAATGTACGGGGTAGAGGGTTAAGTCCGTCCTATACCGCACGCCACTGGTGTTAAACTCAGCAGTGGATTGACATAAAACATTGGAGGGATCAGCCACATAAGTAGGAGGGATATGGGGTTATCCCCCCATGTACTATAACCAGTAAGACCATTTCTAGAGTTGTACACATTTTTACATCTTTCAAACTCCAATAATGACTTTGAAAGTGTTAAAATGAATACGAAAACGCCCTGAGGGGAAATTCTGGGGCCTGGGGTCATGTAGCCCCAGACCCCCCTCTCGTGTTTCCATTTTAGAAAACTTGTGACTGAAGAATCTCAATAAACTGATATATTATAATATAGCGGAGAAAATGTAACCATTCACGTTTAGTTTCAAAAATAAATTAAGAACGTCCCGTGGATTGAACCAGGCCCCTCGTTTTGGATTTGACATCCTCCCCCCCCCCCCCCCCCCCCCCATGATGAAAGACGTTTCTCCACCTCTAGTGGAATCATTCAATACATCAATTGCACTGACTTTCTTATTGTGAGGTCACTTTTCAACAGGATTTTGTTTTGAAAAACTTCGCTATGGTTTTCGAATAACCATTACGTTTCAGGACTAAAATTCAATTATAAAGTAAGGAAACAATCAGTGAACGTTACAATCCCTTGAGGATATCTTGAAATAATATGTTTAGATTATTATCTGTTTTACTAAGATGACGCTAAATAATTTGCGCTTTAGTCGAGCAAATATTCTGGTGCAGAAGTAGAATGGTCAGAAGCATCTATGTTGACGAGATGATTTGCACAGTAAGCTTTTGGAAGTAAAATTAATCTGGTGCATCGTCTTGCACCAGCTCTTGCAAGTTGCACCAACCATTTCACCAACCCATATATGATGCCATCAACTTGACTATAATAATAAATTTTTTACCAATTCGAGATAGTAACATGCTGGACTATAATTACGCGATGATTTGATGAAACCATCCTAACCGCTCAAGACGAGGAATAACACAAAAGAGGAAATTTCATATTCTCGTGATACTACGTATACATACTACTTGCGGTTTAGATGAAATATACACATTACAAAACACATGTACTATCTATAATAAAAGTATTTTGTTGTCTATTGTCTAATTACTTTACTGGTGCAAGAATGTGCTGTTGTGGGGAACTGTGAAATATATGTACTGTGCCAATAAATATTTCTAGGTTTGGTTTTACTTTGAAATTTAGTTTGAATATTCTAGTTTACACGTTAGAAAAGTATTAAATAAAATCTCACTTCACTCACTCTCTTCTCTCTTCACTCACTCAAGATCATGGTCTACGAAATGTTGCTAAACACGGACATGCGGGATTTTCTAGTTTTATGATAATGTTCCCTTTATAAATGCTGATTTTTTGCACAGGAAGTAATTTACGTAGTTTTTGCTTGATTACGTTAAAAATGAAAAGCATTAATTAATTCCAATTAATGTATACCTACTACTTGTGGGGTGAAAATATAGCACCATGCTTGCGGTATGGTAACTCACTCGTTACTCATTTAATTAACTGTTTTGATTGTTCCAATAATTACACAGATTGTGTATTACAGAATAATTACCAGTTTAAAATATTTCAACTCACTCGTTACTCATTTTACTCATTTATTAACTGTTTTGACTTTTGATTGGTCCAATAAATACCCAGATTGTACCGGTGACAATGAAATTACATTCGGATTTGGTACACCCAAAAATATACCTCCCAAAAATACAAGATTTTAAGTTTAATAGAACAGCTTTATTATGTGTTATCAGGAGATATTTCGAAATGAAGATAGCAACCCTAGTAATTAATAGCAGAATAATAGTTATTTTATGAAAGTTGAGATGTTGCTGAACACAGATGTGCTATTATTTTTGTTGAGGGACGAGTAGTTTTCAAGAAATTTTCAAGAATTTTCAAGTTTTCAAGACAATTTTAAAACAAGAAAATTGGCAACAATGGCTAATCCACTAATAACAGAGTATTCACCGTGGTACACATTGTAGGTTACTTAAAAATGACAACACAGTCCTGATTCTGTAGCCTAGGTTGATTTGTATCAATGAAAATGTTACATTTCTTGGTTGATAAGTGTGTTTATCACTATTATTTGTCAATAATAATGGAAAATTTAGGGAATCTCTCACTTATAGGGATGGTGTTTTAAGAGGGAACCTGCGAAATAAAAACGCACCCCGACTGGGATTCGAAACCCCGATCCTTCGAATGCGCCCTGGTAGCTTAATTGGTAAAGCATAGGGCCGGTAACCCGAAGGATCTGGTTCGAATCCCAGTCGCGGCGCGCGTTTTTATTTCGTAGGAATATTATTTCAGTGTTGATATTTGTAAACTTAATTCAATTAAATTTCATGAAACTTCCCTAATGTAAAACTTCATAGATTCTTTTGTCGGCAAGGTGACTTCAAACGAATTGATGCAATGACCATATTTTATTTTGTTCATTAATATTCTTACTTAATAATAATTACTTATATTTATTAATACTTTATTAATAATTACTCTAATTACTTATTTACTTACGTACTTTATTTACTTACATATAAAGTATAAATATCTTTTGGGGAATTCCACTTGTATAAATGTCTAAGATTGTTTGCATGGAGAATGTTACCTGGTCGTAGCTCTTGCGATGTGAATGTGATGACGTCGTGATATTGATGCTGGAGAGTGGATCTCAGTCATCTCTCGGAGGTATACATTAGAAGAGTTCGGAGAGCGAGGGTGATGATTAGACCGAGAAAAACTACTTCATCCATCTGATTTATGCTGCCACATCAGTTTGGCTCCAAGTTACATGCCATTAGGACTCAGATGACTGATGAATACCAAATAATAGGAAGAAATTCGGTTTGAAGACAATTTGTTTGATTTAACTTCGTTCATGTTACATTGTCATTTATTTCTGTAGTTTGATACAGTGTTGAAAATCAATAATAAATTTGAACATGTTTTCTTAGTGTTATCATATTTGGTGTCATGGACAGTGGTCGAATTGGAAGTCAGTCCATGGGAGGATGGTGCACTGGCAGGATTTCTGACCCGGCCCCCCCCCCCCCCCCCACGTTGCCCTGCAGGGCGTTATTGGGTTTTTGATACTTTGAAATCAATTTTGAGACGTTCTGATAGGGATGGAGAAAATATCGATATATCGATATATATCGATATCAAATAAATATCGAAATATCGATACCTGAATATATTGAATATCGATATATTGAAATATCGATATATCGAAATATTGAAATATCGATATATTGAAATATTGAAATATTGAAATATCGAAATATCGAAATATTAAAATATCGATATATTAAAATATCGATATATTAAAATATCGATATATTGAAATATCGATATATTGAAATATCGATATGTCGAAGCGTTACCGTATGATACAACTATATTCTTAATTGAAGTTTATACAATGGCAAAATAATTCATATTTGCAGTGCAGCGTTTATCAGATTTTAGGACAATTTCTCAGATTATTCACATTTCTTTCTTATCTGGCCGGTGACCATATATTTAGAACGGCTGTGTTATTTCTATTTAAATTTTCTTTTGAATTTCCTATCAGTTTTAGGAGCAATTTAAGGCATTTATGCGATATATCAATATTTCCATACCTACATCGAAATATAATATTGTCATATATCAATATTTCGATATTTCAATATATCGATATTTCGATATTTCAATATTTCGATATTTCAATATTTCAATATATCGATATTTCAATATTTCAATATATCGATATTTCAATATATCGATACTTCAATATATCGATATTTTGATATTTCAATATTTCGATATATCGATATATCGCGATATCGATATATCGATAAATATCGATATATAAATGATATCGATAGTCGATATCAAAATCCAGGTTCGCTCCATCCCTACGTTCTGAGTTGTAGTTATTTTGATTTTTTTTTTTTTTTAATTTTTCATAGTTTTCACTAAGTGTGGGGGGGGGGGGGACGATCTACAAACCTTGCCCCGCAGGGCGTTTTTTGGTTTTTTGACACTTTGAAATCAATTTTGAGACGTTCTGAGTGTATTTTTAATCTCTCATGGGGGGATGGTGAAGTGGAAAAATTAGCCATGGGGGGATGGAACCATCAATATATTCCCCATGGGGGGATGCCATCCCCCCGCATCCCCCCCAATTCGACCACTGGTCATGGAGCAAGTTGGCTCAAGTTCTGTACTTGCACTCTGAGGTCTTAGTTTCGTTCTCTCTGACTGAGGTTTTTCGTAGTTTCGAGGAGAGTAAAATGATGGGAACTTGGGAAGGTTCCTATATCCACGACCACGACCGCCTCCTTCCACCCTCCATCCTACCTATCTGGTCATCATCATCATCATCTCCCAATCATCATCAAAATCATTCCCGCATCACCATTTACAGAACATTACCAGATTAAACACAACTATAAAAGAGTAAACTCTAATTATATTGAACTGCGTCCTTGTAAAGATAGCGATGTAATAACTTTCTTTCGCTCAACTAAAAGTATTCGAGTTAAAGTACTCATGAAAACAAGTTTCACTCACTTCTAATTTATCGAAATGATGACCGACGTGACCATTTTATGCCTCCAAGAAAAGAAAACCAAACATCATCTTGAGTGATGAAAACCTATAATAATACAGGAGAATATGATAGGAGGAAAAATATTGAAAAGAAAATGTAAGTGTGAAATTTATGAGCCTTAAAAGCATCGTCGCCATAGTGTGTTAATTAATATTGTAGTTTTTATCGGCAACTTAACGATTGACCACTCCGGTTCGTTGGGTTGATGAAAGTCGGCTATTCCAAGTACTTCTAGCCTCTTCGACACGACATTTCAATTTGAAACCGCTGTGTGGGGCTATCTGGGGGCTATCTTGAGACTTCTCTCTCCCCCTCCCCCCCCCTCGACCCTGAATGAAACCACCCCTGGAAGTTGATGATTGCAGACTCGTATGAGAATCCACCCCTTAACAACCCCCTGCTTATAACAGTTGAGACATGCATTTTACTGCGAACTGACCGTTATCGAACAAATATATAGGAATAAGGAGCCCTAACTCATATAACGCTTACACAAGGGAATTATATTTTCCGAGAATTTTCTTACATAAGCAAACTTATAAACGTGCAGAGCTTTGTGGCCGGCTTCATTTCGTTTTCATTTTCATTTTGAATTTAATTTATTGAAAGCATTTCAAGTATTTCACTACTTCCTTTCTGCTAATGTGCTAATTTTAAGGTTCAGAGCAAAATATGGAATATTTCAAGGTATTTACTCTTTTATAAAATAAAAGTTGATCTAAACTATAACCAAATGTTGAACATGTCTGTAGACCAACTTCAGATGTGCTGGCCTGATTAAATTCCAGATTAAATCTCTTACACAGCCAATAGAACTCTTGAAATAGGATATAAAATAAAATAGCTGTAGCACGTACCCAACCTAATTAAACAAAATGAAAACATTCCAAAACATATTACACGTATTTGAACGTTTCGCAATTACCTAATTTCGATAAAGTAATTAAAACATGTAAAACGTAAACCAGCACCACAGATCTTCACAGACTTCTGTAACGGAGCACGTTGGCTCAGGCAGTAACGCTCTGGACTTGCACCTCAGGGACCGGGGTTCGATTGCCAAGGTCGTCCTTCCTGACTAGCTTCCCTCAGTCGAGGGGCAATGACGGGAAGAAGGCTGCTTCTAATAGCCCACGATCACCACCTTCCCACCTTCAATCCTTCCCAGTGGCGGCTATTTGGCTTTACAACAGGTGTTCAATTACATAGAAGGACGTAGAAGAAAGTACTCTAAGAGGAGAGCCCCCAGCAGATGCGGGGCCGGGGCGCATAACCCCGGATTTTTTTGTATCTTTAGTTTGAAATTGATGCATTTTTACGTCTTTTGGAGAGCAAAATGATTAGACAAAATATTTAACTTCCTACTTCCTGGATTAGGGAGCACTTTTAAATAATTTTCTTGGATGATCAGGTGTGCAATTGTCACACCTTGCACACTGTAATAGCCGCCACTGATCCTTCCCCATTATCATCTCCCTATCATTTATCCGGCGCCTTAGTCTAGTTCACGGTGGTCTAGTTGCATATAACAACATAATATAAAGCCGAGTTGACGGTGTGTAGCTTAGAGTATACGATACACAAAAACAAACGTACAATATAGGATTATTGAAATGATATAAATATGGAATTTGATTAATTCAGCTGTTCTAAAACTTTTCTACTACACTGACCCCTTTAAAATATAAGCTGTTGTCGCGGACCCCCACAACCATAACATTTTTGCAACATTCACCCGTTTCGCCTGGGTCATATCACTTTAACTCTGTGCATCGAAAATAATATGTAAGAATAAAGATTGTCTTTGTTTTAATTTTATATTATTACGACAAGCGTGTTTTTCGGGAAAACTGTTTGCGCACGAAACATACACATACCCTAGGGGAGGCCCTTCCAGCAACATACGGGACCGGGCCGCACAGGCAAGGATACATTTTGAGATTCCAAAGTGAATTTGGACCATTTCTATGCGTTTTGAACAATAATTGTCATTGATATTTAGAAATCTGCTTATTTTTTCACAATTGTAAAAATGTGTTTTAAAAAATTCGTTCACTCCAAATTAGGAGAGAATGGGAAAAGGAATACACACATTTCTTACACAAAAGTATATACCTAATATTATTATTGGGGTTTTAATTTTAATTTTAAATGTAAAAGCTATGAATATTCCTTGAAGGCTCCGCGGAACGCTGTTTCAGAATCGCTGGATTAATTCATACTATTTCATTATTTCCAAGTGCTTAATTTTTCCCGACAAAACGAAATTAAAATTGAAATGAGAGAAAGCCATGGGATATTGGAAGTATTCCAATCGACATTTTCCATTTTTAATAAATCAACATCATTTAAACATAAATAACTTTTGTTTTTCGAATCTACATTTCATATATTATCGAAACTTTATTCCACTTTCAATTTGTCAATGTTGGTTTTTGATGAAATTCCGAAAGTTTGTATTCTATTAAATTTATTTATTTATTGTTTGGTTTAACGTAGCATTGTTCTGCTACTAGGTACACTGATATTTATGATTATGATGATGATTGGGAGATAATGATGAGGAAGGGGTAAGGATACCGGAAGGAGGCGGACATTGCCTATTATTAGGGACACAGCATTTGCCTCTCGACTGATAATGTACGAGTAAAATGTTTGGTATGGGAGAATAGACAAGAATTTATTTTATACATAGTATGGCATTGAGGTAGATTAATTGTAATGTATGTTCTGATTATTACAATTGGAACAGAAGTGGCGCAAATGCCGACAAGCAATTGATAAACTACTGCCAGGTGACGGTGAGCAGGGGCAATTAATGCCATGTTGAATGCAGCACGAACATTCGACCAACTAATGACACAGCTGAAGTTCAAACTCATATCAAACAAACAATCTTGTTTTCATGTGCTATACAGACACAATATTATTGATGTGATTTACAAAAAGGATTGTTTTTCTCTCTCTTTTATTCTGTTACTTTGCATGTCATTGTAAAACTAATTGCATGGTGATATTTTTTAGCTTGTTTTTAACTTGTTATTCCCCTAATCTAACCGAATAATTCTTTATTTTGAACTCAATATTATTCATTAGACAGCTGCAACTTTTTAAACATCTAATTGAAATTCATATTTTTTACTACATAATATGTCGTTAATGGGGTAGGTATAGATTAGAACATTTCTAACATTTAAGTTCTTTAAATTTTGATTCAAATACAATAAACAATACTTAGAATGTCTAAATTTGACTCAATATGTCTACAAACAATTGACTCGATAATCTCTGTAATCTATTGTGTGTTATAGAACTTGGTCAGTATCCGTGTTTGTTTGATTTGAGGCGTTCTAGGTGGCGTTGCTTGCGTAGAATGATTCCTTGGAACTTACCTTCTGCAGCTGGAATCTCTCTTAGGTGTCTTGCTTTTCTTCCCTTTAGCTATTTTCTATTACTGGACAGGAAACTGTGAGATTTGGAGGCAGGTTATGCATTATATTAAAGACATAATAAGATTACTAAGAGATTTATTATAGGTAAATATGAAAATGTCTACATTTTTGAATCGAAAATATTCGTGGTACAAGACAAGGTAGAAATTGTTTGGAATAATTTAATGTAAAGTTTCCTTTCTTTCTCACATAAGTTTGGCCACAATTGAAAACTGAACAAGCTTTTGGTCATTTTTTTCTTCTGTTATGAAATGATAAACAAAATTATTTAGAAATAATGTCAACTACTTATTATTTAGTACCGTGTTTCAAACCATAATGCCACAGACTACTGCAAATAGTAGGTATACATCAGATAGGTTACAACATGGACGCTCCATTCGGCAATTATACATAAATCTTAATAATATATAATATATATTTTTATATATGAAAAATTTGTAAAAAAATTTGTTTATCTTCCTATTCATACCATCACCTGCCGAATTATTTTTGATTTTCGTTTACTGCATTTTTCAAAACTTGGTACAAAATACATTGTCCAAGTTCCCTAGAGCTGTAAAACTCTGCTAAAATCTGTCTCATTTATACACCAAACATACTGGCAATAATACTCCCCCATTTTGTGACTTATGACCCTGGCACTTCGGTAGGGTTTAATACATTTTATATTGGGTCATAAGTTGACATAAATCTAGCATTCACTGATCAGTAGTCTATTCTGACACATTAGTTGGCCATTTGTCACAAATAATGCCCATGCTAAGTACAAAAAAAATCAAAACACTCTTAGCAATAATCAACAATTCTTGATTGACTCAAATTAGTTGAAAAATATATTTAACATGACATTTCTATAAATACTCCCTTATTTGTAATACATATTTATGCGTTCTCATTATTAGCATCAAAGTAAATATATAAATAATTATTTTGAAAACGTTTTAGGAACAGTCATTTTGGACTCATGGCCATATTTGTTAGACTACTGACGATGAAAATCATTCACCAAAACTCACCATCACCATTAATTCATTATCATCACGTCGTCACTAAGTTAGTAGTTTTTTTGATTTGTGTTGCTCTTAAATAGGTACATTCTTACAAGAAGCCATCATCTTTAGCAGCTTTTATAAGAACTTTTTGAAGGCTAGTTAGGAACGCAAAATGTTTCTACTTTTCCACCAAGTAGTCATTTCTCCAATGAACAATTATTCTTATATAAACAGGTTTACAATACACTTCAAATACTTCCAAAATAGCGTCTCAGTAAATGCATTAAAAGTATGACTAGGTTAATGAAATATAACAAATTGGTAGCATTCGGGCGTCGTAGCTTACAAGAATAAAATTTCTGGTGCAAAAATTCTTAACAACAAATTTTGTATCATCATCCGTCTTATAATAATATTTCCATATTGGGATCTAATTTGTTTGATTTTATGCTTCAGAATTTTTTATTTATCTTTCGTAATTTTTTTTTGAAGTTTTAACAAAATTATATCAAACTTGGTCTTGATTCCGGTAAAATGCCAGCTAACATGTGCTTCGCACAATAATTCACATAATATTAATAGTTTTCTAACAACGTTGCGAGGTGGCATGCCAGCTGACATCCCAGTGACAAGTCCCAGCCGAGAGCTAGTGAAGTCGCCGGCAACTCATTTGCTTCCTATTATTTAACATTCTCTCAAATGGATGGGACTTGAATCACTCGACCAGAATCACCAAACATTCACATTTGTTTGAAGATGATAACTTAAAAACAAGAAGAAGAAATAAGTCATCGAATCTGAGCAGATCTTGAGAACTTGAAGATCTGTAAGTTACGTACAAGTTTAGCTTATTTTTCACTCAATAATTTTTTCTACTATATGACACACAACAAATGACACAATGTAGCCTTATAGTATCTATTCATATATATAGTATTATTGTAGAAACACATATTCCAAATGTTTTTAGGATTATTTCGTAGATTTTTAATAAATCGAATTGTTCTAGTAAGCTTCCCAAACTTCGCCCGAAGTTGATGTGACCCACAATACTTGTTGACACCTCATAGTTCCAGTGTTTACAACCCGACACTAAGAACAATAATGTTTGCTTTGATAACGCGGGAGTGCCTGTTTACCAAAGTTATCCACCCTGTTCATTGGCATATTTCATCCCGTGTTTTCTAGATGTCATGAAATAATAAGTGAGTCACATGAACACTTTATGTTAATCTTCTAAGTTTGTAAAAAATACTTACTTTGCTATAGATAAACTTACTAATACACACACTTGTTTCATGTTTACAAAAAATATTCATTTGTTATAATAATTTTTATTATGCAATTAATATATTTATTCCCAGTATTTTAGGTGGCACGGCGGATTTCAGAAATACGAGCATAGATGTCAATGACTAGGTTTGCAACATGTTGAGATGTTGACATGTGCATACTGAATAAACTGAAAAAGATACTCAGTTTCAAACCAACTCTTTTTCCATTCTTTGGTGACCCAATATATACCAGATTAGTTCGCTTGATGAAAAATCTCATCCAATATATTTCTAGCTCTGCATTTAGACGCAATTCATAAGCTCATGACAATGAGTACAATTCGGAATAACACTTATCCTCCGACTCGGCAACAATGCTGTCACGTGTTCAAATAACCCTATTTTAATCGAATATAAAGTTTTTTGGGGTGAAATGGTTTCAACTCGAACTAAATTACCATCACAATAAGACTTTTCGATCCGTTATTTGGTAATATTCATTTGGTTTCGTCGCGCCTGCATAATGTCCATCATTGTTTGCATCACGGCATAGATCTGCCAACTGCTCCAGTTGAATGAAAACACATAGCAAATGACATGAAAAACACCTTGGAAATGTTAGAGAAATGACAGAAATCGTATGATTGGTTTCTATTGTCCATGGTTTTACGTATTGTATGGATTACTAAGGGTGTTCACCTCACCCTAGATAGCCAACCCTCGCCCTAACCTGTTTACTAACCCTTTCAACCAAACTCCCCCAACTCAAAGAGAATCAGCCCCAAAATTTCCTAAATTAGGGAATCTTGAAAACGTAGAATTCAGTTTGTGATGCTGTCGTCTGGCCTGCTGCCCCTGCCTCCCCCCCCCCCCCCCCGCCCCCACGCAATAACCCCCCTCGGTGTTGCTGCTGCATTACTCACCATTCTCAGAGATTTCAACCACTGGCCATGTCACTGGCACAGCAAAGCGAATGGCAAAAGCAAGCGAAATGTTACAACGAATAGCAAAATGAGGTATTCTTATCTTCACTTACGTCATTTTACAAGACGCGAGTAATATTTCTTAACTAAACTGACAGTTTAAAGTTTTGTGTCGTGTTTTATAATGTTTAGGCGCAATTTGATTTTCTCTCTCTGTAAAATGTGTTCCATTATTGGCAATTGGTTTTGCATTGGTTTTTACAAAAGAAATGGATGTATTTTTGTGTCGAATGGTTGGAAATTGCATGTTACTCGCTCTACCCCCCCTCCCCCCTGCCCCACGACACATCCCATGGGTCAGATTTGCATGGCCTAAGGGTTGGGTAGAGGGAGGGGGGGGGGGGGTCCACCGCTTTTGTTAATAAACTAATCTATTGGAAAGGGAAGGCCCTCTTTTACGACAAAAGATGCATAAATTTTCATTTTTGTTCAAAAAAACTTTATTTTCGAAAAGTGTGCAACAAAGAGATGTTGGCTGAAAAGGACTGGCCCCCACCCCTCCTCTACCTTCACCCTCCCCATCCCACCTTACATAGGGTGGCACACTTTGAACATCTGTTTTATTCACAAATTGGGAAAAATCTAAAATTCACAATAGTTTCAAAAAGGGATCAAATGTACACAAAATGTGACAATGGATTTTGGAAGCGCTTATAATATAAAATATGTCGAATCTACCCGTTTTCTCGCTAATGCTCTTGATACATTGAAGGCTTAACACAATTCAATGCAGTTTTTTTGGAGGAAAAAAACGGATTTGAACAATTTTTCAGGGGAACGATTGTTTAAAATTCTAGCATTTGTGGAAACAGTTGGTCGAATGAGCTTCTAAATAATAAAAGCTAAAAGTGAAAAAAGCAGAATTCACAAAATGTTCAATTAGCATTGATTTATTGATTGCCCCCCCCCCCCCCCCCCCCCTCCCCCTCGCTGCACCCACCAATGACAATTTACTTTGAGTTTCTCAAATACGCTTTGATGATAAAAAAAATAGAGCAAAATGTGAATGAAACAAATTACTTTTGAAAGCTCGTTATCAAAATGTTTGAGTCAATTGAAAGAGAATTATTTCAGTTGTTGACTTATTGTGCATCACGCAAGACAGTTTGTTTCATTTCACTGAACCGTTCTACTTTTAAATACTAAATATTTGAAATGTAAAAACAATATAACACGATATATTTACCGATTACTGATAAACATCACATTTATGGAAACATGAAAGTTGAAACGCATTATCTGATATTGAATTAGGAGAGTTTGAAATGGTTTGTTTCATATCTCTACTTTGTAAAAGAATGTAATTGTTTCAAATCAATAACATTCGTGTTCGATTTCTGTCGCTCTGTAATGAAATAATCTGGTCTGAATTTGAAACAAGCTTCCAGGTATCGTGGGAAAAACAAGTGATGTATAATGCAACATGGATTCCGTCGTGGACATCAAAGACATCGACAAGCCCTCAACTGACCCTCTGCGACCGTTCATCATTGATCTTTGATGCAGCTATTTTTATACACCTTTCATTGCTGATGATATTCATTATTCAATTTTACTAAATTATTTGTAAAAAGTTGACAATACGATGTCTGTGCAGCATATTTAAATTAATAATAGTTGTGCATAATGAATTGTGAATACACGAAGACAAATTCTATTTTTGGTCTGAAATTATGTACCGGTGATTAGTGATTAATGATTACCCCAGAGATAACAGAAGTGATTGAAAATAATAATAATACAATTTTATCTATCGAGCTTCAACTTTATGTCTTCTGTAAAGTTGACACAATTTTATACCTAAATCCAATATCCATAGAACCATTTTTTTTCAATTAGGTAATAGAAAATATAAATAACAAAAGGGCAAATTTCTATGTTGAATTTTCACCTCTCAAAACTTTCAGGGCTAAATGTTAACTTGATATTTTATTTTGGAAATCAGCTGTACGAGCAACAATTGCGCGATTTACCAATATTCGGAATGCAATTCCAATGAATCTGATGTTTTGTTCGTAATTGAAAGATATCCTATTCGTGATATCTCAACTTAATAGCGAACTGTTTTGCATGTAAAATAATCATCGCTGATTCCCCTTCAATTTCCCAGTTCGCTTGTGAAATACACACAGTCGATGTGCCCGTGAATTCGGCACACTTTTCAAATCATTTTGTCCTAAAGCTTTTCCTTTTTGCCCTCGTACGAATATTATATTTTCTACCAATAAAACTGAAGCTGAATGGGCAATTGTTAATATATTCATAAAAATGGTGCTCTTTCGAATCCCCCTGACCCTCTTATATTTGGCCACCATGCTAGCCCCCTCGTCTTTCTAGCTCCTGGTTTGGTCAATTGAACACATTTCTCTCCTATTCTTGCATATCATTTCAACTATCGGAGGGGTCTATTTGGTTGAAAACGAATCAAATGCTATGAATCATCCTTTTCCAAGATTATCTCCAAACTTACATTCAGAAATAATGTCAGTATATTTTATCTTTGAATTATACTTTCAACTGTAGTTATTCTTTATGAAAGTTTATTCAAAAATGATAGACTTCAAAGTTTTATATAAAAAAAATATACCGTGAAAATATTATAGCTAATCAATTTTGAAACTGTAATTCTTTTTTCCACGATCGGCCAACATTCTTGCGTGGAAAAGTTCACGTTTGATCGATTTGAATAAAATTACTACGAAGTTGTTTGAAAATTTACGTTCACTTATGATGAATGGAATGGGAGAGAGAAATCAATAAACCATGGGCCAGAGTTGCATCAAAATCTTACTTAAATCTTACTCAGTAAAATCTTACTCAGCATTGACATTCGCTATCCGAGCCCGATAGCGATCATTTCACGTTATTTATGGAGTTTTCCGTTGCTTTTTTACATTTCAGCAAGTAAGATTCTTAGTTACATTAGGAATGATAACTCTTCGACGAGTCTTTTTACACGAACAAGAATGGAATGAAAACGAATTCCGGTATATTGTTAATGAGATCATTGAATTCTCTTTGGTACGTTATGGTACCGGGTACGTGAAAACAACAGATACAGTCATTACTTACTGTATGTTCTGTCAAGTCTCGAGTGACTAATACCCTAAACCTTGGACCAATATGGACTAGCAGTAATGACTAGAAAGATTTGCAATAATCACACAATATATAAATCATCGTACTAATATCAATTTAATGGAAAATTGATAATAGTTGTTCAAAAGAAAAATGAAAATGGAACAAAACTAATGTCTTAAAAGCATTTTCCTTATAAATTGTGTTTTTATTTTTTGTTCTTCTCTAAAAACCTGTCATTTGGTTGTCACGCTAAAATGGCGGGTATTGGTCATCTCAGGCTGGTAATGGGGGTGGGAAGGGGGGTGATGTCAGGTAGGGGTGGGGATATGATATCGATTGAGGGTGGCAGTGGCCAGCCGTCAAGTTATGAGAGGGTGGGGGTGGGTGCGGGAGAGGAGGGTAGGAGAGAGTGACGAGGTTTGGGGGTAGCAATGTCTGGACCAACGGAAGCTAGCCGCTAGGCCGGGGTGGCATGGGGCAGGGGTGTTGAAGACATTGAAGGGGGGTGGGTGGCGTTTCAAGGGTAGGAGGCAAAGATATGGACATGTCAACCATAGTGTAGTTGGCATCGTCAAGGATATGATAATGATGACTTGCAACTCGATCTTCGTGTGTATATTGTCAAAGTGAGGGTGACTGGTGAGCATAATTAATGATTTGTTGAGATGGTCAAATCAGGATAAAAAATGCTCTGGACTAGAATTTCGATTGTTTTCTTTCTGTGAATCAGCCACGAGAAACCTTATGAACGACTAGATATTGCAAGGGGCCTGAGAGTTGGAAATGATAGTTACCCGCAAGAAAGGCACGACAGACGGCCGAATGTTCGCACTCGATGACATCTAAAATATGCTCGTTTCTCCTCATTACCACAGAGCCACCGGTACCGCTGGCAAAAGACTAGACGGCCGACTAGATTCCAATGTAGCACATTTCCTTCAAATTACTTGTGTATCGAGTGACATTAGAATCACCGATTTATAATTAGTTCATTTAATTAACCAAAAGAGATCAAAACATTATCGACTTTTTACCTAACAAAATAATAAGTACACGTCATTAGTAGTGGGTTTCCATACGTTTCCATAGAATGAAAATTGTGTAATATTACAACTCTTATTGTATATATTATAATAAAAAAATGAATGCGAATTCTTTTTTTTCCCTGATAGCTGTACTTGTCGCACTTTTCGACCAGAGGAAGGCCACAAGATTTGGCCATTACAACCAACCCCTCTGATCATAAGGCGACAGTTTGATTGACATTTAGATGAGGTGTGAAATGCTGCCGGCTGACACCACTCGCAAACCGACAACAAATTGCATTGCACAGACAGAGTGACAAACGAGATTCGCAATCGAGGTACAAAGATTGCAGGATGTAATGCGTGGCGTTTCTTGGAGCTATTTTGTAACTCTTTTCAAATGTCGACATAATTCTTTGGTGTCATTCATTGCAATCGTTTTCAATTTGAAATGGTTGTAAACTCGGTTGAGAAAGTTGATTTGAAGAAAATATAGATAAATTGTTACAGAATATTCTCAAGAAACTCGTCAATTTCACATTCAAAACAGAATCTTCATTGTTCATTTCTGCAATCCATACAATATTTTTTGTCTGTTGAACAATGAAATCCAATAGTGTAACTATATGAGTTTTAACATACTAATTTGAAATTGACAGTAAAATTGTCTGGAATCTTTGTTCTCAATTTGACAAACAACAACGAAATAGTTAATAGAAAATCCAATTCCGAATGATTGTCTGCAGCAATGCAAATAGTTTTACACCGGTGAATGAGTATGGACAATAAGATTGAAGTTCAATGATATTGCAAGCCTATCATTGATCAATGGCATTGCAAGCTGATCATTGATCAGTGATATTGCAAGATGATCATTGATCAGCTGATCGGTTGACTGTATTCATGTGATTGATCAGTGATTGGAAATCAAATCAGAGACAACCGGCTGATTGTACTTGGTGAATGTTTGTTTCAAACCCTGAGTAATTCTTGACAAAAACATTTCGGACAGTTTTTTTACATCTGGAAGGAACCAGCAGGACAGTTGAATTGAATATTAAAGTTGATTATTATAAATTAACCAGCACGGCAGCAAAATAAACTACATACAATTGTAGTCGCTAATATACCTACTTCATTTTATACGTTTCTTGAATATCGGCAAAATTAGTTCTGTGTTCGTTTCTATATTTTGGGTGTTTGGGCACACGCGTGCTGATGAAGTCACTAGTCCCCAGAATATCGAGGCGCGTAGGAACTTCAATATAATTTCATTTATACATTTCAACAACAATGTGTCCTCGATATGCTGGGAACCATTTTCACGAACATAGCTGAGACTCAGTCTTATTATCAATAGTGACGTGCTCTTTTTAGTTTGTGCCTCAACTCTTAGAAACATACGCGAAGCAAAACAATGAAACATAATGTTGACGAACGTACAATACACACATCCAATAGATAGAGTATAGACACAATGAAACAAAATCACAGGTGTAGCTTCCGCCGCTTGAAATAGTTGAACAGAATCAGAGAGGAGAGGTAGACTAGAAGATGAGGAGTCCGGGCTAGGCTGGGGTCAGTGTGATGGAGACGGTGAGAGGATCAGACAGCTTCTCCTTCACGGGGAGGAACACGAGAGAGGGCACGAGCTGCTGGATTGTCGACGCCTCCAGCGCACGAGGCTCTTCCAGAAGGAACGGCTGCATGATGTACCGACTTGTATTGGGGGAGTGACACTGGGGGACGGCAAACGACGCCGGCATCTGAGATTTCCTCGCTGCATCTTGCAGCTTCTTCTTAACGTCATCGGTCATCACGTCTTTCATCTCCAGCCAGGAGTCGGACTCGGACTCGTTGCGGATCTCGTGCTGCGTCCGATGCTCCTTTCTGATATGCTTTTTCACGACTGCTGAATGCTGTGAGGAGAACTCGCACCACATGCACTTGTGCATGGCTGCTGTCACATTGGCGGTGGTCGACTGCTCGACGCACTTGTTCCCGTGTTTGCTCTGGACGTGGCTCAGACAGAGTTCTCGCGAACGGAAGCGCTGGAAGCAGCGGGAACAGCGGAACTTCTTACTCCCGGGGGCTGCCGAGGAGTCTCGCTCGACGACAGCGATCACGTCGCCGTCAGACTCCGCAGGCTCCAGAGGCTCAGGAAGATCGGCGACCTTGTGGTTGGCCGAGGGCGGTGCGGGGAAGGGAGCACCAGAGCTCTGGAAGGGATTCAGGAGGCCGGAGAACTGGTGTGTGAGAATATGATGTTGTAATATCTCAACCTGAAGGAAGCTTTGCAGACAGACGGGACACTGGAACGGCTTGGAAGGATCGGGAATGGCCTGTGAGGTGATCCCGGTGTGAGATCGCTCGTGAACGAAGAGGAATGCAAGCACGGGAGTTGAGAAGGAGCAGTAGGAGCAGTCGTAGTTCTTCCCGGAGGACTCCGCGCCGAACAGACTGGAGAAGACTTGTTGCGTCCTCGCCTCCCCCATGTCCGCAGGTCCGGAGTCCGGTGGCTGCTCCTGGCTAGCCCAGTTGGTCGGGATCTTCAGCGTCGGACTGTGATTGCCGAGTGCCATGTTGCCGCCGCTCATGTTGCCACCGGCCATCTTGTTGGTAGGAACTTGTTTTGGTGCGTGAAAGTGATTCTGTAACTCCAGTTCCTTCCACTTGCTGATGCCGGCTTCGCCGTGATCGTTCATCAGGTGCGCCCTCAACCATTTCGAGCTGCGAAATCGGCGATTACAAAATGGACAAACTTCTGTGAAATGAGTGAAATATCTGTTGCTGAGATCTCCCATCTCTGTCGGCTTGAGCGCTTGGTCGGATTCTGCTGGCACCTGACTCAGAGATAACCCGTTACTAATGTTAGCTCCGTCTCGAGCGATCCCGTCTTCGACGATGCCATGCGTATTCTGTTTGTGAACACGGAGGAAGTATTTGCTGCACAGCTCTTTGTTGCAGATGTCGCAGATAACTCCGCCGATCTGCGCGCCATTCTCGATCTCAATGCCATGCATCCGCTGCATGTGCGTCTTCATGAAGTACTTGTTGCAAAGCTCTTTGTTGCAGATCTCGCAGTAGCTGCTGGTCGGCGTCAGCGAGACTCGCTTGTCGGAGGCGATGGGAGAGAATATCTGCGGCGGGACTTTGTCCTGTGTCTCGCTCAAGTCAACCTCTTCCTTCACGTGCTCGGGGACCAGCGAGATTGACGTTACAGGAGTCACGGACAAGCCATGACACTCGTCGACGTGCTGCTTCAGGAAGAACTTCGCGAAGAAATCTTTCTTGCAGATGAAGCAGAATGTCTGCGAGGGTGTGGGCGATGAAGAGGGAGAGTTCTCGGCCGATGAGTTCTGTTTGACGCCGTTGAGTCCGTTGTTTTCCTCGACGAGCACCCCGTGTTCGGTCATCATGTGCGCACGAAGGAAGTAGCAATGTTCCAAGTCCTTGTTGCAGATCGTACACGTCGTCACCGCGTTGGAGTCCAATGTGTTCAGTTGTAAGATCATCGTCTGCAGCTTCTGTAAATCTTTGCTCACATTGCTCTTGTCGTCTTGCTCCTTGTCTGACACCCTCTCGACGACGTGCTCCTCGGGACTCTCGGCGTTGAACGGCTCGCCGGTCTTGTCGTCGCCGTGCAAGTAAGAGCGATGCATGTGCATGAGGTAAACGCTCTGGAACCGACGTCCACAGACATCGCACTCTGGATCCTCGCCGTCGACTGGCTCGCTTCTGATCTTGCCTCCAGAGTCAGAGCTGTTCGTTCCCTGCTCTCCGACGATTAGGTTTAGAGGACTAGTCTGGGAGCCCCACGACCCTCGTCCATCTTTCCCGTCCGTGTCGCTGATGAGAATCCCGTGTCGCTTCATCTTGTGCGTGCGCAGAAAGTACTTGTTGCAATACTCCTTGCAACAGATCTCGCAGAACGCGTCGACGTTGATGACACCTAGTCGTCTCAACCGCTCCGATGAGAACTCTCCGTCCGGCGTACTCGCAGTCCCCGTCATCGTGATGCTCACGCCGTTCTGATTCCAACTCTCCTCCTGCTGCTTGGTCAGTGGTTCCTCGCCATCCTCCATGACCGCATGACTGGGACTCTGTTCTTCCGAATGTTGACTGTTTTCCCGCTCTCGCTTGGGTATCACGTCGCCGACGAACACCTCCGCAGGCTCCACTTGCGCCTCGTCGTCTTCATCGGCGTCGTTTCTCCGCGCGCTCTCAGGATTTGGCGACGAGTTGTCACCAGAGTCCAGACCTTCGTCGACAAGACCGTGTATCTTCACCTTGTGCCGCCGAACAAAGAACATGTTACAAAACTTCTTCTGGCAAATGTCGCAAGCGGCTTTCATGACGGTGTCTCCTATCGCCGTGACCTCGACGTCTGACTTCGGAGTCATCATTTGACTAGGCGTCGACATTTGACTAGGCGTCGACATTTGACTAGGCGTCGACACTAGGCTCGACTTCGACTTGCAAGGGGGAAGAATAATCGTCGACGGCGTCGTCATGGATGTCGCAATGAAGGAAGCAGCGTACGGAGAACCAGGCTTCGGAGTTCCATTCGGGGGGTATCCAGGAGAGTCGACATAAATTCCGTGTTTATTCGCTTTATGAGTTTTTAAAAAGTATTTGTTACAGAACTCCTTGTTACAAAGCTCGCAATATGCGTCTGGATTGAAGATCCTCATGGGCGTCTGGGAATGTGTCTGCGGCATCATCGGCGACGTGTGACTGGAGTTCTGAGCCATGACGGAGACGAGGAAGGGCGGCGGACCGAGAGGCATGTAGCCCGGCATCACCAGCGACCTCGCGTCCGCGTCAAGAGGCGACGGCAGCGGTGGCTTGGTCCCTTGTGTCGACTCCTCCGCTTTGCTCTGCAACTCAGTCATCCAGGGCCCGACGATCACGTTCACGGGGGAACTGGAGGCGGTGGAGAAGACGGAAGTCTCGGGTTGAATACTAAGCAGTGACTCAATATCGGATTTCTGAATAGGATAGTGGAATTGACTCTGATTGTTCTCACGTTGATAACTTTGCTTGTCTCTCAAGTTGATCGTGTCTATCTCGTAATTCTGACATCTGTGGTCCTCTTCTTCGGGAATTGTGCTCGGGACGAGGTCACTCTTACCTTCATGGTCGTCGTCGCTGTCGATGAGGGCGGCGATGCGGACTGGCTTCGACTGTTTTCTCCGCTTCTTGCCGGCAGAGGTTTGTGCCAGCGAGCGCTTCAGGCAGCTCGTCGAGGACTCGTCGGAGTTCTCGTCGCTCTCGGACAGGACGGGGTCGACGAGCGCGACGACCGCCGTGGACATCAGGGTGGACGTCATGAGCAGCCCGTACGTGTCGCGCGTACCTGCAACACGTCCGACACGTTCAATACCAGAGATATCCCCTGCAACAAGTCGGACACGTTCAATACCAGAGATATCCCCTGCAACACGTTCAATACCAGAGATATCCCCTGCAACACGTTCAATACCAGAGATATCCCCTGCAACACGTTCAATACCAGAGATATCCTCTGCAACACGTTCAATACCAGAGATATCCCCTGCAACACGTCCGACACGTTCAATACCAGAGACATTCCCTGCAACACGTCCGACACGTTCAATACCAGAGATATCCCCTGCAACACGTTCAATACCAGAGATATCCCTCCCCTGCAACACGTTCAATACCAGAGATATCCTCTGCAACACGTTCAATACCAGAGATATCCCCTGCAACACGTCCGACACGTTCAATACCAGAGATATCCACTGCAACATGTCCGACACGTTCAATACCAGAGATATCCCCTGCAACACGTTCAATACCAGAGATATCCCCTGCAACACGTCGGACACGTTCAATACCAGAGATATCCCCTGCAACACGTCGGACACGTTCAATACCAGAGATATCCCCTGCAACACGTTCAATACCAGAGATATCCCCTGCAACACGTCCGACACTTTCAATACCAGAGATATCCCCTGCAACACGTTCAATACCAGAGATATCCCCTGCAACACGTCCGACACGTTCAATACCAGAGATATCCCCTGCAACATGTCCGACACGTTCAATACCAGAGATATCCCCTGCAACACGTCGGACACGTTCAATACCAGAGATATCCCCTGCAACACGTCGGACACGTTCAATACCAGAGATATCCCCTGCAACACGTTCAATACCAGAGATATCCCCTGCAACACGTCCGACACGTTCAATACCAGAGATATCCCCTGCAACACGTCGGACACGTTCAATACCAGAGATATCCCCTGCAACACGTTCAATACCAGAGATATCCCCTGCAACACGTCCGACACGTTCAATACCAGAGATATCCCCTGCAACACGTCGGACACGTTCAATACCAGAGATATCCCCTGCAACACGTCCGACACGTTCAATACCAGAGATATCCCCTGCAACACGTCCGACACGTTCAATACTAGAGATATCCCCTGCAACACGTCGGACACGTTCAATACCAGAGATATCCCCTGCAACATGTCCGACACGTTCAATACCAGAGATATCCCCTGCAACACGTCGGACACGTTCAATACCAGAGATATCCCCTGCAACACGTCGGACACGTTCAATACCAGAGATATCCCCTGCAACACGTCCGACACGTTCAATACCAGAGATATCCCCTGCAACACGTCCGACACGTTCAATACCAGAGATTTCCCTTGCAACACGTCGGACATGTTCAATACCAGAGATATCCCCTGCAACACGTCCGACACGTTCAATACCAGAGATATCCCCTGCAACACGTCGGACACGTTCAATACCAGAGATATCCCCTGCAACACGTCCGACACGTTCAATACCAGAGATATCCCCTGCAACACGTCGGACACGTTCAATACCAGAGATATCCCCTGCAACACGTCCGACACGTTCAATACCAGAGATATCCCCTGCAACACGTCCGACACGTTCAATACCAGAGATTTCCCTTGCAACACGTCGGACATGTTCAATACCAGAGATATCCCCTGCAACACGTCCGACACGTTCAATACCAGAGATATCCCCTGCAACACGTCCGACACGTTCAATACCAGAGATATCCCCTGCAACACGTCCGACACGTTCAATACCAGAGATATCCCCTGCAACACGTCGGACACGTTCAATACCAGAGATATCCCCTGCAACACGTCCGACACGTTCAATACCAGAGATTTCCCTTGCAACACGTCGGACATGTTCAATACCAGAGATATCCCCTGCAACACGTCCGACACGTTCAATACCAGAGACATCCCCTACAACACGTCCGACACGTTCAATACCAGAGACATCCCCTGCAACACGTCCGACACGTTCAATACCAGAGATATCCATGACCACTACACAAGACACCGGGGCAACGTAGACCGCTTAAGATCATTCCAGGATCATCCATTAATGACTAATAAATAATACATGCCCAGATACATGGGGTGATCAAAAAGTTCCAGGACTCTATGAATTGCGCGAGAATGGAGCGTAGGAGAGCAGTGCGGTTGGCAGCATTGTTTAGCATGACTCTTCCTAAGCACAACTGTTTTTTCAGAACCTTCTTTATTGTGAAGTTACAGCTGTTATCGTGGAACAAGATTTTTGTGTTTGGCGAATTTTCGATAATTTGCGAAATTGATAAAAAAGAAGGTCTCTTCAGAGGGCCTCTTTAGTTTTGGGGGTTTTGGGGACGTCTCGTCTCCGGTAATGACGTTTCAAAAAAAAAATCGTAATTTTGCCATTTCAAGAAGTTGCTGACAAACCAAAGCTCAGTATTTTTTTCTTCGGTCAAAAGTCTCAGAACACTCTTTCAGCCAATCATCTCATCTTCAACTTTTTAGTTAAAAATTTGTTGATATGGTTAGTCAGGAACTTCTTGAAATGGCAAAATGACTATGAAAACTTTTTGAAACATGTAATTACCGGAGAAGAGACGTCCCCCAAACCCCAAAACTAAAGAGACCCTCTGAAGAGACCTTTTTTTTTATCAATTTCGCAAATTATCAAAAATTCGCCAAACACAAAAATCTTGTTCCACGATAACAGCTGTAACTTCACAATAAAGAAGGTTATCGGGAATCTGAAAGAACAGTTGTGCTCAGGAAGAGTCATGCTAAACAATGCTGCCAACCGCACTGCTCTTCTACGCTCCATTGCCGCTTAATTCATACAGTCCTGGAACTTTTTGATCAGCCTCCTTGGCATTATACAATGGCATGACCAGGGCGTCTGAAATATACAAGGAATTAAAAAAAGTTTTTTATTTTGCAATATATTAACTTACGCATGTCTTATAGTTTTCAATAGTAGGTACCTTTACCACTCTTTTTAGTTTTAATTCAAGATCTATGTAAATTCAATTGCGCCTATTAAGTCGATTAATTTGCAGAAGAATATTAGAAGTGGTTGTTTTGTTTTGTTATATCAAGTGATTAAAATTGGACGATTTGAGTTAATTTTATAATTCGCGGTCATTGTGTTTTACTAAGGCGTATCGTCGTATAACTTCAGTATAAAGACAATGCTGAGATGCAAACCAAATCATAGACACGATCACCTCTATCTTGGCTACCTTCAGACGCTTCCATCCGTGCATGTACACTCGGCAAAACATAAAACGGTATGTGAATAAACTTGAATGACATGGTAGCGATGTTAATGAGTGCTCACCTCCTAGAGCTAGATGCCAAGCTATGCATAGACAACATCTGAAGGCGCGATCAAATCATTTACAGACAATCATTAATTCGAGTACCGTTTTATCTTTTGCTGAGTGTGCATGCTGTTCATTCATGTTTCGGGTCTGTTTGGCTCAAAACAGTTCCACCTCTCGTTTTTTTTTTTTTAGAATTAATTAGACATTTGGCTTTATCTGTCTCTAAATCAACTCTGGATCTTAATAGTTTCAACTATATTTCGTATTCTGAAATTTCAATAGCTCACATAAGTCAATATAGAGTCGGTGAACTACAGTAAGTATAGGCAATGCATAATATAATAAATACCTTCTGAACAGAAAGACCAAGTACCTGTAAAACTATACGGCGTGGATTGTAGTTTCTGATGTTATGAATGAGCTAAGAGATAAGATAGGCTGCAACGAGGGAAGAAGAATACACAGAAATGGGCTCCATTTTTCGATTATTTATGTGGTTTTAAAACTTTCAAGTTCTCAAGTAGGTTACTTTAAATCAGGTAAACCCGATTGGTTGAACTTTCGACAATAACAAGATAGGTATGATGCCTTTTTTGTGGATTTAATTTCCTTTTCTTGTGGTACAGATCATACGGAATAAATTTTATTATACCTAGTTATTTTAGTGGTGTTTAACGTCGCACTCTTCTGCACCTAATGGTGAAGGAATAATTATAATGAATATAAGAAATAATTACATTTAAAAATAATTAATGATTATAAGAAATAATGATTATGAAATTATAGTGAGATGGTGATGATGAATAAGTAAGGGTAAAAAGTGGGCAGAAACCGTCTCAGCATTTGCCCCTCTATTGAATGAAACCACGAAGAAACGTGTCAAGAAGAACTGAAGCTGGAATAGAACCCAGGACCTCCCCAGAACGTTACCCCTGAGTCAACTTGCTCCACGTCAAACATCAAGACCAGAGGGCTTATCATACAATCTCAAATTTGAAATCGCAAAATATTAAAACTTTAATTTAACCATCCTGAGTATTCTAGCCCCAGATGAAACCTCTCCTATGTAGGAGCAAGATTTTGGTTTGAATACCAGAATCTTGCTACTCCTACTAATCCATGAATAAATAAATAGTGGATATTGGATAATTTTATAAATTAATTTAAATCATCAATTAATCAAGTAGGGAGTGAAATCTAGAAAACAAACATTACTTTTTCATTTCATGTGCTTTGAGCAGAAAAATAAAAACATAAAAAATAGGTAAGAGTATTGGCAAATACAACGTATAGTGATTAGTGAGCGTCAATAAAGAAGCCAGCCAAATCCCATGTTGGTATTTTTGGGTAACCGGTAGGAACAATTGGCGGTAGGTATAGTCAAGGAAACTAGATGGTTCATACTCTATCTCTCTCTGCTCCATATAAAACATGTTTATGTTATGGGTCAGAGAGAGACAGAGTATGAACCATCGAGTTTCCCTGACTGTACGTAGCTCTAAAAACCTCTTGAATGAAATAAAATAGTAGCTTGCTAAGAATCTAGTGGAGCGGTCGCTCCACTCAGCCAAGTCGTACCGTACACTCACAGTCACTCAACATACCGTAGATGCCTATCCCAGAAAAAAACACTCCGTGTAAAAAAGGCAGCCAAGTCTCTTCACTTAAAAAAAAAATCAACACCGAAAAGGAGTGATATCAAAAAAGGAGCCAAGTCAATGACATTTCCAAAAATTAAATCGTATTTTTGAAATAAAAGTATAAACACCGAGAAATACTTTACAAAAGGACTTGGCGCATCGTTTTTATAAAGACATAATTCTATCCTAAAAGTAGAAAGAAATTTACAAGTATAGTATCTATGAATCAAGCTACTTTTAGTAATGGATATTTTATAGTTTTGTCAATGGCGATAGAAGAAAGATTTCTTGCTGTAATACATAAGTAATATAAGGGTGGATGAATTAAATAACAATTGGAAGTGGGCTCATACATATTCTTATAGCACTGCTAATATGGTGATATAAGAAGGGTATCTTTTCATAATTTGATATTGACTTGACTGAGGGAAATCATGCAACATTGTCAAATAATTACTAGCTATCTATGGAACACTATATATTTTTGAAGTGTCAAGTGCATAAAGTTAAATTTTTAATAGAAATTCAATGTGACTGTGTATTTTGTGAAATGTATTGTTATAAAATGTGGATAAATATAAATTTCTTTCATGATGAGAAGGTGTAACGCATAAGACTAAATTATGGCGACCACGAAACAATATTACAAAGATAATATTTATTTGTGTAGGTATTTATAACAAACATAGGCAACAAGTTTCATCGCGTACATATTAAAATAGAAAATATTTTACAGTAGGTGTGTATTAATTGAAAGATGTTTCCCTATTATTCTAAAAATTCTAAATGACGGTTGTATATAAATGCCTTATGCTTATGAATAGAAAAATGTTTTTAAAAAAACGATGCGCCAAGTCCTTTTGTAAAGTATTTCTCGGTGTTTATACTTTTATTTCAAAAATACGATAAAATTTTTGGAAATGTCATTGACTTGGCTCCTTTTTTGATATCACTCCTTTTCGGTGATGATTTTTTTGTAAGTGAAGAGACTTGGCTGCCTTTTTTACACGGAGTGTTTTTTTCTGGGATATCACTTCTTTTGTTAGTTTATTCATACAGCTTGTAGCACATGTCGGAGCAAGGACTAATTTCTTTAAAAAAAATACGCCAAACCGATTAAGTTACAAAGAAAAGTTGCGTTTGGTATAAGCTTAAACTGATTATCCAAGGAGAATAGCTTAAGTTTCGTTACAATCGATCCAGCCGTTGTCGATATATGACGTCACTTCCGGTTTTGAAACAGCGGCCGAAAATAATGTCGTCTTGAATTCATAATTATAAGTCCTAAATAATTGCATAATTTGGTTGCAATCGGTACAGCTTTTTTGATATATGACGCCACTTCCGGTTTTGAAATCGCGGCCGAAAATAATGTCGTCTTAAATTCATAATTATAAGTCCTACGTAATTGTATAATTTGGTTGCAATCGGTACAACCGTTTTCGATACATGACGTCACTTCCGTTTTTAAAAATGGCGGCCAGGAATAATGTTGTCTTGAATTCATAATTATAAGTCCCACATAATTACATAATTTGGTTGCAATCGGTACAGCCGTACTCTATATGTGACGTCCCTTCCGGTTTTAAAATAGCGGCCGAAAATAATGTCTTCATGAATTCATAATTATAAGTCCTACATAATTAGGTACATAATTTTGTTGCATTCGATACAGCCATTTTCGATATATGACGTCACTTCCGGTTTTAACAATGGCGGCCAAAAATAATGTCGTCTTAAATTTATAATTATTAGTCCTACATATTACCAAAATTTGGTTGCAATCGGTACAGCCGTTTTCGATATATGACGTAACTTCCGGTTTTAACAATGGCGAACGGAAAGATTGTCGTCTTTAAATCATAATTATTAGTCCTACACATTTCCAAAATTAGGTTGCCATTGGTACAGCCGTTTTCGATATATGACGTCACTTCCGGTTTTAACAATGGCGGCCGAAAATAATGTCGTCTTTAATTCATAATTATAAGTCCTACACATTTCCAAAATTTGGTTGTAATCGGTACAGCCGTTTTCGATATATGACGTCACTTCCGGTTTTGAAAATGGCGGCCGAGAACACTGCAACCTTGAATATATAATTATTTACAAAGTACGTTTACTAAATATCTATTTAAAAGTATAAAGTGATGAATTTATTGTCATTTAGCATATAAATGACGTCATTTAACAAATTTATGACGTCATTTAGCCCCTATAGGTAATAAGAAAACGGTCATGTTATGTTGATACTTTATGAATTACTTTCTGAATTCATTAGCGCTAGTTTCAGTCAAATCGGTCATGCCGTTTTCTATATATGATGTTACTTCCGGTTTCATTTAGTGGTTCCTGCCGCCATTTCAGGTACAGTTAATTTGTATAGGTTCTTATTTATTCCAATTGATTTTTCAAATAGATTGCAGAATTAATACACAGGAGCTAGTTTAACAGGCGTTTTCGATACATGACGTCACTTCCGGTTTCAGGAATGGCGACCGAGATCACTGAAGATTGAAATTATAATTTGTATTGGCTATGTTACAATGTTAGTTAATTATATATGTATTTAAAGTACAATTTGATGAAATAAGCTAAATATTGCGTATTTATGACGTCACTTCCGGTTTAGAAAATACGAAAATTATATTTTTTAGTAACATATTTCATATAGATGACCATCTAAATCGAATGGCGCTAATTTCGTTCTAATAGGTCCAGCCGTTTTTGATATATGACGTCACTTCCGGTTTAAAAATTGCGGCACAAAAAAATTATAAGAACAAAGGTATCATCAGACGCCAAAAGTGCATATGTGGTAAAAATTTCAGGTTGATCGGTTCAGCCGTTTAGGCTGTGGCGGTGATAGCAACTTTTTCGGGAATCATATGAAGAAGAAGAGAAGAAGAAAGCGGTATAATTTCACGGTTTTCACGGCCCTCTAGTTCGTAAACGGCATGACTGATTGTTGTCGCGTGATGTATATGTTGTCAGGTGGGCCATAGCTCAAAATTAAGACAATTCACAACAAAGTGATACTTTCCATTGTTGAGATCCAGTAGGCTGAAAATGCCATGTTGTTGCTTACAGTAAAAGTAGTTGGTCTGCTCCTCGGTTTATATAGGCATTTACGGTATGTTGAGTGACTGTGAGTGTACGGTACGACTTGGCTGGGTGGAGCGACCGCTCCACTGACCACTAGATATAAACCGAGGAGCTGACCAAACACTTTTACTGTAAGCAACAACAGAGCATTTTCGGCCTACTGGATCTCAACAATGGAAAATCTCACATTGTTGCGAAATATCTTAATTTTGAGCTATGGCCCACCTGACAACATATACATCACGCGACAACAATCAGTCATGCCGTTTACGAACTAGAGGGCCGTGAAAACCGTGAAATTACACCGCTTTCTTCTTCTGCTTCTTCTTCAGATGTCAGAAAAAGTTGCTATCACCGCCACAGCCTAAACGGCTTAACCGATCAACTTGAAATTTTTACCACATATGCACTTTTGGCGTCTGATGATACCTTTGTTCTTATACATTTTTTGTGTCGCCATTTTTAAACCGGAAGTGACGTCATATCTCAAAACGGCTGTACCGATTGCAACTAAATTATGTTATTATGTAGGACTTATAATAATGAATACAATTAAAAGACGACATTATTTTCGACCGCCATTGTTAAAACCGGAAGTGACGTCATATATCGCAAACGGCTGTACCGATTGCAACTAAATTATGTAATTATGTTGGACTTATAATTATGAATTCAAGACAACATTATTTCTGTCCGCCATTTTTAAAACCGGAAGTGACGTCATTTATCGAAAATAGCTGCACATATTGCAGCTTATTTATGCAATTATGTTGCACTTATAATTATGAATTCAAGGGGGCAAAATTATCAGGCGCCATTTTTTAGACCGGAAGTGACGTTAGATATCGAAAACGGCTGGACCGATTGTAACCTATTACATCTATTGTAATCCATTGTAATGTTATCTATTACAACATGAAAATTTAGAATAAAAATTCTAAAATAACCTAATATAATTACACCCCCCCCCCCCCCCCTTCCCCGAAAAAATATTTCTTTTTATATGGGTATCCAAACGAGCAATTTTTACGATTGTTTTGGACTCAAAAGAAAGATAAGAACGACTTACCCTATAAAAAAATGTTCCCAGCTACATTCCCTGGACTCACTTCTCCTGGGGAGAGAGAGGGGGGGGGGGATATATCCTACGCACGCATTTGTTTTCCAAATGTTGCTAATTGTATTCCTCTGGGATGCAAACCATCAGGTAGGTAACAAACAGATATGAAACGGTAACATCAAACCAACATTCGGACGATTATTTTTAGCGAATTTCGTCAAGTTTGGCAACAATGTGCAACCCATTGCAATACGAAACCATGCAGTAGAATGCAGCTTGTCAATTTTCATACCAATTGTGTAACTTTTATGTGTTCAGGTATTATTCAAATTCTCGATGGTACAACATTGCAATATGATACCTTAAAATAATACCTAATTAGTCATGATTGAAGTCTTTATTTGCATGACAAAAAGGCGATATTCAGACACATGCGTCTGTTCTTCCATATAACCAGTCAATTCTCATCAGTCAAATCTAATAAACACTTTTGTATATTGGTATCAGTGATATATTTTAAAAATACCTCCCCCCCCCCTTCCCCCGGAGTCTGCATAACATTCCTAGGAGATGAATTTATTATTACGACAGCAAGAATGCATTTTATCATACATAAATGCATAGTATAATCGGATAAAAGTAACTATTGTAAGTGTGTAGATTTTCATTTAGCGCTGGATTGTTGTTATTTTTGGTATTTATACAATCTTTTTGCGAACGTGCGATACGTCTTACTTATATACATGAAATGAACGTCTGTTCAGCTATCAGATTCAGAACCACGACAAGAAATGTTCCATTTTCCAATGCTTGTTGGGGGTGGACGAATTCCTATAGCCACGATTTCAACACTTGTAGTGTAGGTACACTTGGCACAACTAAAATTGATCGCTCAACAAATCTGAAATTTTTTAAATCGCACTTTCAGAAGTCAGTCAGTCAGAGCAATCTCCTTGCGTCACTATAGTAGGGGACCCCTCATTCCAATGATCAAGCATTGACTGTTATGGAATAGTAATTCAAATTTAGCAGTAATTCAAATTTATTCACAGATCAATTCTAGTTTTGCCAAGTGTACAGTCAGGGAAATTAGATTGTTCATACTCTGCCTCTCTCTGACCCATATCATAAACATGTTTTTATATGGAGCAGAGAGAGACAGAGTGTATAACCATCTAATTTCCTTGACTATACATGTGGGGTTCGGTGTACCTCTGAAAAACAAAGAGCTGCACTCTGTGTGGACTACATATTATTGCCTTTGCTATACTCTTATTATTTTAATAATTTCAAACGGAATTGGAAACATCTTTTGGTTCTAGAGAGTTAAAGTTATTTTTAGAAATGTAATGGGCCATGTTACCATTAGTTTTATCTTCAGTTTAGTTAAGCCAGCGATGACTTCGGGAAGTGTGATATTACCATTATGAACTGCGGCATAGCTTAAAAACTACAGTCAATGTAGCCTGAGGTTAATTTAAACGTTTAAACTAAGGAAAGTAATACCGGTCCTAAGGCAAATTACAAAAATCCTCTATTTTTATAAAATTATCTTCGCACCCATTAATTATATAGTATGTCAGACAGTTAAAGAAAAATGTATTATTCTGACCTGACGATAATAACAAATTGCATCATTAAGGTGCTGCAAGCGCGAGCGATTTTGCTGCCTTTTGTAGTAGACACTTTTTGCGATACGATTAGAGACGAAATGGGTAGACCAAATTATTTGAAATTTTAATCGTGATTAGATAAAAGACAAACTGAGGGTTATCCCTTGGTACATTTTTAACTTGTTGTTTTGTTAATTAGTAATAATTAGTGGATTTTTGGTGAAAAATTAGCTATTTTATTGTCTCCATGGGTGCCGTATAAAATTAAATTTCAAAAATGAGCCAAGTGATAACCCTAAGTTTGTCTTTCATCTAATTATGATAAAAATTTGAGATCAATTGGTTAACGGGTTTGGTCTCCAATCGTATCGCAAATTTCAGAGTTTTGCGCGGTTTTGTTGAATAACTGGCGCCTAATTAACGATGCAATGAGCAAAAATTAAAAAGTGCTACTAATTTACAATCAGACTGATCATGTGAACATCCTGTAAAAGTTACAATCACTTATGAAACAATTTGTCTCTCTCAATTTTCTAAAACGGCCGAGCGCTAGTATCACCTTAAGATTCAAATACCTATAATGATTAACTACAGAGAATGGGTCTATATTCAAAATTACTAAATAAACTCCAGACCCCATGTAGAAAATATAAATACCCATTTACAAATAGATCACAAATGTCCAACACAACTTGCTAAATGGGGCAGTAATGACTTTTAGAGGGAACCCACATCAACAAATAATAACTATGATGACAAAGCATTATTTGGACGTCAAGGCTTAATAATGACGTTACTTAAAAGTTGGTCCATTTTAAGTTTCATCAACAAGCTCAGTAAGTTGATTTCTATACAAACTATGTTTGTATGTACGTTTTTGCGAGGGACACTAAACTAGTTTCCAAATGGCATTATTGTTATGGCCCAATAGAGTTCACCTTACATCTAAGCACAATTACACAACAGCATCCGATAGAATTATCGCGAAATTTCGATTGCTATGAATTCGTTAAAATAATAATTTCTTAATAATAATAATAAATAGTCCAGGTTAGGAAAACAAGCTTAACTGACAGACATTTGGTCCTCATTTCATTTGATCGAATAATTCCTGAAAATCACGTGAAACCACAATCCGGACATGGTGTCAAACCTGGGCCTCTTATTATACCTGCTGTTTTCATTACACTAAAATGTAACTGAAGAAGAATCACTTTGAGTTGACAAAATAACTACTTCCTCCTTCATTTCTATACGTTCAGAACACAGTTCTGTCACTGTGAATTCCATGGAATATTATGATTCATAACTTACATTTAGGTTGAAATTTACTTGACTTGCGATCGTTTAGATTCTGGTTACATATTGGTTATATATTGATGAATGTATAGTTGTTGTTGTAAAATGCCCTCAATATTTAATAAATGCCGTTGCACACTTTTAGCTGTGCGTTTAGTCATCGAGTTTGGTTCTTGATTTGTTAGATTTAGTCATAGAGTATATAATTATTGGGTTGGTTTGAAAGCCTGTTCATCAATAACCACTCAAATAGTCTCACTGTTTTCTCCGCGATTACCAACAACTACAAATTTTATAAAATACGTTTGCATAATCGCTTATTCTTTCTCACAAACAATAGACATCGATAAAAATTCACCTAACTGAACTTCAATAATTTTATAATTTTTACCTTGTCTGTTAAGATCAAAATAAGTAAACGAAAACAATTTTATTCAAGAAGCCAGTCAACATGAGTACAATATTTAGATATTTTTTAAAAAGCGCATGAAACAGAGTACATCTCTCAAAATTGGTACTTCAGACCTTTGCTTCAGACTTAGATGTCTTGCCCGTTGCCTGAATAATTGTTTTTTTTTAGATTTTCTATGTATCTTCCAAATACAAACAAGCAGATCTCAATAAAATAAACACGTTATAGGACAAGTTTGAGATATTTCTGTTTCATTAAAATATTCTGTATATTTCTGTAAATTGCAAATGGAAGCAATTACGAGTGTAGATTACTTTTAATACCCCTTGTTCAAAATATGCCTGATAATTCACGTAGGATTCGAGAAATCACATTTTATTACTTGCAATTCAGCTTCGAATTATTTTCGACTCTCGGGAATTTGGCTCTGAATGGCAGTGTTGTACTTTAATCAGGTATTATTTTTGGCATCGGCAAATGATTCGGGGAAAAGATGGAAATCTGAATCGCAGGGAAGTAAACTATGGGATTGGTTGATAAGCCAATAATAATTAATTTCGAAATTTTAGGATACATGTAAAAATATTATGATATGTAGTTACTTGTTTATCTTTGAAAAGGTATAGTTCGGAGAGAATCTTCAAAACAAATTTTGTGTATACCTGACCCTCATTATGAAACAATAAATTTTTTGCATTTTATGTTGTATGATGATAGAAATCAAAATAAACTATAATGAATGGCATACATTTTTGAGATCATGGTTCTGAACAGGATTGGCGGGCATCTAGAATTGCTTCACATCTTGATTATCTCACCTCACGTATGTTAATGATTGCGAGGATGATTGGGAGATGATGAAGAAAATGAAAGAAGAATGTTGGGAAGGTATCCTATTGATAAGGACCTTCCCAGCATTTGTCTCTTGTCTGAGGGAAATCACGAATAACATCAGTCAGGATGGTCGGTCGCGGGAATCGAACCTGGCCCCCTCCGGAATTCAAGTGAGCGCTATGACTATACTGAGCCAACTTGATCCGTAAGAGAATTATTATGTTTTAGATTTTATATCTTATAAGTGACATTTACTGACAAATTGTCTTTACCACATAGTATTCTGAAATTATACATCACGAAAAATATTTTCGATACGAATAGTGCATTACGCAATATTATTATATTTTTTAGCTCTGGATTTGTTAGATTGAAAAGATAAAAAATCTGAAAATTGTGAGACGAAGAGATACTCTAGTTATTTAATCGAAATCAAAGTTTTAATTCTACGATATTGTCTGGTCAACCCTGAATCTTCTTGTGTCACTAATGTCCGCTAAATGGCTTCTACCGTTTAGGAAGAATTGTCGGATAAAATTACTCGCATGTATTTACCTGGTCAATGGTAATGTATCCAGGCACTAACAATAGTTATTTTATCACTTCATCCCATTCCATCTGTTCCTTATGTTAGGTTGAATCACACTATTACGCAACCGAACTCTTTTATTTTTACACTCCGGTGTCAAAACCATGCTGGGTACCTTGCTAAATATACTAACGTATTGTTCGATATTACATTTTTACAAACTCAAAAGGTCATATTATTGACATATTTATTATTATGTAAGATTTGTTGTGAATAATTGAATCCGCGAATTCTTCTTCATTTGACTGTTTTGTATTAGTTGCAATGTTACGGTGGAGGTGCCATGTTGTTGCACTTGCACTTTTTACATGGAATGCTGGCACGTTGAGCGCACGCAGGTTGTACTCCGAGGAGATGAATAATGCCATTCGACAATAGTTGAAAAGTAACAGATATGAGTCATTGTAAAGTAACTCCTTTTAAACATAATCGAAGGGAAAACAAGATTAATCTAATCAAATGTTAGGTACATTATGTTGTGGTACTATTTCTAAATTATGATCGAAAATGTAAGGAATACTCTATAAATTTGGGAATTTTCACTTTTAAGATTTTTAATAATTTTATCGAATTTTATCTTTAACCTTGTATATTTACACAAGAAAATTAAAATATTTTGATTCACAATATGAACTCACCATTAAGAAGTATTTTCTTTGCTTTTCACTTGTTGTCACTTTGCTAATTCAGCTACATACGTTCACTGAACTTGTATGCGAATCTCGAGGTAAAACTGTACGTGTCACCTCTATCAGTGATATTAGACGAGTGCTCTGCTCACTCTCCAGACCTTGTACTACCCCTCGACTGAAAACATCCCCTACCCCCCCACCACCACCCTCCTAAACACCCCTCTCTTACGCACATACACATGATAATATTCGGTATAGGGAGATAAACAGGCCTCCGCGCGACCACTCGGCAAAACCACTAACTATTTTATCGATTTACGATAATATTTTTTTGTTGTTCTATAGACATGTAATAGAATAGGTAATGATAATAGAGGAGATTACAAAAAAATTAATGAATAGTCAAATTTGTAGAGTGACGCAGCCTATTTTCCGCACTCTCGTTTGGAATTTTGTATTTGAGAGAATTTTGTTTCGTGTATTTTCCAATCTGGCACATTTTGATAGTTTGCAATTGTAAACATGATTTGCAATACTTTCCCGTCCAATGCTCTTACCACACACAACGAGTGACTCATACAGAGGTAGATTATTACGAAAACAACATATTCTTCATCTCTAATTCCAAACATCTGAAAATAACCTATTCTTGTATTTAATTCAATAAAGAAATACTTGAATTGCAATTTACATGGAGCATAATTTTATTAAAAATTATAGCATGCACTGAAATTATTTCGTACCAAAAATTCTAAAATTTTTCAAAGTAAATAAAGCTATGTAAAATGAGTGATGAATGGCACAATGATTAGGTATATCCATAACATTGACTTTGCTTCAAACATGTCTAATGTTAATATAAACAGAGGTAAACTCAAGGAAATTGTCAATTGAAAATACTTTTAAAACACTACAAGATTTTGCACGTATCTTTAATTTACACAATCCCTACAATGATATCACAATAAATGACATTATTAATCCACCTTACGACTTTTGATTCAATTCATTTTATACCTAATGATGCAAAATGAAAAGGTAGGTATTTTGCAACGTCTAATTCCGCTGACCGGCCATTTAAGTAGGTCTAGTGCGTAAAGTGCGTGTGCATATGTGTGTGTGTCCTAGGGTAGCATACACGTCAGATTTTGGCCATGGATCAATAGAAACCCACCCACGCCATTCGATGCATCAGCCTAGCCCCCCCCTACTACCGAACAGCATCCAATACCACGAGAACAATATCAAAATTGGACAATATTTAGACGATTTTAATTAAAAACTAGACTACAGTGCTATAAACTGTAGTATCCTTATTTAAATCCATCTTTTAACTCTGGACTTAATTCATTTGATATAATATCTATTAAAAATTGTGCGTGAAGAAATAAAAACAAGAACACATATTTTGATGATTCTCTATGAGATTGATATGTCATTGAGTTCTTCCAATGAAATTTAAACCGAACCTCAATTAACAATATATTTAATAACAACAACAATGCACGTGACCTTTAAGTCAACAACATATCTATGTATTAATAATTGAAGTAATGATGATAATATTAATGAGTTGATTTACTTACCGGTGTAAAAGTAAAACGTGCCAACCTCGCTTTAAGCCATTATCACTATGGTTCTGAGCAACCACTTTCCCCTCTACAGACAACTAAATACACACTCCACTCTTGCGGACGTCGGATCAACTAAGGCGTCGTTTTTATCCGACGTCGACTAGCGAATTCTTCAAAGTCGAGTATTGCTGATTTTTATGGTTGAACGTGACCGATGCGTATAGATTTTATTTCAAGTTCTTATATCTTTGTAACGTTTTACATTGTAAGGTTTTTTATATTTGTATCGTGTGCCAATATAGGAAATTAATACATTTGGTCTGTTTTAGATTTATTTGTGAAATTATTAATGATTAAATAAAATGATTGATTGTTAAAATGTTTAAAAGCAATTGGCCTAGCACTGCTCTATTTTCTTTTATGGAAAATGAGGAATGATACTTGTCCAACATTGTTTAAAATTTTCGATTGTTTTGAAAAAAATTTATTTACTTTTACATTTCAAGAATAATTGATAATTTTTAAGACAGAGTACAGTTTTAACTCTTGTGATATAATTTTGTTTATCTATATCGTGGATTTGAAAGAATGGCAACATTGGCTAAAAACGCGTTTTTTTTATTTAATGTGTGAAAAATAATCGCTATAGAGAAAGTTTCAGCTCAAGGATGTGATCAGAAATACCTAGGTACCCAAAATATGTGTTGTTTTGTAAATTGTTTGGCTGAGGAGAAAATTATGCGATATGAAATCAAATAATATTCTCACATGACTGAAATTATATTAGACATGTTATTTCATGGATTTTATAAAATTGAACGCATTTGTGTGTTCCTATGTTTTGCCACTATTTATTGTGATCTCTATTTTAACATCTCATTTGATCAGTTTCACATATTTGGACTTAACCACTTCCTTCTCCAAGACGACTACGTCTATATTTGGGTATGACTTTGATTTATTTTATCTTGTTTATTATAAATTAAAAAATCACTGTATAAATTAATGAAAATTGTATTTCATTTGTGATGTGTTTTTTTTACAAAACAATTGAAGAGAAAAACATAACGTTCTATTTCGTTGCTATGATTTCAAGTACTCTTAAACCCTCCTCTCTACCCCCCTCCCCCCCCCCCCCCTCAGACGAGAACGAATAATGTAAAAAGGGATGTGAAAGTAGAGTCGGTGACAGGCAAAGAACCCACTTTAGCATTGCCATGCTAGGCGGCCCATGCTAAAGTGGTTTCATCTTTGCCTGTTACCGACCATAGTTCCCATTTGCTGTATAACATGTTTTTTTTGTAAAAAAATATAATGCGTCTACGAAGATGTAGGTCGTCTTAGTGTAGGTGGTATTCTAATATCTTCATTGTAGATACTTGTTTATACTTTTTGATATCTTGCCATACACAAGCATTTTGTAAAAAAAAAAAATCGTCTCGTCTAGTTCCTGTGATTTAAGAAACCGGCTGTCCCATTTTATCTTGCCAATTAAAATTCCTACATAACGTGACTATTGGAAAATACTATTTTTTTGGTTCCATGGAAGTAAAATACAAGTACTTAAAGAGGAAAAACAAACCAATGTCAACAAAATAAATCAGAACTGATTTATTTTGTTGACATTGGTAATAACTTAAATGTAATAACTTTATTACATTTTGTTAGAACAATCTGGAGTCTGGAGCTTGTGTCAAATATTATATTCTTCAAATCTGGTAAATTTTTAGCGTTTGAAACAATTACTAAAATAAACAAAATTAGCAATTGCTGGACAACCCAGAAACCAGAAAATTAAATTTCCATTATTATCACGGATTAAAAATGAACCATCCTGAATGAATCTTGCTCATTCGTGTAAAAAAATGAAAACAATCTTAAATAAATAATGTGCAAGTGCATTAACTCTCAAACTTTCAATCTGTAGGGAGAGCCACTCTGTTCAATGCTTGGACACCAACTAGTGTTTTAGAAGTGTGCTGCATGAGAGTCGATTTAAGAAAATTTGTGTTGAATACAATTGATTACAAAAGTAATCAATTCCACTAATTTGATAGTACTTTGATAATTATGATGCGCCCCCAAGTGAACAAAAACAAATTGATTTCATCATCTCTATTTTCTCCCCCCAAAAACAGGACATACATATTTAAAATTATTTGCAGGATCTGATTAGGTTAGATACAGAATCTCAATTTCTGGTCAAAATTCAGAATTATTTATTTACTGCAGATAATAGAAAGATACAGAATATACTTACAGTGGCAATGTTGTAAGTTAACAGTCTTATACAGTGAGACTCTTATATCAGTGGATGTAAATTAATAAATCCCATCAACACCAAGGAATATCATAATGTATGCTTATTTTTAAATAGAAAAATATTATAGTCTATAGATATTATAAATTGACAGTAAAATAAAATCTGGCAAGACAAGTGCCATGAGATAAATGCCAGAATCAGTTCTAAAAGTAATTGAAAATATAACTGAGAACATTGTCATGATTAATGGAAGCTTTGGCATTTACTGTCATTGGATATGTATAAAGTGCATTTTACGGAAGGAAGACGTGCTTCTTCTTGGTGCACTGTTGGTCGCCAACACAGCGATATCCTTGCGGGCAACAAGACTTCATGTCGCGGCAACAGTCAGCCTGAAACAGACAGCGTTGTTATCAAACAGAATCTACCTCTTTGTGTAGCAGGCCGCTAGTCAAGTCAAAATTCAGTTAGATTGGTAAAAATTTGACGTTTAAGAGAGCTCCAACTCCCTAACAATAAATTGGAGAAAAATGCTGTAGGAGCCATTTGGTTAGGTACAGGGGAAAAGCAAATCATTTTTTTTTGTGAAAAATGAGAGAGAGAGTTGTCATCTTGTAGTGGTTTGTATGAGCTTTCAAAATATTGTCTCAGTTTGAAGAAAATATTGACACAATATATTGTGTCACATATAAAACATTTTTACTGGGGCTGTCAATGCATTGACAGAGAGTTTAATGAAAATTAATTAATTTATACATAATCAAAACTTTAGGACTAGACGTGGAAAATGAATTTATTTTCTAGATCGTCCAAAAGAGCTTAATTGCGTACCATAATTCATGTCAAGAAAGTTTCAATTCTAAAAAAGAAATTCATTTGTTGATTTAACATAGATCAATGTGATCATAGATGTGGGATTTAGTTAGAGATCAGCTATTTGGACTTTGGAGTGTAAAACTTGCAGTGTGTGTGGATTTTAGCGGATTTGGGATATGTTATACTTAGACAAGCGCGTAGGAAGGGGGGAGGGATGGGGAGGAATTATCCCCCCCCCCCCACTCGAGCAGGCTGATCCCCCATTCACCATACAAAATTAAGTTTAGTGTCCAAAAATCACTTAAAAATTGTTTAAATTCTAAAAAAAGCCCCGTGGGGCAAAAATAGAAAGTTATTTGTTGCAATTTGAGCCATCTCAGAATCGATTTTAAAATGTTTATATTCGAAACAATGCCCTGCGGGGCAACAATTGGCGGGACTTTTGCGTTATTTTGTGCTTTTAAAGCCCCATAATAACTTTTAAAAAGTTTAATTTCTAAAAACCGCCCTGCGGGGCTAAAATGAGGGAATTGACCAAGTGCGGATTTTGGTCATGCAGAACCGTCGACTTAAGCTGCGTTTACAACAAAATTAACGTTTGAAAATTAAGAAAATTAACGCAATTTCGATTGTCAAGTCCATGTAAACTTATGGATTCATTCACAACCAAATTTTTAGTGATGTGAGTCGGTAAATTTACGGTCAGGTAAATTTACCGGTCAGGTAAATTTACCGTAAATTTACCAAATAAATTTTACCATGGTAAAATTTTCAAAATTATCATCATTATATTCTATGGAATCAGCCAAGTGCATAGGTCAAGAAAAGAGTGAAATTTACACTTTAAATGAGAAGTGGAGGGATCTAGTGAATATCATTCAAATGTTGCCTTATACAATGTTCCTATTGCACACATTCTCCGATGTGAAACCAAGGACATAGTAGGGAAATACTTTCAGTCTTTCAGGGATATCAAGCAGACCTCACAGTAAAGTGAAATGTAGTCTATGTTGATTTGTAGGTGTTCATAGGTACATAATAAGTTTTATGAATTTGAAATTGTTATGTTTTTTTAATTACCTATACCAAAGAGAAATGTTGACCAATGTCGATTTTGTAGGTACAAATATGCAGAAAATGTTCATTTTATTTCATGAATACTAACTTTATTTTTTATCTATTATTTTATTTCATTTTCTGTAGGTAGAGCTCTTGTTAAATTGTACTTGATTTCCCTAGAAGTGTTTCTTCATATATTTTCTTTGGTTTCATAGCAGAGAAGTGTGCAAATATTTAAAGTATAAACAAAAATGCAAAAAAATTTATGATTTGTTTTAAATGAAGGTATTATTTAAATTGCAACTTGGAAATGACTGTAAGAGACCTGGGGAAGATAAGGGGAAGCAAATGGTTCTTCAAAGTGTATTGTTGGATATGTCTACACCCATATAATTTATGTGGAAACAAAACTTGCAGATAATATTATAGCTTATGACTTGAGGTAGGTACCTACATTGTACATCTTCAAAACGTTAAATTCGATAAATAAATATTGTTAATTATAATAATAAATAACGTTTTGAGAGTGTAACAGGGGCAGTAACCAGGGGCGAAGCGTCAGGGGAGACAGGGGAGACAGTGTCTCCCCTGGAAAAAGCGGACAGTGCTGTTCATATCTTTCATACCTTAAAATTTACTGTAATTGTATTTTATTTTTATGTATCGTACTTTTATTCGATGTATTAATTGGTGTTGTAATGAAACACATTGATTGTCAGTTGAAAACCATGCTCAATTTGGTGTCTTTACGAGCGAGCGAGTTCTGCTGCTGCGCGCGCATCTCCTATCTTATAACCCGGGAGACATAAGCTACTTGTGTCCTCGCAGGCGAACGCAGAAGTATCTGCATCCTTCTTCCACTCGTTGTTCACGCATTCATATGTTTTCTCTCACTCCCACTCGCACTTACATCCGCCCGCCTATACTGTGTATGGACATTCCATGCGATAACAGTCTTGCAAAATAGACTCCGAGGTAGACGTGTCTCCTTGGTTATTATAATGTCCCTTGACAGCAACAAGAACATATTGACTGGAATGTACACACCGCAGTGCCATGCCAGCCGCCTCGCCTACGCCGTTGTGCAACACACACAACACAACATTCGCATAAACGCACTTAGTCAGCAGTAAAACTAAAAATATCTAGAAAAATGAGTCAGACTTGAAAACAAGTCAGTTCACGCATTGAAATTGCATTGATTAGACGTATTATTTCCTCCAGATATTTTAGTTCGTTAATCGTTTGTATTGTGTTTGTGTACGGTGTATTATTTAATAATTTATTTATCACTAAAATGGAAACTGACGTTGACAATGACGTTATCGATTATTTATTTATTAACAAACAGTTTTGCAGCTCATTCATACGAATAAAAGTGTTCAATAAGATCAAAGCGGCTTACGCCTCATCTCGATATTAGCCAGAGAGATGGTAAAATAAGTCGTAACTCGTAAGTGCGTCGAATTGAGTTAATATACAAAAAATTTAGGTAAGCCAAAATACGCTATTTTCTATTTTTTTGTTGTCTTGTGTCTCCCCAATTTTTGGAGGTACGCTTCGCCACTGGCAGTAACGTTCTCCATTATGGCATTATTTAATTTATTGAGCTTTAATTATGTGCAAGTATTACATTTTATTAAATTTTAGAGTGTGAAGACCAAACGATGCAAAAAGACATCACTTGGAAGAATCACGGCATCCCCTTCATTTCCTGATCACAATACACATTTGGCACCCCCAAAACACTTTTAAAACAATTATTTCAAGAACCAATAGCACGATTCCTGAATGAGGCAAAAATAAAAAAATTTACCGCCTGACGGTAAATTTACCGAGAAAAAAATTTACGGTAAAATCCACATCACTACAAATTTTGTAAATTAACCACCTCAAAGAAGACCTACTTTTAACTTTCAAGTCGAACGTTAAGTGGAGGAAGTGGCGCATGCACAAGGACACTTCTCTCACCTCAAAATGCCATCTTGTTTTATGTGTGTTTTGTTTCTTAAGTGGTTGTGAACGAAAGTGGAATTGCATTAATTTTGCAAGGTTAAATTTCGAATGTTAAGTTGTTGTAAACGCCGCTTTACTGTCCGAGAACTTGCGGGTAAAGTGTGATTAAGCACAGGATCGGTACATTCCATTTTGACCGAGAATTTGGCCTTACGGAGAGGGTCCGCCCAATTCTTGCGAAAGTTGCTTACGATGGAGCAGAAAGAAAAGAACCCATCTGCAAGGCTCATTCCTTGCATTTGATTCAGAGTTTTTTGGTCAAACAAAGCACTCCCGTGGTTCGTCAAGCTCCCTACTCTTCCTACATGGCTTCATGTGATTTTTGGTATTTCCCCATGCTGAAAATGTCGCTGAAAGGGACCTGCAGTGCGATTGTGTAACTATTTCCGAGTTAGACGAGTACGTGTCTAACATTAATTTTCCTAACGACGTACATCTAAGTCATAGTTGGAGTGCGAGTTTGTAAGGAAATAGATGTACGTCGTTAGCAAGCAGGGAAACACGTCACTTCCGGCAAAAGTGAATAAAATATTCTACATAATAGATTTGTTTTTCATTATAAAACTTACCGAATTACATCTCAATAATATTTAAAACTTCCTACCGTAATAACAAGCAAATAATAAATATTATAATGTTTTATTCCCTTGAATATTAAAATAAACATCATGTGACCTCGACAACTTTGTTTGACACTTGAGTCAGAGGGACCGTGGAAGAAAACAAATTAATTCAACTTGTCACCTGGCTATTTTGAACTTATGTTTTGACGTAATTAATAAAGACACGCTTGTCAAATGAATAAAAACTAATAAACTAAACATGTCAACACATGAAAAAGTGAATATGTTTACAATTATTATCTGATTATATCGCAAATATGAGTGTCAAATAGTTAGATGCTGCGTGTCTATCGCTAGAAGCTGGTAGATGTAGTCGGTCTAACTTTGGGTAGAGATATCGCTACTCCATCTCTAAAGTGAGTTACACACTCAGCATTTAGGAGATAGACGACTACAAGTTTGAGATGTTCTTGTCTAACTCGGAAGTGAAGCTTACACAATCGCGCTGCTGATTTGAGTCGCGAGAAGAGATTATGAAGAATCCGATCGACAGCCCAGCTGATCTCCATTCTGAAAATGGCATTCCAAAAATGCTTCCAACAATGGCAGGATTGCTGGAAGAAGTGTGTGCGATCTCAAGGGAAGTACTTTGAAGGGGATTAGGATTGGACACCTCAAGGCATCTAACTGTATTCTTTATGGCCAAAGGTCGGATACTTTTTGAACAGTCCTCTAAGTTGGTAAGTAAATAAACTGTATTTTTTTATTTTGGTAATCAACTTAAACTAAATAAGTAGGTAATGACTTAACAGTAAACATTCGAAACATCATCTAATAGTTTTCACTGTGAACATATTATTTATTGCACTATTTTGTACTTCCCTCAGAAAGGTGTGGAAAGTCAAGGGAAATCCAGGTAGTTCTCAGCCGAATACAATGGAAGGGATGCTCAAAACGAGGGTTTTTGACCGATTTTGCCAAGTGTGACCTAATACGTTGGGAGAGAAAATTACGATAGACAGGGAAAGCCAATAAATCATTAAAAATAAAAATATTTAGCTGGCTGGATCTTTACGGAACAATGGAAAGGAACTTTAGTAGAATGTTCATTTGGGAAACAACAAAGTATATTGAAGTTAAGAAACATTTTGTTAGACTATTTGGTGAATGGACCTTGGCTAACCAATCAGTATATTTAAGCAGTACATAATCATGTTGGTAGTAAGAGTGTGTAACATACATTTGGCAGCGGGCAGCATCCATAAGAGCTGGGACCAACAGCGCAGCAGGTCGAGATAGTGGGACATTGTTGCTGGCCTCCAGGACACACGGTGGCTACCTTCTTGGTCGCAAGTCTCCATTTGTCTCCATCAGTATTCTTCCCAGACACATCCTGAAAACACACCCGGAGACAAGTAACTGTATAGTACTCGCAGTAGAAAAGTCAATTGAAATTTGAAAATTCCAAGGGCATAACATTTTAAATTACACACTAAAAAAATCTAAGAGACCTTCACAGTAAATCAAAGAAATATACCTTGTTACTCATTCGGCATTCCCATATTGTAGGTTTGGCTTAATAGGTTTTTACCATGGATGTGGTAGGATGTTAATCGTTTTCCAATATTCACTATCAGTATCACTACTTTATCTGATACGAAAAAGCTACCTTTTCTTCTTTGGATAACAATTTAACATGGATGTATGGATTTGTGGATGTACCATAAACATTATTAGTAGTCTTAGATGTATTAGTAGCCTTGCATATGGATTTACAAACCCTCCCTGCTGCCAGCCAAGGTAAATTCTGGTGACACTATTTCCTTAATATTGTCATAACTTTCTTTTGAACTGTTTAAATTATTAGATACATGAAAAATAATTTACAAAGCTATTTCTTGAGTCAACCTTAGAAGTAAGACTATCAACTTATAATATTTGAGTCCAAGCTTGCTTGACACAAAGGTGAACAAATTCGGTATATTCAACTTTGAGTTGAGTCAGTGGTTAATTTGTAAAATAATAAGTGGGTGGACTTTCGACTTTTGTTAGGGGAACATATCTGCTTAGTGCTTACGAAAACAATAAGGGGTTTGGGCGGAGGGCCCCCTAATACAATGCGAGTTCTGGGGCGCATAGCCCCGGGAAAAATTTGAATTTCAGGACCAAATTTCGTGCCTTTCTACGCGTTTTGTACACAATTTTGAGCCAATATTTACTTCTATAAAAAATAAGTGGGCGGACGGTGTACACCCTTAAAAAAGAGTGAGCGGACGTCTCCGCCCCCAAATTAACCTGAGCAAACAATTTTACAGCTTTTGAATAGGTATAATTTAAATACCTAGTTTAAAATATATGACGATACTTAGGAAATAGTATCAAAAGAATTTGAAATTGGATGCAACCAAATGTCATCATACATAACAGGTCAATCCATGTTCACAGCAGCCCCTCTCATGAGGACAGCACACAGCTTGTGGAGCCGGGCAGCAAGCACCTATACTTTCCCGGTCCATTTACACAGCATGTACTATTGTCGGGACATTGACATCCATTGGAATTTTGTTGGTTACATTCATATGCTGTATGAACCAAGGAGGTTATAGTGGCCACTGGAGTGGACATTCGCAGCGTGGATTGAAGCCGACTGTCTGCAGGCATATTTCACCTCGCCAAAAACTCCAGGCAAGCATGTTGCACACGCTCATACAAGCGCAGTTCGAAGAGTTTCAGGAATATTTTAATTGTGCGCCAATGAATACACTTAGGGAGATGCGGTTTGTAACACCGTTTAACTGATAGGTAGTCTAAGGAATCACCTCCGATTTTTCGATTCATTATACTTCAAATAGTTGTGACGTTACAGCAAGTTAAACAGATTTTTTTTGTGCATTCCGAGTTGTTTTCAAAAGGTTCCCAGACATATTTTAATTGCGTGCCACCAAAGTGTAAAAAGTGAATCGAAAAATGGGAGGTGATTCCTTAGAATCTCAGTTAAACAATGTTACAAACCGCATCTCCCTAAGTGTATTCATTGGCGCGCAATTAAATTTTTTTTGGAACTCTTGGAATGGCGCTCGTATCCCGCGTGCGAATGCAATCGTTTTCTGCCTGGAGTTTTGCCGCCTGGGAGGAGTGGCGGATAGCCGGGAGTGGCTTCAAGTCGTCAGCGTTTGGCAAGTATAGCGCTTGGCCCCTCCAGCAAAATATAACTACAAGCTCCTTGGTATGAACAGCGGAGACAAAGGTAAGGGAGAGTCGTGATCGGGAATACCTGCTTGCAGTAGCCTGCTGGATCGCACAGAGATCCTTTCGGACAGCAGTGCTGCTTATCTGCGCAGCACACTGCTTCTGGCAGCGGACAGCAGCCATACGCTCCCCCTCCAAGTGGGCAGCATGTAGCATCGTCGGGACATTGGGAGCCGTCGTCGCAATTCTCGGTGGTTACGTTCATTAGCGGAGCTTTAGCAAGAGCAAAGAGAACATTCATTAAGAAGGAGACAAATATAAATCGTTTTATTGTAGCTTAGAATAGAAGTAGAAATATGCGTCTAGTGAATTACAAATACAATGTTTTAATTCACCTGGTTTGGCTAGTATTTAACAGATAATAATATTCATACCTACTAAGTTCTACACTCTAGGCAATGTAAGGGAAGGCAATGTAAGGGAAGGCAATGTGAGCAAAGAGATTTTCTATAAATAATAAAATGATCCCTTCAAAGAAACTAGGAAAACAAATTTCAAATTTCTTTTGACTTGACTGTAAGGTTATTCAAACTCAAGGCAAGATATTTAATTATCAAAACTTAAATATAAATGCATAATGCAAAAAGAAAAGTCTCCTTAAAAATACTAGACAGTTGTACACCCAACAAAACATATATAACAGTATTTGAATGAAACAGATTGGCCGCTGGTCAGGTTACTTGACAATCAATCTTTGTTATTAGTCCAGTCCAGGCGCGTAGGAACTTCATTTTGAGTGGGGGGGTCAAAATTATCGGGGATCGATGAATGTGAGGAAAAGGTGGTACGCCGTTTCAAGGGGTCTGGGGGGCTCACCACCCAGTTTGCCCCGCAGGGCCTTTTTTGAAGTTTTGATACAAAATAATCGAATTTGAAGCTATTTTGGCATTCTTTTCAAAGAAATGTACAATGTGTGATATGCCATTTTCTGTGGAAAGGAAACTTTATACAAATGTAACATAATCTGTAACTATTTGTTTTTATGGAATCCCCATTGGCCCCGCAGGGAATGTTTTGAGTTTTTGATACAAAATAATCGTATTTGAAGCTATTTTGGCATCCATTTCAAAGAAATTTAAAATGTGTGATTTGTAATATTCTTCGGGAAACATGAGACAAAATGCATAAAAATCTATAAATATCGTTATTTGATAAAATCCTCAATGGCCCCGCAGGGCATTTTTTGAATTTTTCAATAACAAAATCGAATTTGAAGCTGTTTTGGCATCCTTTTCAACGAAAATTAAAATGTGTGATATGCAATATTCTTAGGGAAACTTTAGATAAAATGCGTTATAATCTGTAAATTTTATTATTTGATAACATCCCGATTGGCCCCGCAGGGAATTTTTTGAATTTCTTGTAAAGGAGAATCGATTGTGATCGATTTTGAAATTCCTCTGAAAAAGGTTGCAACAAAAAAAAACAATAAGCAAAGATATCAGGTCATATGTGGGGCTGTATTTGTTTTGGTATCCTAGTTTAACTTATAAGTAATATTAAACTTTATTCATGACTCATGAGGATGATCAAGTTGGACAAATGAGTTATTGTCTCATTGGAATACATCAGTTTAATTAGTTGTCAAACTTGGGAAAATTTTGAGAATTCAACCTCATAATGGAGCAAATCTGTGCATTTTTAAATATCTTTATCAACATTTTTGTATATCTGGGGGTGTCAGGATGAAAAGTGGGGGGGTCATTGACCCCCACCCCCCCCCCCCCCTTCCTACGCGCCTGGTCCAGTCAAATCAAGCTTAAAAATGACCAAACCCAAAACAAATTGCAACATTTGGTTTTTTGGTGTCATTCTCTTCAGAAAAATGCCCTCTACAACATATCCAAAATCCGCCAAAATCCGCGCACCGGAAGTACTTTTTAATCTCCGTTTAATTTAATTTCCCATGCTAATTTCATCTTGCAAAAAAAAGTTTTTTTCATGTAACTCCGATTTTGACGAAAACTTGGCAGAATTGTTCACCACCCTAAATCAACACAAATAGCTCTCTTAGCGTTTTTCCCTAAATCCTTACGTTTGGGAAATATCGACCTCGCAAAACGTCAAATTACACACAAAGTGACCGAAATCGTCGAAAACTGACTAAAATATGACTTTTCGGTGGGCCATATTTCCCAAACGACAAGTTTTAGAGAAAAACGCTCAGAGAGCTTTTTGTGTTCATTTAGGATGGTGAACAATTCTGCCAAGTTTCGTCAAAATCGGAGTTACATGAAAAAAAGTTTTTTTAGCAAGATGAAATTAACATGGGAAATTAAATTAAACAGTGTGTAAAAAGTACTTCCGGTGCGCGGATTTTGGCGGATTTTGGATATGTTGTAGAGGGCATTTTTCTGAAGAGAATGACACCAAAAAAAACAATGTTGCAATTTGTTTTGGGTAAATCTCTCATTTGACTGGACTATATTATCAGAGGCGCCGGAAGTCTATTTTCTCAGGGGGGGCACATTTTGCTTAGGATCTAGGTAGGGTAGGGACTAAATTTGTAAGGGAGAAAATAATACAGTAAATTACAATGTGCGTGGGAACACGATTGCCAAGAGAAACTATGGGGGGTCTGGGGAGAGGGCCCCCCAGCACCATGCGGGTCCGGGGCGCTTGTTTTGCTGAGTATGGGGTAAAATTTTTACGGGTTTATCATTAAACCCCTAATTTGTATGCCAACAATTAAAAATATCATCTACCCCCCATCCCCCCAAATATATTGGAAAAAATGTCATGCACAATAGCCTATTATTATAAAATGAGTTTAATGAGGATTTTGTGAAAGTTTTGAGTTTCTATCACCAACTCCGCCATTTTTATTATAATATTGATAATAAAAATTTGACCCCCCTACCCCCTCCCCCCCCCCCAAATATGAGAAAATTTGATATGCACCGTAGCCTATGTTGATAAGCTAGTTTTGCTGAGTATATGGTGACATTTTTACAAATTTATCATCAAACCCCTAGTGTTTATGCCAACAATTAAAAATATCGTCTATCCCCCCCCCCCCCCCAAAATAATGAGAATATTTTCATGCACAAAGGTACATTATTATAAGATGAGTTTAATGAGGATTTTGTGAAAGTTTTGAGTTGCTATCACCAACTCCGCCATTTTTATTTTAATATTGAAAATAAAATTTTGACCCCCCCTACCCCCCCAAATATGCAAAAATTAGATATGCACCGTAGCCTATGTTGATAAGCTAATTTTTCTGAGTATATGGTGAAATTTTACAGGTTTATCATCAAACCCCTAATTTTTCACCTAACTAACTGTACTACATGAGGAGCAGCAGGGAGAGGGAGGTTGGGAGTAGACCACTCCACACTCTCCCACTCAATCCAAGTTGGAAACAGAGCACACTATGTACACTTGTTGCACACAGTTTACAATAAAAATCCCCTCCGCTTCTTGGATAGGCAGTAAACTTGAAGTACATCTTGGTCCCCCGAGAGTTCGAAAATATGAAACATGGCTTTCTGGAATTACAGACTGCATACCTCCTCTACTTTACTACTCAAGGCATTTTCTTTACTAGATGCATATTTTTATTAAACTTATACTATTATTATATACACTGTTATGAAATAAATGTGAAATTATTAGTAGTAAATAGTGAAATTTAACACAAGGGTGTCTTCTTTTCAAATGTTCTTCTTTACAATCTATCTGCTTTTTATGACTATTTTACTTGCTAGTTCAAGTTACTTACGCTTACGCTAAGAAGAGAGCATAGGAAATAGCCTTTTTATTTTCTGATACTGAACCAAATGAATATTTATCTACAGTTTATTTTAATTATCTTCTTTGTTACCATTATTATTATTAGTAGTAAATCATGACATTGAGAATGTACCTGAAGGTGTCAACAGCTTCATTTTGTTTTCGCGCTTGATGTTTGCGGCTGGGAAGAAGCTTGCCAATTTTACGTGCTCGGTGCGACAATGTCCGCCACCTTCCTCGACACAAGTAGAACCTAGAACACAAAGTTAAAACCTGATATTAATCACTGAATCACCATGTCCATCTTTTATTATTTTTTTTGTCTGGGGCTTAAAGTCGCACTGTTCTGCAGCGAGGCTAATGGCGACGGATGAATGATTATGAGGATGATTGGGAGATGATGGTGAAGAGTGGGTAAGGATGGAAGGTGGGAAGGAGGCGGTCGTGGCCTATTAGTAGGGTACCTTCCCAGCATTTGCCTGTCGACTGAGGGAAAACCACGAAAAAACCCCAGTCAGGAAGGACGGCCGCGGGAATCGAACCCGGGCCTCCGGAATACAAGTTCAGAGCGAAAACCACTCACCCAACCTGTTCCGTCATCTTTTATTATATTGCATATGTGGGATATACCCGTTGACAATAAAGTAGGTATTAATAATTATTTTGGCAACAAACAGTGAGTAGTAACTGCACGTGCTCACAGTGAAAGTAAGCTAGTATTGCCTCAGTAAGTTTAAATTTCATACGTCATAAGAAAATCATCAGTTATTCAGTACACTGCCGTACATGCCATGATTGAAACATTGGAAGTGACTTTCTTGAAATAATTGAGTTATTAATTAATAATAATATTATTAATTGATATCATTGGAATCTACAGATCATTTTCTATCGTGCTCGTTCAAAATAACCTAGGTCACGTGGTAAGTTAAAACTTGTATTTAAGTTGCGACATTAACCAGGTGCAATGCAGAGATTCACACGTGTTTAGGTGAATTATGAAAAAGGTTTTATGTTGGTTGAGTGCTTTATGATTTGTAAATGAGTATAAACAAAAACATTTATAAGCACTTTATTCTGGCTAATTTGTATAATAAACTAGGGATGGAGAAAATATCGATATATCGATATATATCGATATTAAAAAAATATCGAAATATCGATACCTGAATATATTGAATATCGATATATTGAAATATCGATATATCGATATATTGAAATATCAATATATTGAAATATCGAAATATCGATATATTGAAATATCGATATATTGAAGCCTTACCGCATGATACAATTATGTTCTTAATTGAAGTTTTTACCTACTATGGCAAAATAATTCATATTTGCAGTGCAGCGTTTACAAGATTTATGGACAATTTCGCAGATTAGTCACATTTTCTTTCTTATCTGGCCGGTGACCCTATATTTTGGAACGGCTGTGTGATTTCTTTTTACATTTTCTTTTGAAATTCCTAGCAGTTTTAGGAGCAATTTAATACATTCATACGATATATCAATATTTCCATACCTATACATCTAAATATTATTTCCATATCAATATTTCGATATTTCGATATTTCAATATATCTATATATCGATATATCGATACTTCGATATTTCAATATATCGATGTTTCGATATTTCAATATTTCAATATATCGATATTTCGATATTTCAATATTTCAATATATCGAAGTATCGATATATTGATATATATCGATATATAAATGATATCGATAGTCGATATCAAAATCCAAGTTCGCTCCATCCCTATAATAAACTTCTTATTAGGTGTTAAATCTTAGTTAAAAAGAATAGAATGTAGTATTATGTTTGTAAAATATATGTTTCATTACATGTTCATTATATGTTTCATTAATTATGTTATATTATTCATATAGCAATATGAATATATTTTTGTGTCTTTAATGAGAATACATTTTTTAAGATATTTGATCATATATCCCATTTTTGTAATTCCATTATATTCTGATGTGTAGGTATACTTAACTAAAATCAATAATATGTATCAATAAAACTCTAGGAGAGTGCAAATGGAATGTCATAGACAAGTAGAAATCTTGTTTTACTTGGGCAGTATGAATGAATGATCATTTCAAGGATACTCTTTTTATGGGTTCAATCAAATTATGCAGATGTTAGATAATTATTTGATTACCTACATTTTAATTGGAAAATTTTAATTTTGTGGATCATGCTCAATGAGATTGAGTTTAGGGTGTAGCGAGTACCTAGCCTGCAACACATTGAGAAATCTTAATTCCATAATACCCAAGTTTCTTATTCTTTTGAGAGAAATGCTCTGTCTTCTTGACTCATGAATATATTTTTGTGTCTTCAATGAGAATAAATTTTTTAAGATATTTGATCATATCCCATTTTTGTAATTAATTACAATTATTTTCAATCTTTTCTTGGCGTATTTTCAATCCAACCAAACTCTTCTGTAACTTCAATCCATCTCTAAATCTTCATATAATATAGCACTCATAATTTATAATTAAATTATAATAATTTATAGGTAATTCATAATTTCATAATTTAGCAATCTTGTCTACTAAGTACTTACTAACAGACGAAGTAGACATACATTATGACTAGACATAGATCAGTCGACATCGAGAGCTCGTTTCTAGTGAGTATAGGAAAGTGTGTGGCATTTTTTATTGAGTATGAATGTTCAAAAATATTGCAATAAAATTGAAATGTATTTTTGTTTGATCATTTGAATGAAAGTTTTGGGCAGTGTACAATTTAGCAGTTAGTTTTGATAAACTCTCAAGTAGGACACATAGTCTTGAAGATGGTTGCGTAAGGGGAGAGGCAATATTAATTTAATTATCATTTTTATGCTTAATAATTTAAGTAAATGTTTAACTAAACTAGGTCTACTCAGATTATCCCATCCCTATACTACAAACCTTCTTGACTCTTTATGCAATCTAGTCTCACACAGATGGATCAACATTTATGATTTTATTTCTCAGGCCAGATGGGCAGAATGCACAAATTATAGGTAAATATTGTTAGTGAATCACCAAAGGACCTTGGCTGTAGACTGGTCAACAAACTTGAGACACATGGCCCCACTTGAGTTTAAGAAACTATCAACTCACAAAATGTTGTAAATCTTGGCCCCCCAATTACAATAACATTATTATAATTATTGGCTTCATCATAATGCCCAGACATGCAACAAGTGAAATCACTCATGCCAGTGGCGTGCCGAACCTATCTTGAGGACCGGTGCTCAATCATTGGTGGGTATACCCACCCACCCCCAATGGTCGAGAACATAAAATTGGCAGCGATCGCAATGGGGTCTGGGGAGAGGACCCATGGGAGAGTAGGTACATGCAAGTCCGGGGTGCGAGCATAGCCTCGGGAAAAATTCAATTTCAATACCAACTTTGAAGGTTTTTGGTGCATTTTAGACTTGAAAATAATTTATCATTGTTAATGTTTGATGAAGCACCACTTAAAACTACAGTGAAACAAATAAAGTGAAGTGAATTATTTTAGTTTTAGATCTGAGAAGTAATTAATTTAATTATTAAACGGTTTGCAGTTTGCACCCACACAAATGCCGCGCATCGATTTTTTTTTCTTTTGGTTATAGACGGGTTTACAATAAGTTTACAGGCAGGTACGATATTTTTGAAGGAAAACAGAACAGTCAGTATAATTTATATTAGAAATAAAATCAAACCAAAAATGCCGCGCAGCGAAATTTTGGGATTTCGTCTACATTAGAACGAGTTCAAATGATTTTACAGGTACGACAATTTTGAAAGAAAACGGAAAATTATTCATTCATGTATAAAAATCACACATAAAAAAGCCGCGCAGCGAAAAATATTTTTTTTTGCTTCATTAGAACGGGTTTAAAGTGATTTTGCAGGTACCTACTAAGTATAATTTTGAAAGAAAACAAAAAATAATAAAAATGCATACATAAAAATGCCGCGCAGCGAATTTTTTGTATTTTGGCTATACCTTAGGACGGGTTTAAAATGATATTACATTAGCAACAAAATCACACATAAAATAGCCGCGCAGCGAAACTTTTTGTTTTTGGCTACATTAGAACGGGTTTAAATGATTTTACAAGGTACTGTATTTTTGATAGAAATCAAAAAAAGTCATTCAAACAAAAAAATGCGGCGCAGCTATTTTTTGGGTTTCATTTCTACATTAGCACACATATAAAATGTTTTTTTCAGGTAGGTACAATAATTGTGAATGATTATTTGTATTAGGCTACCCAAGTGCGTACCCAGCATGAAAAATTCTTTGGGGGTCCGACATTACTAATATTTTGAAAAATGACAGTGTAAAAAAGGGGGTTCGGGGGCGCAGCCCCCGAGAAAATTTTGAATCAAGATCAATCATTTAGGTGCAATTTTGAATCGCAATGTATAGCTATTTTGGGGAATTATAAATTACAAAATATCAAAAAATTAGACTAAGAGGTTAAAGAATTTTTTTGGAATTTTAACTCAATTCTAAACAATTTGGAACGTTTTTGACATGATCTATCTATTATTAAGTTTTTTTTTCCAAATATTATTTTAAATGTGCTTATTTTCTTAGATGAAATCCTGATTTCGGTGTGGGCCATGGCCCCCTCGGCCCACCCCTGAATACGCCCTTGAGGCTACCCAAGGACGGGTTTAAAATGATTTTGGTGCAATTATTAATTCAATGGATTCAATTGATTCATGTTTGTTAACTTACATCCATCATAAATTATACACAGACAAAATGTATCTCAGCGATATTTAAATTTCCGATGCTTATTTGCTGATAATAAATACTATTTTCGATCCAGCATGCAGGAGCATGAAAGAAAACACAGAAGATGATTCTCTAACAATTATCCTGTTTTTATGATTCATCAAATCCTTTCAATAAGTACTAAAAATGGGTCAATTCAATATTATTTCATAAATATTTTAGTATCCATCCACCCACCGAACCATCAACCTGCAGTTTTTGCAACCATCCACCCACCTATAGTCCTACTCAACACTTAAAATGTATCAATTGCATTAGCACAAATGTACATGTTCACTGCATACATTTCTTGATAAAAAATCTTTTGTTCCCTTTCCTTTATTGATATTTACAATGTTACTGTTTGCTGTGCAGCAATACGACGTATACACCCTCATCACCATGTTTGTGTGAATACATTATGTTGTATTAGTGGATAATGTATCACTGTTACATTATAAAATGTGTCGCAAGGTGGGTAGGTCCCCTGGCGGGGACCACCCACCCCCAAAAAATGACTGTGCTTGAGCACCAAATTTAGATAGGTCGGCACGCCACTGACTCATGCTACATCATATGTGTGTAGGTAGCAGAAATATTAAATGTTTTAAAATTAAATTTTGAGAAAGGAAATTGAACAGAATCGTTTCTTTTGTAGGTACCTACTCAAGGAACTGTAGGTACTGAAAAATGATTATTTTTTTCGGTGAACTGAACTTTTGATACTTTCTGTTTTTAAAAGGAACTTCCCCAATACTGGCATCGCCTGTGACGCGTTCATATCCGAGCTTACCCATGGGGCAACAGTGAACACGATCCGAGCAGCACGTGGCGTTCACGTACGGACAACATCCTTCTCCTCCGCTCGGCAGAAGACAGCACGTCATGCCGGACGCGCACGTCGGATGTGTCTTCGTCGGACACATTTCCCCGCTCGACGCAGCTGCCAAACACAGCACAGCCAACACGAATGTCAGACTCATCGTCTGTAACAACACATAGTACTCATTAGTACAGAAATTATTATAGTGTTTAATAAAGCACTGTTTGGAACTAGGATAGGTAATACCTACATGATTGATTATGATTGGGTGATGATTATTAATATTAATTATTAATATTATACGTTATCAAGTCGTGATTTTGAGTTTTGACGAACGTGTTTTGTTCGTCTTGGTATGACAAGTGTATTTGGCTGACAGCAAGTGCAAGCTTGAGGCGCGTTTGTGCCTTCTGTTTCCTACCGTTGGACACACTAATAACACCTGGCAATTAGTGACGGATTTAATGTTGACCAATTCTGTTGACCTTAGAATTGCAATAAACCCGCAAATGTCATGTGATATTTTCGGAAATATATAATATTTTCGGACCCTGCATATTGTTAAATTATGTTTTCCCGGGCCTCCTACATTTTTCATACCACGAGCCGCCACTGATCGGCAGTGATCTATGGTCCAGTAGCAGTGAATTATTCAGTTAATTTTATATTAGTTGGCTATGTAAACAAACGCAGGGTGAATAGTTAACCGATACTTGTGCATAGATCGCTGCCGATGATGTCACTAGAGCCTCGGGATATAATCGCGTATCTGCTTAAGCATACCTAGTAGAATTGACCTTCCTTGCCTACTACCTAACTACTTACCTACCTACCTACCTAGTAGGTAGGCTAAGTAGTCTTAGTAAGTATGGAGTAGAAATGATTACCGATACTTATTACCGATACAATTAAACCTGAGAGCCAAACTAGGTTAGTAAAAAAACAACATCTAAGAAAAAATATTAACTGGTAACAATGCTCACAATGTGATTAATACTCATAAACTATTCCAGTTCCTCACCTGGACAGGAAGACTGAAGATTAGGGTTATAATTAACAATTTCAATTCAAGAAGCGAACTGCGAGCTGCGAACTTGGAGATTCTAAAACGCACTGAAGGGGGTTCACCACCACACGCTATGTTATCAACGCACTGAACTGACTCACAATCACGTCATCACAGCACAAGATTATTTTCCGGTCGAGTCTTTGTAAGTTCGTTTTGAGTTGACTGACACACTCAACAGTTGTTTATAGCTGTTCTGTTCGTCTTGTTTGGGTTGATGTCATTGGTCGGTTCGTTGCTATCATGGTTGCTATCGTTGCTATGCAACGGGTAAACTAGAAATGGTTCTCCTATAATTCCAAAAGATGGCACAGCGTTCTTCATTTCCGCAATTTTTTGTTTTTGGTTGGTAGAAGAGTGAGTGGATTTTGTGACTTGTGTTGCACTCGGGAATCGAGAGGTTCAGGTTGTGGCCTGCATCTGATCGTGGTATTTTATTTAGTAGTGTTCTGTTGCCTTGCTTTGTTCGGGGTATCAAAATGTAAAATGTTTTATCACCAAGTTTGTGTAGGTACTCTATATGTGTCTATGTTTATCGTCATTTGGTAACAATAGTTTAAAAACGAGGCCTTGGAGTCAACAATTCGCCAGTTTGTAGGTACCTACCTGCCTACCTACCTACAAGTAAAATCATTCACAATGCCGTTATCACGCACACGTTCAATGTTGGTGAATATTAATGGTGCTCCGTCCGGTACTTCTAGTGAGACCTACCTGGCTCACCTATCAGAAAATTCTAATCATCTACCACCACTGAAGAATCACCAGCAAGTGTTGGTGGATGCAGTCTTGTCCCATTTCCCCACAACTCCTGCCTCAAATAGTAACCAAATCAACCAACACAACACCACCAGTCAGCCTCTTCCAGGACTAAACTCAATTTCAGTTGATATTTCTGAAGGAGCTCTTCAAAATAAGAACATTTCTCCAAAACCGAAGATAATGGTTGCAAATCCTGAGCAAGTGATGAAGCTTTACATGAACAAACTAACCCAGTACGAACACCACGAGATATTCGACTATCCCCAAGTCTACTTCATCGGAGCCAATGCCAAGAAGCGACCAGGCATCGAACCGGTGGATAACTTTGGTTACGACAACGAACAAGGTTCCTACATTCACATCCCTCATGATCATGTGGCTTATCGTTACGAGGTGCTCAAAGTCATCGGTAAGGGAAGCTTTGGACAAGTGGTAAAAGCTTACGATCACAAGAACCATGAACACGTAGCGCTTAAGATGGTCCGGAACGAGAAGCGATTTCACCGGCAGGCCCAGGAAGAGATCCGCATTCTGGAGCACTTACGGAAACAGGACAAAGATAATACGATGAACATCATTCACATCTATGATAGTTTCACATTCCGGAATCACATGTGCATAACGTTTGAACTGCTGTCGATAAATCTCTATGAATTAATCAAGAAGAACAAATTTGCGGGCTTCAGCCTACAATTAGTGCGGAAGTTTGCCCACTCTCTGCTGCAATGCTTGGACGCTTTATACAAGAATAAGATCATTCACTGTGACATGAAACCTGAAAACGTGCTACTTAAACAACAGGGACGCAGTGGTATTAAGGTAATGTATATACAATATATTGGACACTAACTTGCCTTACCTTTCATGAGCAGAAATATCAGATCATGTCTCTATATTTATATTGCATTGCAATTGATTGCAGTATATTTCTCAAGACATGGAGTGATGAAGGTAAAAAAATCATTTTCAACACAACACACAAGAAATAAAGAAAATCAAATTCTTGAGTTGTGGTTTGCTAATGTTTTATGACAAAAGATGGGTTCTTTTGTTCTTTCGTGTTGCGCATAATGTTGTCAATTAGAACCTTTAGTGAATGTCGTAACTCGTAATGCTTTCTCACGCTAAGCTATCAATCTGCATAATTGCTCGCTCGCATTGTAATTTTATTGTGACTACTATACTGTCACATAGCTAGCATTAAAAATGTACCTAGGTAGGTACTATGAGTCAAATCTGCTTATTAGATTGGCCATGGATCAATCTAATAACTTGGTTTAGTGTTAAGATAGTAAGCAAGCCAAAATACACTCGCCGTGTTCACGTTTTAAGTGTTTACGATACTTGATGAAATCCATGTTTTATGAAACACAAAAAAGCGGCCCCTACTTTTTTCTAAACGGCTTTACTGATTGTATTCAAATTTTCACAAGTTATAGATAAAGAGTAGGAGATCTGTGTCTCTGTAGCCCCTAAGTCTTATTTTTTGTTTAGTTATTTCAGGTCAAAGGTGCCAAAAGACCCATGTTAGCACATGTTGCCCATGTTAGCACTTCCTCATAACGAGAAAAAACATTTTGTATTATTTTTTTGGATTACTAGAGACACAGCTTTACCCTTTATCTCTATGCTGTTAAATTTTTAATACAATCGATCAAAAGCCGTTACGAAAAAGTAGGGGCCGCCTTTTTATGGTATTTTGTGGTTTTCGATATTTGAATTAAAATAACTTATTTCACAGCAGTATGCAACATGCAACACACGATTAAATGTCGCAAATGTCACGTACAACCCAGAGCTAATGCATTTTCATGCATTATACTAGGATTTTTTTTACATCGGAATCGAGATTGTTTTTTTTTGTTTTGTGAAAATGATGAATGATGATGAAAGGGGAATGAGGAGAGAGGCAATGTGTATTTTAGTAGGGAACTTTCAGCATGTGAGGGAAACCACGATAAAACCTTGTTCAGGAAGGTCGGCTGTGGGAATCGAACCTGGACCACTGGAGTGCATGTCCAGAACATTGTCCTTGAGCCAACTTGCTCTATCAATGGTCATGCAATTTCTGATTGGTAGGTACTTTAAGCATAATGCCATGAGATGCACTCTTGGTTCTTGGGACACTTCAAGAATGTTTACTAAGTCCTATGCAATTTTGCAGTTCTCAAAATACCTACTTGATTCTTGTCTGCTCATTAATACTTAGTGGGTTCAAGATAGTTGGTAAATACATTTCCATAAACAGTTAAGATGCACTTTGCCAAAATAATTACATGTTCATTAAACATTACCTATCTTATCTGATACGAACATTTCTGTCACCGACAAGTCTATATATAGGCCAGATGTTTTTAATTTTGTATCAATCCTTTAAATGTTGTGCTGTAAATGTTGACAACAGTCTGCCTATTGGTTTGTGTACAGCAGATGTGGCTGGGTGGCAAATGGCCGGGATGTAAACAAGTCCAAGGGCCTATAAACAGGAAGGAAAAAAAGAGAAATGACTCTAAAAATGTCAAATGGGCTCTTAAATGGTCCAACTCATGATGGGCCAGTCTGCTCCCGGTGCCTATGTACAATGTAACTGAGCCACTGCCATTCGATGTTAGGATGTTCATACCCGTTCACCAGCAAGCCTCTGACGCCAATGTACAGGCATTAGATAGATGTTTTTCTTTTCACGATGACGAATGCCAGTTCCACATCTAACTAAACAAAGTTTTATGGCTGATTCCCATTTCTATTTGCAATGTACCTAATGCTTTTCATTTTGTATATAATGTTGCACCAGAATAACGAGTGTTCAATGAATGAAACACCCACGGACACTAAAGTTGCTTGTGTCCCCCCCCCCCCCCACCCCCACCCTTCGTACACCGTGTAGAGAACAGCTTACTTCAGCTTGCTTTGTTGTAGAGAACAGTTTGTATTTTATAGTGGTATTCAACTTTATAATAGATTAGGTAGGAAGGTAAAAGAAGAAGAAAATATTGAAATGTTTAAAATTTTATGTACTTCATTTGTTTATAATGAATTTCCTGTTGTGTAAATGTATATTGTAATGAAAAAACGCTTTCAAGCTAAATAAATAAATAAATAAAATAAACACTACCTACTAAATTTAAGGTGCCGGCAGCAGAGCTTCAAACGTGAAATCTGCTGCAATGTTAAACTCAGACCAGGTCTATAGAATGGAATGTCAAGGTCAAGTCAAGGTCTATGGATCATACAGAACGGATACTAGCGCTGCGTTTTGATAGAAGTACAAACTAGATTTTATTTGAATCTTACCTCGGTAGGTACAAAACCATGGTCAAACAAGGACTCACTTTTAAATCAACTCCTTCAATAATAAATAAAACATCCTTAATGAAATTCCCCGTTCTCGAGTGTTTTCATTCTCTTTTTAAATGAATTAACTGCCCAATAACCTAAGATAGCATGCATCTGACATTTAGATCAAAGATTTAATTTTAATTGACTATCAATTAATGAAGAGAGATGATGTATTGGATCTTCTGGTAAAACAGTTCCGATAACTGCCAAATCGTACACTAGCGCTAGTATCTGTTCTGTATTCTCGTCCGGGGGTGCGTTCCATAGCATATAGCGAGTTCCGCCCGTAATTCGTATTCACGGGTCTTCATGGTAAAGCATTCATCTGCCGTCACCTTAAATTTAGTAGTGTGAAGTAAGCTGTTCTCTACACGGTGCTTCGTATCTTGTGGGTAAATCTCGTAATGTTTGTGTAGGTATACCTACGAGGGTGAACTACTACCCTTGTTTAATATTCAATGGTACTACGCTACCTACTGGGGTTTAGAGTTAAAATGCAGTGCTATTTATTTTGGTTTGTGATGTTTTTGATGTTTTACCCAATTAGTGAAATTAGATTGATCTCCCATGACTAATTGAATTATAAGGTAGTGAGCTCGGTTGGAAGGTCGTACTTTACATGCATAGCTTCTATGGCTACTATGTTCAATTCTCAAATGTATGCTCAGTGGAAATGCAAAATAGAGACTTAGTTATTCTGAACTTCAGACCTACACTTCTCATACACCTACGAAAGACGGTATTTATTAGTGGCATCATAATTAAGTCTAGACACCTACTCAATAGGATCAGGGATTCAGAAATGAGAATTGTATAGGGAAGGTAAGCTGTAATCCAGTATCACCTTAACTCCAGTTTAATTTAGGTACCAAGGGGTAAACAGCTAAACATCTTGTCCAAAGCCTTTGTAACATTATAGCACAGGCCACCATATCGCTGCTCTCGACATACCTACATCGGCGTGCGCAGGAGAAATCATTAGGGGGGGCCAACATGGGCGCCTGCAGGTTTAATGACAGGGGGGGAAAGCCCATAGAAAAAAAAAATTGCCACGAGTGAAGGGGGTGTGGGGGGCGCGCCTCCCCCCCCCCCCCTTGGCCCGCAGGGCGGTTTTTGGTTTTTTGACACTTTGAAATCAATTTTGAGACGTTCTGAGGAGCAACTTCTTTACAATTTTTTTATTAATTTTACACACCTTTTCACTGCAATAAGGTGAGGGGGGCGTGCCCCAAAACCTGGACCGGCAGAGCGTTTTTAGTATTTTGGCACTTCAAATTGAATTTGAGACGTTTTAAGGTTCATTTTGTTCCCAAACCTTAATTTTTTCACGTCATATAAATATAAATTGATATAATAGGGGGTTCGGGGCAAAGCCCCCGAGAAAATATTCTCTGAAGGTCATACGTTAGAGCAATTTTGAGGCATATTAAAAAAAAAATAGGTGAAAAACCTAGAAATTCATGAAAAAATCATGATTTTGGAAGGTAGTACTTTAGGTAGGCATTGTTTTCCAAAATATTGTGTTTTTGATTTACCTAGTACCTACCTACTTGATTCCAGTGATTTGAGCAACTCCAGGCTGCCCCGCAGGGAGATTTTTTTGTTTAAACCCTTTTAAAACAAAATTTTGACACTATGAGGACCACATTTTATAGGTAATTTTTAAGTTGAGGCTAACCCATTAGAAGGCGCCAAGGCCCCCTCCCCCCCCTCCCCCCGTGTGCACGCCTATGCATACCTACTATTAACAGGTGAAGATGACGTTCACATTATCCCCCCTCCCCCTCTCCACTCGTACACCGACAGTAACTAGCCAGCCAGGCTTGAATGGTAACATATCCAAGTATGGGTTGCGATCGATGTTTTCTTATCTTCGATAATCTGACAAGAACTGCGCTATTGAGCACTCCGCCATGACAAAATTAAACTATCTGTATCTGAATTACTTTAGGCATTGAATATTTATTAACATTCAAAGCTTTAGGTACCTACCATGCACCTACTCAAATTTGAAAAATGTGATTTTCATTTGAAAATAAAAAAATTAGGAATTGCTTGAAAGGAAAGAAAGAAAAAATATGAATATATGAGGAATCGCTTAAAAAGGAAAAAAACTTTTCCAATGAAATATAAAATAAATAGGAAAAGTAATTGTGTAAAATTAATGCTATTTAAACGCAAGTCTCTATGCATTACTAACAAGTCTGTACCATCCTCAGGTGATCGACTTCGGATCGAGCTGCTACGAGAACCAACGCGTGTACACGTACATCCAGTCTCGTTTCTACCGCGCGCCGGAAGTGATCCTCGGTGCTCGATACGGTATGCCGATCGACATGTGGAGCCTGGGCTGCATCCTTGCCGAACTGCTCACCGGTTTCCCCCTCCTCCCAGGCGAAGACGAAGGCGATCAACTCGCGTGCATCATCGAACTGCTCGGCATGCCGCCGCAGAAGCTGCTCGACTCGGCCAAACGCACCAAGAACTTCATCAGCTCGAAGGGTTACCCACGGTACTGTACTGCCACGACATTACCAGATGGCAGCACAGTGTTGGGCGGAGGATTGTCGAGGCGGGGGAAACCGCGTGGACCGCCAGCGTCCAAAGAACTGAGGCGAGCGTTGAAAGGTGAGGATAATTAAAACATTTAACTTCTTATCATATCATGCCTACATTTGTTTGTCTATTGCTATTATCTTCATTATAGAAAATTCATATCGTATTAAGGCGTATCAGAATCAAATTGTCATTTTATAACTCACAAAACACTGTTTAAAGATGATCAAAAATTGAAAGAAGTTTGAAAATCGTTTAATGATTCTTTGTTTCATTTTCAATCAACCTAATTAATCATATTTATAAAATAAAACAGTATTTGGTTCAAATGGTAGGTATTCTAGATACCTAGTACTAAGGCATCTAGATGTTTACACGTTTAAGCGTCAGCTGTGCAAACGTTCAAATATTAGTAAAAATTGAATCATAAAAGTGTTGTTTTTACTTTTTTGTAATAGTACCTAGAGTCAAAATATTGTGTCAAACTTGCTGAAAATTAGTTGTACCTAATGTCTATTCATTTTGTCAAATTATTGTTAGGTAGGTAGTACCTACCTATTTTGAATTTTGATAATGAAGTGGGAATCTAAAAGATATCTTGCAGGGTACAATTTCAGCAGTTCGAGTGTTGATAAACTCTCAAGTAGGTACATCACAAATTCTCTTGAAAGTGGTACGGTACATAGGCTACATAGGGAAGAGGCAATATGTAACCGCACATGTTTAAAAAGTAACTTTTGAGAGGGTTTAAACATTTACTCAAATTCACAGCATTTCCCACCCCTAATAAGTAATAACTACTTATAACAGTTGGTGTTCATATTATCTCAATTATTCATTATTTATTTACTGACATTCTTCAAAATTATGTGAATAGTATTTTGTTCACTTTTTTGTCGAGTGCTCTAAGTGTGGTGTAACTATGATTAAATAAATAATGGGTAATGACTAATGAATAATGATAATTAAAAATCTAATTACTCTTGAAAAGGCACAAGTTCTATAGTTACACCAAGAAATCAAATTAAAAACTTGACACAATTTATGAGATACTTCGATCTCTGTCGTAAGGTGCGTAAGTTAAGTCACTTCCCATCCCAACAATTCAAGAAGCGTGCATTTTCTCAAAATCAAGCTCAAGAATTGAAGTCAGTTATGAGACAATCACTCGGTTCTTGCAAAACCATTGCATGTTCACTTATAACATGTGATTCATACAGAATTCTACTTTCTGTTAATGACTTGTACTTATTTTAAGATGATGACTTCTAGCAGATGACACTAGGACAGTAAAATGTAGAACAAACAATTAAAAAGATGATCCAACTCAGTAGCGTATTTTGTAAGTTATTATGACACTCTGATTCTGATGATGGGGACACTTGGGGATTTGTTCTACGGAAATTTGTTTTCTCTGAGCACAAAACAGTTGGTGAGATAATGTGAAAATTTCACGTACTAAATGAAAAATTCAATCAATTTATTTAGATGAATTTTCCATTCTGTAGTGCTGGATCATATTTTCGGTGAAATTTGATTTTGGTCCTTGCCACTAAAATGACACAGAATAACATTGCGTACATTTACATCAATATGTACAGTCGTGGAATTAAGTTCGCCAAACCCTCCATTCACCCCCCACCACATTCAAATCAGTAGAGGGGGAGGGTCCTAATCTGACCTATATCAGGTGGATGCGGTCTGTATCAGTTCTGGCAAAATATCTGTGGGCTATCTCTGCCTCTGTGGACAAACTAATCTTGCAGCGAGTGAAATCTTTTATAGTGACATATTGCGCTAGTAGTACATAGTAGTAGAGACTACTCTAGATTACGCTAGTAGAGACATTATCTTTAGTGGCGGCCTGCGTCTGATCTGATCTAATTTTTACATATTTATTATCGTGCCTGTGGTATGTAGTGCACTCTATATGTTTAAATCAGGGACCCGAACCTTTACCTATTTATTAAGGTTCCGGTTCCACAATTTTACTTTATAAAGGTTCAGGTTCCGATTCCGGTTCTTAAACAAATAATCTTAAAGGTTCGGTTCCGGTTCCTGCATAAAGGTTCCGGTTCCAGTTCTCAAATTTTAAATCAAACTAGATTATAACACTTCAGTATTATGCCATATTTAATGGAATTATTATATTTGGATTTTGTCCTATGAATGAAGCACTCATGCGTAGTAAGCTGTAATATGCATACAGAAGTCACAGGATGGTGCGCAGACTAAATCTCAGAGTCAGAAGAGACAGTGGCGGCAATTTTCTCCATAAGACGGCGTAAACATTCATTTTGCCAGAGCTTCATAATTGTCAGCAATGCAGTTCTCATCAGAAGTCAGATTCAAAAATTGAAAACTCGAGCATCATTTGAAAATGAAGGATTTTCAAGAATTGAAAAAGTCTACAAAAAATACTAATAGAAATTTTATCAAAAAATAAAACTTTTTACAACTTTGGGAATAATATTTTTTGAAAATATCATAATATTATAATATCCAAGTGTTAAAAAATTAAATCGTACATGTTTCTTTTATTAAAAGAAGGAACTTTAAAGAACCTTTAAGAACCTCTAAGAACCAAATTGATTATAAAGGTTCGGGTTCCGGTTCCGGTTCTTGGGGAAAAAAGTATAACGGTTCCGGTTCTGGTTCCAAAATTATAAAGGTTCATACCAGTTCTAGGTTCTGGTTCCGATTCGGGTCCCTGGTTTAAATGCTAACGTTGTTGTCTAAGAAAACTGGACACCTACGCAGCTATGATCATTAAGAAATACGTTGGGAGTTCCATATTATGAGTAATACCGGATGGCGCAAAAACAAATCACCCTGTTTGAAAGGTCACTACATCAAAACTATAAAAGATATATGGCTGAATCTTTCCCATGTTATACCTAGAGCAAATATGAAAATTGAATAGTATGTGCAATTTTCAGAAATATTCGAGTAATGCGAAAAAACTAAAAAGTTACATGCATTTGAATTAAGACATTGAAAAATCGTTTATACCACCGTTTAAATAGCGCGTGTTAGAGTTCAAACAAGAACCAGAAGCTTGTTAAAATGATTTAATTGTTTTTTACATACATAAGTATGCGTTGATCATAATTTTACATAAATATGACTCAATTTAGTAAAGCATCTGTATCTTTTAGATGTGTGGTTTCAAGAAGAGAAAATTATTGTGGCTGAATTTCCAACGATGAATTGGAAATGTTAAATCCGCTTAATGTTGTTATACGAAAGTTACATAAATTCACACATACCTACTCACTTAAGAAACCCAAGACAAATGTATTAAAGAATTTATTAATTTCTTAATAAAACATAAATTTATGTTTATTAAGAAATTCATAAATAAACATAAATTCACCTCAGTCCTACAAAGTAACTCCAAATCAATTCATCAAACACGTTAAGGCCGGTCATATATTTTTTCCCTTCAAAAGCGATTTGGAGCAGTTTTGGAGCGAAATACAAAATATAAATGACTATATTTAACAAACGGTTATGAATATCGAAAAAGCAAGACCGAGGTGACACTGACATGTATTGAACCTTTATCTACATTTTCATCGCTTACTGTCATAACTTTGCTCTTACTATGGTGTCAGCGTTTGTCGGGCACGAAAACACTCTGTGCGAGCGACGGACGAGCGACGAAGCGTTTTCGTGCCCGACACATACTGACCACATAGTAGGAGCAAAGTTATGACAGTAAGCGATGAAAATGTAGATAAAGGTTCAATACATGTCACCTCGGTCTTGCTTTTTCGATATTCACAACCTTTTGCCAAATATGGCAATTTATAATTTGTATTTCGCTCGAAAACTGCTCCAAACCGCTTTTGGTGGGAAAAAATATATGACCGGCCTTAATTTCGTTTGATTTAATCTGTTTTTTCAACTGTTACTTCAATCATGTGTAACTTTTTTCCTAAGGAATGAATATGTTTGAAACTTTCACATATTACATTTTAGTATGTTTTAAGTAAATTGGTATGTGTACAAATTTCAGAATCCTATCTATAATTGGTTGTTTGTTTCGATATAGTGACCTCTCAATCAGGGAGAATTTTTTTGTTAAATAGAATTGTCAATTGCTTGCAAGCTACAAAATTAATTCAGAATTAAAGGAGAGCCACTACCAAAGTATGTCGCCTCCTTACATTCAGAGATGGGCAAAGATACTTGGAAAAAGTATCAAGATACAAGATACCTTCTGATACTCTTAAAATTTTCAAATAGATACTTGATACTTCATTAAAATTGATAATAATAGTATCAAAAGATACTTTGATATCAAGTATCAAAAATTGTATCAAAGATACTTTATCAGAGATACTTTGATACCGCTGCTGAGGAAGAATTTGGTCAAGGTGAGGGAGGGGGAGATCATTGACAAAAGTGTTCTTAGGGGTTGGGTGAAAAAAGGTATGTATGGGCGGAAGTAATTCCTAGAAAAAATACATGAGGTTCTAAACTGAAACATTTTAGTCCAAAAATCAAGTTTTTGCACGTCGACAGGCATTGAGAGAAGTATGTATTACAAAGTATCAAAAGTATCTTTTCGGTAAAAAGATACTTGATACTATTTTGAATAGGAATTGATAATTGATATTTGATACTGACTCCAAGAAAAGTATCAAGATATAGATATTGATTGATAGTATCAAGTATCAAAGATACTTGTATCTTTGATAATTGATAGTGCCATAGACATTGTCAATGATAGTGCCCATCTCTGCTTACATTACAACCTTGTTACAATGGATCAAGTTGTAATTAGCATATGCCTGTAACCTGCTTACCTAAGTACAGTATTGTCAGCAAAATCTTCTGGAGATTTTGTCAACTTTCCTATGGATAATATTTGTAATTTAAAAGACAGCAATTGCACTTCTCTTGACTCGATGTCAATGGAAAGTCCACAGTCTTAGCTTTATATTCAGGTACCTAGGTAGTAATACTGCAAAGATTGAAAGATTGAAAGAGATTGAACTGAACCAATACATCATGGCAGTAACATAAAAATTCCATGACAAATTGGTTTTCCTACTGTGTATTTCTCACCCCATTATGCGCATATTATTACACACTTGTGAAAATGTATTGTTGAAATATTTGTATATTGCTGATATTGGGCGAAGCCAATATTAAGGCAAGAAGCATTTTGGAAATATTTGTGTAGTAATCAATGTATTTTTTAAATTGTATAAATCCATTCTATACCAAATTGAAGTTGCTAAAGGGCTTCCATAATGGTGTAAAGGCGCATTCACAATGCACCGCTAACTTAACCCTTTCAGTCATGGTGCACATTTAAATGTACATCAAAATCAATAATTTTCTGAACGCGCCCTGACAGAGATAGATTCTTGAGTTCTTTTGTACATTTAAATGGTCATGTTTTCTCCAATGTAATACCATACAGTGCTGCTCTCAGTCGACGATTGGTAGAACTAAAAATTATTGAAAAAGCAATGCAGCCAGTCGCCTCAACTTCTGCAAGTAAGTACTTGCTAAACTATTTTTTTGGACTTAAAAATGCATAGTTTCACAATATTTCGTTCTGTAGATTTATCATATATGAAATGAGGAATATTTGTGTCGTTTTACATTAGGGTGATTCGCCTTTTTTAACTGAGATTATTTGTTCCAAAATGCGTGTACATTACAGTGGCCATTGGTTCTAGGGGGGTGTGTTTGACGTTTCTCAACAAAGTTGACCTAACCTCACTTTTATGCAGAAAAAAATCATTTCAACACTGTTTATCGTCAAAACTTTACGTAAATCACCAAAATATGAATTTATTTCATTGCAGGTACTTCTCGAGACAAATTTAAAATGAAATCCAAAGACAAATGTCGAACTGCTGACGACATTTTAGATATGTTGATGAGCGGCGATGTCTCCGACATTGAAGACTTGAATGATGAGCTAGATGAAGAAGATGAAGAAGCTTCCCAAATAATCTCTGCAAGAGCTGCCACCTTGACGAATCCTCCACCAGAAGAGATTGAGAATGTTGATGGTGTTGACGTCGATGAAGACATTGATGATGACTTCAACGAAGAAGATGTCGACATCGCAGATGAAGTACCGTTTGCATTAATGGACTTGACTCCGAAGAAGAATATTCAATGGCGGCGATCTGTTCTGCTGGATTCAATGCCCAGGCATTGGGAAGAAATGCCTTCTTCAATAGCACCGACTCAGCTGGGGCCATTATTACCAATTGAGTATTTCGAGAGGTACGTACCGGACAGTCTCTTCACTTTGATGGCAGAAATGACATCAATTTATGCTCTGCAAAAAGGTGATATATCATTTAAGCCTACAAACATTGAGGAAATGAAAACCCTAGTAGGGCTTCACATTATGATGGGATCACTTCAATTGCCTCGAGTTCGATTGTATTGGGACCACTCGGTTCACATGCCGCTCTTCACGGAGAACATGAGTGTAAATAGATTTTTCAAACTCCGCAACATGCTCCACCTTGTAAATATTTTAGACGATAGACAGCTAAACAATGACCGCATGTATAAAGTCCGACCAATATATGATGTTGTACGCAAGAGATGCTTAGAGTTACAATTGGAGCAGAATCTGTGCGTAGATGAGCAGATGGTCCCCTTTAAGGGCCAGCTCAATGTAAAACAATATATAAAGGGTAAGCCAAACCCATGGGGTGTAAAAATCTTCATGTTATGTGGAAAGAGTGGCAAAGCTTATGACTTTGTCATATATCAGGGCAAGACTACGGAGATCGACGAGCTGCTGAAGAAGGCTTACGGCCAAGGTGCGTCGGTAGTTCTTCATTTAGCTCAGAGAGTTCCACTCGACGCTTTGGGTCACGTGCTCTACTGTGACAACTATTTCACTTCGTACCATCTCTTACAAATCCTGAAACGACGCGGAATTCTGGCCGCTGGCACGGTGCGCCTCAATCGGTTTGTCAATCCGCCTCTAAAGTCCGACAAAGACATGAAGAAGATGCCACGTGGTACGTGCGACGAGATTGTGAGTCGAGATGGTGACATCGTAATTGTCAAGTGGTTAGACAACCGCACAGTGAACATCGCCTCCAATTTTGTTGGTGTTGGTGACGTCAACGAAGCCCGAAGATGGGATAAGAAAGAAGGTGTGTACATAAATATTCCTCGGCCAGAAGTAATCTCACTCTACAATGAGAATATGGGTGGAGTAGATTTGCTGGACATGCTCCTTGGACTGTACAGAATATTTATTCGGTCCAAGAAATGGACACTGCGGATGATCTTCCACGCCATAGATCTAGCCATTACCAACAGCTGGCTCGAGTATCGGTCGGAGGCGGAAGAGTTTAAAGTTCCAAAAAAGAATATTTTGGATCTGCTACATTTCCGCCAAGAAGTTGCTGCCAGCTTGATACTGGCTAAGAAGACGGTAAACAGGAAGCGAGGAAGACCATCGTCAAGCCCCGCTCCAGAAGTCATCGTACCGAAGAGAGCAGGTACTGAGGTTCGCCCTACCCGCGCGGTCCAGTTGGATTCGATTGACCACATGCCAGTGTTTTCGAGTGGTAAAGAGGCAACCCGATGCAAGAAAAAGGACTGTAAGGGGAGGACTCATTTCATGTGTGAGAAATGTAAGGTACATTTATGCCTTACACGAGAAAGAAATTGCTTCAAAGAATTTCACCTGTAAATACGATCTGTACAAAATAATAAAATTGTGTATTTTATTTAAGAAAGTATGTAATTTTTTATTACCCAATTGCTTTCCTTCAAAATATGTACATTATAGGCAAGAATGCATTTACTAAAATATTTAAAATATATAATCAATACAAGTTAAAATTGCTTATAACACACCCGCTTGGTACTTTTGTACATTATAATGTACATTAAAAATTTTGGAAAATTAGCGACAAAATTTTATTTTTTTAAATTTGTAAAATCAGAAAAAAAATCAGAAGCACTATGTATAAAATTTCATATTTTTTTTATCAGCCAAAAAAAGTTATGTCCTAAAGGGTTAAACTTAAACTTATAACGTTAACTTGTAACTTAACTTGACACTATTCACAATGACAACGGCAACGTAGAATCCCGAAGAATCCCGAGCCAATCAAAACTCTTCAAATATAATACCTCGGGATGCTTCGTCTTCCCCTCGGGTATCTTCGTATTATTGCCCGATTTCTATTGGTTGACTCAAGGTCGACCGCTAACTTAAACTTGAATGTTTGGAGTTTGTAAACTTTCAAGTTAACGTTAACGTCGTTAAGTTAGCGTTCTGCGGTTGTGAATGCTACTCAGTGATCCCGTAAAACCAACATTCTTAAGTTAAAGTTAACGTTTCAAGTTAAAGTTAGCGGTGCATTGTGAATGCGCCTTAAAGCTTGAGCAGTATGACTTATTCAAACTTAACACTAAAATATGTAGGTTACTATCTTTTTTTTAATATAATCCATTTTAAAATCTTACTTTCTAAACAAAAACTAAAGAATATGTGCAACAGCTCTGAATAGTGTTGTATTCATTGAATAAGATTGTTTCCATGTGTTTTGCCCCTTAACTTCAGCCAAAATTTCTCAGTAGCTACTGGATCTTTATGTACAATTCATAACTTTAATTTTAAAGTATACTTGACATTATGAACACATAGTCTATTTAATACAGTGAAAAAGAAAATGATATTAGCGTCCAGGTCCCAGATTCACAAAGCATTCCCCGGAGTTTTGGAAACTCCTTCTTTAACTCTTGGAAGATAGGGCCTAAGAGGGGAAAACTTAATTCCCTCGGAGTATTTGCAATTCATCATTACCTGCCGTACTTCATGTCTATTTACTTTTATATCGTCTCAATTTTCGTACCTTATTTGAAATGCTTTCTCCTTATAGGCTGCGACGACGTGTTGTTCCTGGATTTCATCCGACGTTGCTTAGAGTGGGATCCAGCGACTCGAATGACGCCCGCCGCCGCTCTCCGCCATGCGTGGCTGCGTCGCCGTTTGCCGCGACCGCCAGCCGACAAGGCCGAGCCGACGTCGGCCACTTCCTCCCGCAACTCGAGCAAGAACAACACGCTTGGCAGCGCGGGAGCATCGGCCAACAAGCTCCGCGTCCAACTGTCCGACGATCGCGCCAGCACCGTGCACTCGCGACATTCACATCACTCGACTAAGTTGCCACAAATACCTCCTGGGAACAACACGTAACCGCAGGCCAGTGACGCTAGCTAGCTCTCACGTGTAGCGATAACTCACGATTCTAAAGCTTGTTTTTATTGATCGGTCGAATAATTACCGTTTTTGTAATGATAATTAGTTTAGGATTGGTCAGCTTGGATTCGGTGTAGAAAGCTTGATGTGCTGCCTTGATCGATGTTGTCGATTGTTTGCGATGAGGAGGAGACATTTTGGGTTGAGGCACCGTGTGAAAACTGGTATTTTGTTACGCCGAGAGACTTGCTGGGACCACGGTAACTCTGTAAGTTTTTACTTTCTTCGGTATTGTTAATTTGATGAGCCAACCACCTATCTCGCCATTATCTCGGCTCATCGATTACCAATCCTCGTGAAACAAAGCTTCGTCGTCGACTCGTTTGAATTAAGTTGACAAATCGTTAGGGAATGTTGGTTCACTGTCGTCGATTCGCTTCACCTCCGCAACCCGAATACCGTCCAAGATCTCTTGGCTCCACAGTGTCGACAGACGGCAATATTTTCACGTAGGTAGGCTTAGTATACTCGGTAGGCCTAATACTCAACACCCGAGTCTCACGACTAAATGTTTTGTGTTCTCTTTTATGTTTTAAGGACCAAGTATTTAGACTACTTTGTAGACGCCAGAGTTTTAAAACGAGATATGTGCATTCATTTTCGTCGTTACGGTTTATGTGCATTTCATTTATGTTTATTCTTATTTTTTTGAACTGGTAGTTCAGAAGGTTATCCATACAATCTGTTTGCCTGATAATATGGAGCTTTATAAGTCATTGTTAGTAAATGTAAAGAGAGACTTGGTAACATGACCACCAACTACTAGTGGATACCTTGAAGTGGGCTCTCCACTTGTAATTATGCTCAATGCAAGTTCCCTACTTTTCTTCTGTCAAGCATGATGGAACATATTGCATGAAGGGTTAAATGCTCCCCTTGAACGTGCTGGGATATTATCTTCAATTCATTTTTACTTGTGATTGTCCCAAAGATCTCATTTTCATGATGTTTGTCTTAATTTCTCAGTTTCTCACAACTAATTGCTTGACAATTTTAAGTATTAAGTGTACATTACTTTATTACACTTTACGATTGCGGCATTTCGATGCGACCCGGTTTTGTTCTTCTAGCTAAATAAATGTGTTGAATTGCAAAATACTTACTGCTAGTTGCAAGTTCAGCCATGAGAAAACTTGTGTAGTCTCATTGTAATCTTTGATTGTTTTAGGCAATTTTATAATAATATTATAATTACGTACGTGATTTAGATTTTATTTTTGACCACTGCCACTGCATGTGACCACCAGCATTTGGTGTGCATTTAGCTGCCTACTCGCAAGTTTGTGTTACTTGTTAGTCTTGTCTCAAACAAATGTGGGGTAGGTAATGTCGAGTGGCAATTTTCCTTGGGTCACAGCCCGAACTAGATTTACTTGGGTATTTCAACTTGTCATATGAACATTGCGATAAAGTAAGTGAAATCATAGTACTCTTATTGGCTTTAATTTTATTTCTGTCAATTCAATTATGTGTATTATTCCAAGTTTAAAGTAATGACAATTAGCTATATTTAGAGCCAGTTTTAAATGGTGATGCGCGAATTCGCGAATTGTTCTGATTGCACTATTTTCTTCTACTAAAATCCATTTCATTGTGTATAGATCCCAAATCTACCATTTTTACATCGCGAAAAAAAACGAAATCCAACCCTGATCGCGATATTCAACATTTTCCGCGAAATGACCACGAAATAAAGGTTTTCTATTAAAATTACTGCTTTTATTCCCCTAACAGGTCACACAACATCAAACGAAACCAGTTTCTTTCCATGTGCTACTCACTCAACCCCCTCCCCCTCGCCAGACACTTTGCTACCCACCCTCAAAGTGAACCAGACCAGTCTAACCAGTTGATGATGCCTCCAGGCTGCTTTGTTTTGCGCCCCCATCTGTTCAAGGTCAACCGGTTTCCCCCCCCCCCCCCCCCCTTCCACCCTCAACCAGTCGCAACTATTCATCAATAGTCTACTTACACAGAAGGATATTTTGGAACAATTACTGCACTGAAAATTGTTGGATTGGGAAAGAAAATATCTTGTCAAACTATACATTTTGCGTCATGAAATTTTAAATATTATGTATCATCTATACTAGTACAGAGAAAATGTGGGTTGGGGAAAAGACAGTACAGAGCATTAAAGACGCCATTCTAGACAAGCCTATTTCAGTGCTAATAGTGCATGACCAATCCATTCCAATCCCTCCTCAAAAGTGGCATACATGTTTTTCATCTAATTATGGTTTCTGGGGGCTATTACAGTGTGTTTTATAACCAATTTAATATCACCACAAAATCGCGAAATCCCTCTTCCAGAAAAAACACAAAAAACGAAATAAATGATTTTAAAAACGAATTTTAAGAAATAAAATCACCATTTAAAACTGGCTCTAGCTATATTATATCGTAGATCTGTAACGCCATGAAAGCTCTCTTTAATAAGTAAGTAGGTACCGACTGACTACCTAATTTCTCTAGCAACAAAATGACTTTACAGTTAAAACATGTTTAATAGCTTGGATACATATTTATTAACAGTTGGTATTAATAGCGTTGTCCAACACAAGCGCATAATTCAACGTAATTCTTTTGTTGCAATGTCTTGACAAGTTGAAATATCTACTGTGTAGTTGTCAACCATTTTTGATTACGTGCAAGCGAATCAAATTTTAACCCCCTTGACTTATTATTTTACTAGGTACCTGTCTCAAATAATAATTGTTTGAATCTGTACCTGTAGGTAGTACTTCTTGTTTGTTTTGATCTTATAGCAATTGAAGACAGTGTGTTCAGGGTTTTACAATGCATACATATCCATTTATAATGCTAAACCGTTGGTGTAACAGGAATATTACACTTAAATGTTGGTGGAATGTGGAAACTAATTTTCCCAACCATTTTTTAGACCGTTGTAAAATCAAAGTGCATACATTGTCATGCATAGCTGCTGAGAAAAAAAACATTTGCAGAAGCCTGTTATGCTATCTGTTTCTTTACTTTGTCAATAAGTAGACTAACGCATTTTTAAAATATACCTACATAAGCAATAACAATAATTCATTGCTCATTTTATAGGAGTTCAATCTCGAGAGTTCCAAACCAGTTATATTTTGTGTGGAATTCTACACTTTTGAACAGAACTGAATTTTAATCAACATTTTATGTCAGCAATTAGGAGATCATATTTGTTATTTTTTTTTTGGTTTTGTATGTATTTGTAAAATATGGTGGTATCATCATGGCCACTATTTCGATGCCTGCTCAAAGTCCTTCCCCCCTCCCCGCCCGTAAACTCGGGCCCAATAGCGTCGCCTTCGGCTGATTATTGCGACAAGTTCAGTTGATAATTAGTCGCCAACTGTTCAGTTCACTTAATTACTGACCCAGTGAATTTAGCTGATTTAGCTTTTATATCTAATCTCATTTGTAAACTAGGTAATTCTAAATGCCTAGCTCCCAGTGATGTAGTAGGTACTTCTTTAAAGAAACTCTGGTATGTATATAATGCTTATTGAATGGCCCAGTATAAAATGGAGTGCCTCGATACTCAACTTTTTCTTCTCTCCAAAAATGGGGCTTTATATATATAGACTGAGAAAAGTTTGGTCCAATGCTGGTACACACTTGTCTGCTCGTGTGTGGCCACATTTGTACACTGGGTCCTTCAATCAAATCCATGCCAAGGGGCAATGATTCGACTTAAACGTCGACTGTCGATTCAATAATCAATACGGGTTCCACCAAGCTTCGTTTATTGATTTAATTTTAATTTCTAATATGTGTGTAAGATGAGTATTTTATATTCTAGATGCAGGCAATATTGCAAATTGTTGTTAGGCTGCTACGATGTGTTGATTTCACTTGTAACGATGTACATAGCAATCCATGAGACAAATACTTTTCTACAATGATAACGACACAATGCTCTCTGTTACTACAATTGTGCTTAATTACATCGAAACACATACACGACATTGACTCTAGTCATTTCTACCTGACTATGTAAGATACCTGTGCAAAATCTTTGATGTCATCCTGAAATTGTTTAGCATTCCAACACCTAACTCATTCATACTGGCAGGTAATTTATCACCCAAACCTTAATAATTCTTACTTGACCACACCACCCAATCATTTGCTACGAAAAGTCATAGACTAACCTAATATATTTGCACTGATCCACCAATATGCCAGTAACTTTCGTAGCAACACATGCAACCAGTTGACCAAACTAAATAATGCTTCACTCACTAGTAGACGGAACATTTTTATTTTAAAAATATCTTCTATTGAAGAATTATTGCTTTGGATGGCAAAGAGTACTATGCATAAACACTCAGGAATACCAAAATACTGCAAATTTGGAATTACAATGGTAATTTACATTTGAACCCAGTTGCAATGTCTGTACACCAAGCTTTTGCACTACCAATGGGGTCCTTTTATTATGAACATAAGAGATTAATTCTATTGTTTTTAACGTAACTGATTAAGAATTATTATGCTGGACCAGTAATTGATATATATTTTGAAACCATTGCTGCACAAGCCACTGTTCACTGTCAAATGATAATTTTTAAGATTATTACAGTGGTACATACATGTTATGGTTGGCTAACTTAAGCCAGTGGACTGACCCATGAATACATATAATAAATACTACTGTCAAAGAGACGTGTACTGTACATTAATAGAGTGAAAAGATAACAATGTCAAAGTATATCTGCTAAAGAAAACATTTAGTAGACACCTATCTAAGTATATCAAAGACAGGTAACATTGTTTCGAGTTTAAAAGTTATGTAACGCTATGCTACGATGCCTTTTGCAAATGCAATGTTCTCTTGTATGTTACATCCTGTATGCACGCTGCGGATAAGTTCTAGTAATAATCTTATTATGGCTGATGTTGTTGTGGAATGATACTTTGTTACTGGATAATTCACACTTCTTGCCAATAAAATCCAGTTATATGAATTTGTGTTGAGTCGCATTCTTTCTGTACATCATGGTATGCAGGGGGTAAGTTAATTAGTATAGGTACTCGTACTTTAAACAGTATGTATGTATTGGGAAAATAACTTATTAATTTTTTTAAAATTTCCTAGGGAACACATTCATTACATGATGATAATTATCCATTATATTATATTTTATTACAACATTCGTCACTGTGTTAATATTGAAAGGATGAAAAATGGTCCATTTCAAATCAGTTTATTCAGTAAGATAATACAATTATTCCAATAATTAATTAACACATGAAACATGGCGTTTAAAAGAGAATACTGCTTATTCTGATAATCAACTGCTCCTTAACGCTTTTGCCACGACAGTCCCTTTAGCTGTCACGGTGTTTCTACAAAATTGTGTGTGTGACCCATGTTTAAAATTTGAAGAAAATGACAGAAAAAGCACCAATGTACACTTTCATGCATTTAAAAAAATGAAAGAATTCTACTGAGGAAATTTTTATTCAATTTCACGTCTACAGTAGGTACCTACTTCAATTCCATTTAAATCAATATTTTCTCGGGACTAGCAGAGGCTGGGGGCTCTCCTCCCAGACCCAACCAAATTGTTTTTGTGCACATGACATGACGTGTGTGTGGAAACAGGTAGGTACCTACGTATTTGTCCCTTTTTTCATTTCCGAATGACGTAAGAAGACCTGTTTGTCTGTCCACCATGGTTGTAATGTAATGTCAGGTATGTATTGTTGTGTATATTAAGTATTTATTGGGGACGGCGCTAGGGGACCCAAAATTAACTCCTGCCCACCCTCTGCCCCTTCAAAAATAATCGAAGATAAATGTACTATTGTATTTTAATTTGAACGTTTGTGTGTAATTTAATAAAATAATCCAATAACACGGATAGAATAATTTTCTAGAAAACTAATATTACACCGCATTCCTTCTAGGTGCATTTATTATAGATCAACAAACATGTATTTGATAATTTTCATGGTACCTACTATTTCCTCATGTTACTACTATTTTATATATTATTTTAAGGCCGAGGCTATTCGCACAAATCCGTGCATGCACAAACCGCACGCATTAGTGCGAATAGCTTTGGCCGCGCGGCCGATGCTATTCGCACTACTGCGTGCACGCACGGATTGGTGCACTGAGTGGTGTGGTGCACGTATTGGTGTGTGCACAGATTTGTGCGAATAGCATCGGCCGCGCGGCCAAGACTATTCGCACCAATCCGTGTATGCACGAATCCGTGCAATTTCAAATGACGTAAGGAGTTGAAATGACGTTCGAGATCTGGCACCGCTGTAAAGATGGCGTCACTTTTGACAGATGTGGATATTGATGTAAATTATAGCAGAGTGTGAGATCTATAACATATAATTAAAAAAATACATGAACTAGGCAAACACGCAAATAGCATAATATTTAGAAACAACAAAGGAAAAACATTTCATTCTCAACACACAACCAAGATCTTTGCAGCTGATCTTCCAATGGCTCGCAAGATGTAATTCTGCTCTACGTCATTTGTGACGTTGCATGACCAAAAGTTATCTTTTGTGGCCTTGAAGATTTGTGCAAATAGCCTCGGCCGCGCGGGCTGGCTATCCGCACAAATCACACCAATTTGTGCACGGATTTGTGCGAATAGCCCGCCCGCGCGGCCGAGGCTATTCGCACCAATGCGTGCACGGATTGGTGCGTGCACGCATTTGTGCGAATAGACACTTCGTTATTTTAAACAATGTTTACCCCAAAAGTGATAATTTCAGCGTTCCAAATTCGTTTCAATTGATTTAGATATCAAAAAATGCCCTGCAGGCCATGGGTTTCTTTTAATCGAACAACTATATACTTTTTGCGGATTTTTTTAGTGCCCACCCTAAATAATTTCTCGCCCCTCGCTTCCCACCCTTGCAAAAATTCCTGGCGCCGTCGATGGTAGGTATTTATTGTGTCCAACCTAAATTTTGATTCATTAAATGTCATACACATGTCATAAATAAATAAAAAAAAATTGCTTTATTAAGTTTACGGCGAGATTAAGCACAAATGCTTCTCTTCCACCTAACCGTTTACATGCTTTGTCAGTTTGTCATAACATTACATTGTGTTCTTTTACTTGCATAAAAAATTTGCACAAATGCAATGACTGCAATTAAATAAAGCGCTTAACCTAATGCATTCTGCGCGCCTGATGCCAAGCTGTTCGGGAGCTCGACCAGCGTGCTGCACGCAGGCGCGTAGGAACTTCATTTTGAGTGGGGGGGTCAAAATTATGGGGATCAATGAATGTGAGGAAAAGTAGTCGTCGTTACAATGGGGTCTGGGAAGCCCGCAACCCAAATTGCCCCGCAGGGCCTTTTTTGAATTTTTGATACAAAAGAATCGAATTTGAAGCTATTTTTGTATATTTTTCAAAGAAATTTACAATGTGTGAAATGCAATATTCTGTGGAAACTTTAAGAAATGTAATATAATTTGTAGCTATTTGTTTTTAATACCCATTATTGGCCCCGCAGGGAATTTTTTGGGTTATTGATACAAAATAATCGAGCTTAAAGCTATTTTAGCATACTTTTCAAAGAAATTTAAAATGTATGAAATGCAATATTCTGTGGAAACTTTATACAAATGTAATATAACTGTAACTATTTGTTTTTATAGAATCCCCATTGGCCCCGCAGGGAATTTTTTGAGTTTTTGATGCAAAAGAATCGAATTTGAAGCTATTTTTGCATCGTTTTCAAAGAAATTTAAAATTTGTGATATGCAATATTCTTGGGAAACTTTGACAAAATGCATTATAATCTGTAAATTTTGTTATTCGATAAAATCCCTAAAGATAATCGATTAAGAATAGATTTTGGAATTGCTTTGAAAACGGTGCTTATTCGGTATCATAGTTTAACGTGTAATTATTAAATTGTATTCATGAGGATGATCATGTTGGACAAATGAGTTATTGTCTAATTGGATAATACCTCTGTTCAATTAGCTTTGCAAAACTTGGGAAAATTTTGAGAATTCAACCTCATAATGGAGCAAATTTGTGCATTTTTGGATCTCTTTATCAAAATTTGTGTGTATCTGGGGGTTATATCTGGGGGTGTCAAGATGAAAAGTGGGGGGGTCATTGACCCCCACTCCCCCCCCTTCCTACGCGCCTGGCTGCACGTATCAGATCGTCAGATGCATGCAGCATCCCATGATGAGCCATAGTGGAACTATCACTGGTTAGGCGAGGTGTGCCATTCCGGCGGACGAGTTTCGTTCGGTCTCGCGCATGACGTCACCTCGTTCACACGAGCGTGATCTGGCTGCGTTATATGCATTGCATTACGTAAGAACGGACGAGAGTACTTCACTCCAACCAATATTTTCAAACTTTGAATTACGTGATTAAGTTGCCTAGTGTATGGTAATTGCGGGATAAATAAATAAAATGCATTTTCTATTTGTCACTGATTTAACTATTTCGTTTATTGAATGTGACCGTCTGAATAATCATACAGAAAAATAAGACAATGTGTACACATTTTTATAGCTACCGCGGAATGCAGTAATAATATGATTCATATGACAATAAAATTATGCATATAATAACGACGTGATAATCACGTAGGTAAAATAAAAGTTATTTGGTCAAAACAATACCTACCAAATAGGTATTAAAAATTGCTATTTTTAGTATTGAATTTGAATGCAATGATGGAAACTTCACACCTCTCCGTTTCTTGTAAACACTGAAATTATTTCATATAAACCTGTATTACAGGACTATTAAATTAGACCATAATTATTTCATTCATAGCTTGTTAAGAAAATAACCCAATTCGTTTTAAACATTTTAAATAATTGGCACAAAGAGGAACTTATTGTTGTCTCTAATATTCAGGAACGTATTTAATTACAGCGCGTAATGGATATCATTAACTATATAATATATGGATAAACAATTAAAATTATTTGGTCAAAACATAATAGATATTAAAAATTAAAAATTGCTACTTTTGGTATTGAATTTGGCAGCAATGCTAGATACTTCACACTTTCCCGTGCAGCCACTAAAATTAATTCATATGAAGCAGATTTACAGAAACCTTCACAGTACATCAAGGTAAAGTAAACAAAAAACGCAATCATTTGAAACATTTTAAAATAATTGGCACACAGAGGAACTTACCGTTTTCTCTAACATATTCAGGAACGTATTTAATTACAGCGTATAATGACTGTCCCTAACAAATAATATGGATTAGGTATAACGCGATGAGCACGTAAAATAAAAATTACTTCGTTCATCATCAACGATGGTATCACTAAAATATCACTTGTAAACACTAAAATAGGTACACCACTATTTAGGTACAGAAATAATATTAAATTACTATTTCATTAACAGTCAATGAATCATTTGAAACATTTTAAAATAATTGGCACACAGAGGAACTTACAGTTTTCTCTAACATATTCAGGAACGTATTTAATTACAGTGTTTAATACTCTGACTGTACAATAGTACTTTATACCTCTTCATAAATACAACCCGTGTTAAAAAAATTAAATAGCAACTACTTGAGCACAGCAAAGCAGAAATATCAATAAAGACCAAACGGTAATTAAAAAATTATTTAAATAAATGAAAATACTTGGCGTATCATGGGCAAGACAGAAGACGTTTTGAAACGTTTTTCCATCCTGAATTATTTTAGACATCATTGAATTCCCACTATTTTGAAATAAACAATAGCCATCCTCCATAACAATTCTTATAGCTAAAAGACTTTTTAATTTTCATTGTTCTTATTTTAAGTTTAAAAATTGAATTGTAATTAATAGTATGAAATCATAATTTGTATTACCTACGCTAGATCAAAGAGGTCAACCACATTTAAAATGGACAACCATCAATAATGTAATGTTATTGCCCAGAACCAGGGAAAGCTCGAATATGGGCCTCTACCTTAATTGCAAAAACAATCAATGTGCCATCAATTATACATCAATTATAATTAAACTTTTTTTACAGAAAGTACGTTATTAGTTTATCAAGATTTTTTTGTATTTGAAAATCTTTTATACATACAATGATAACAGAAAAGAGTATAGTTACACCTACAAGAATCTTAAATATTAATTTTTCCTGCAGCTTATATTTTGATTTCTAAAAATGCATTATTTGAATGTTAACTATCCTATGTTAATAGGCCACGACCACCTCTAGCCCACCGTCCATCCTTAATTACGTACGTATTCATTATAAGCTTATGATACTCGTCAGATAATCGTCTGACAACCGTGAGGCGGTCGTGGCCTATTAACTTACGATAGTAAACATTCAAACCATAATTTGTGGAAATCAAAATGAGAGCTGAAGATAAATTAATATTTAAGATTCTTGTAGGTTTAACTTCTATTTTCTGTTATCATTGTAATTTTATTAATTTGCATAATTTCTCTTCTTTACTCACCTTGGTACAGAAAATAACTCCGTAACGAGCTTACGTTGTTGACGTCTCCTTTGGCGTAAAAGTCGTGCCTTATCTTGCTTTGTGTCATCATCTTGCTTACTCTCAGGTGCGAATACACTTGGTACAGATCCGGGGTGAATTTTCCGAGATTTCGTAGGAGAATATTGCAATAGCTTGTGTTTCAAGCTCCAATGAAAATCACTCTCCTGGAAATGCACGGAACAAATTCGCGCGGTCTTGACCGAAATCTTATCACTTCTTTTGCAAAATTGCACCCACTGTGCGCACAAGGAAGGGTCTTTTGGAAATGTTATAAACAAAACACTTCCTTTAGGATTTCTATGTGAATTAGTACACCCGAACACCGAACAAATAACCATTTTCAGTGATAAATGAACAGTGCAACGAAGTTGCAGCGACTTGTGGAATGCCAGACGCTGGCTTCCAAGGCTCCAGTGTGAACTTGGTGACGTCATTAGCGCGTGGGAGTATCGCACACCATGCGCAATGGGCTACCTCGTAAAACAGTAATATATTTCTACCATGATGATGAGCTAGGAAGCCATGAGATGATGCATGGACCATATCGCCGAGAGGGAGATGAGACCGGAAACAGAGCACAAGTCACTTCATTCACATCGTCGAGGTATCAGGCGCTCATGGAAGCGAGGAGTGATTATATTGCGTGCGCACATGTCGTTTGAGTTTCTCATGGCTTTTTCTCACATGATGAATCTGTTGTATTCTAGTTGTATCCGGGGGTGCAGCAGTCCTAGTATAAGTGCCAGGGCGCCGAAGAAAAGCAAAATCCATCACGGGGGGGGGGGGGGGGGGGGTCAATTTCGCCCCGGCGGGAATTTTTTGAAAAATTGACTATTTTAGTGATGATTTTACGCATTTACCAAGTTTTAAAATAGATCTTAGATCTCTCTACTGTAACAAAAGTTCAGATGCAATTTATTTGCATTTTTTAAGTGTATTTTGATTGATTGATTGATTTATTAAGTTACAAATTGTATTAATACAGGTGGTAATACAGAATAAAATCGTTAACCATGGATTAATTTAATGGAATTGATAAAGATGGCAGGGCACCGCCCTAGCCCGCCCTGGCCGGGGCCCTTTTATCCCTGTTTGTATGTATCTTCAATCTTCATACATATTTATTATGGATGGACTAGCATAATCACGGTCTTCTTGAAATTTCCACAAATTTGAAGAGCAATTCGACACTAAAAGTTGCAAAACGCCACCTAGCGGAAAAAGTTAGCATCTATACCACGGGTACTTGTGCACATGCGCACAGGGCGCATTCAGGCAAGTCACTTAGATGTCAATCGTAACGAGTTCAGTAAAAGTTACCCCATAAAAAACACTCCGTGTAAAAATACCAGCCAAGTCTCTTCAACTAAAAAAAATTATGAAATCGAAAAAATTCTGCACTGAAAAGTAGTGATATCAAAAAATGGGCCAAGTCAAAACTTTATTTGAAAATCAAAAAATACTTGGCGCATCGTGTATACATAGTTTAGAAGTAGACCAGACAGAAAATATACATTAAATATACATAATACATATAGTATACCTATTATGCCCTAAAAAAACGATGCGCCAAGTATTTTTTGATTTTCAAATAAAGTTTTGACTTGGCCCATTTTTTGATATCACTACTTTTCAGTGCAGAATTTTTTCGATTTCATAATTTTTTTTAGTTAAAGAGACTTGGCTGGTATTTTTACACGGAGTGTTTTTTATGGGGATATCACTCCTTTTTTTAGTTTATTCTTAGAACTTGTGACGTCATATCGATTGAACAATTACTAAATCCTTTAAAAAAAGTCGCCATTGACAATTTGGTTAACTAATGAAAATCTGCGTATGGTACTATATATTAATGCTTTAAATGATCTTTCATGAAGAATAGCAAAGGTTTTATTTCTATCAGTCAACCGAGTTCCGAGATATGGTAACACTTCGGTTTTCAAAATGGCTGCTGAACTTACGGCACTGCCACATAGAATGTATATCTATAAATGATGTGTATCATTTTAAGCTTTCTGAATATGTATTTATTATAAAGGAGGGAATTATAATAATTTTTAAATTTGAATGACGTCATTTCCGGTCTCATAAATAGGAAAATTCTTGTTTGACTCTTCCTATTCCATAAAGACAGTGGCGGCGCTACGGGGTGGCACGGGGGGGCAACTGCCCCCCCAAAAAACTTGGCTTGCCCCCCCCGGTTGCCCCCCCACTTGACGACTCCCATATATATGCACAATTTGTAACGGTTTGAATTCGGCGCTGGCGCCAACGTCAAGTCGTTACCATTAGCCGGCATTTGTACCCATATTTGGAGGGTCGCCTAGAGCAGAAAAGATGTCATGCGCAATGGTCAATGATAGTCGAGTTCGCGGATCGGCGACCTGAGCTCATTCTCTTTCTCTGGCTGACCGTCGTCGACTTCACATCGCCGCGTGAGTGGTGTTTGGGTGTGGATTGTGACCACGCTGAGTTGTAGCGGATATAACGTAGTGCGACTGGTCGTCCAGCCCCTACTTGCAGGTTCAATCTTGAGCTTTGTTAACAGAATCATTATTGTGCCCCTGTGGCCTACTTGAAATAGAGTAGTTAATGTATTTTGTCGTTGCGTAGTTTTTGTATTGCAATCAAGTGTGGCCACACTTGGATTGTCTCCGCGGAGAGTCAGGCAGTCGGGGAGGGGGCACCCTTTTCGGATCATCGAGCCTATCTAGGTTCAGCATTGTATTAAGTAAGTCCAGTAATCTTGGAACGTCGTCTGTACGAGTTCTATTTGGGTAGATGTCCGAAGTAATTCGGCGAGCATCTTATCACGGAGGAGTGTAAGTAAAGAGTTTATTATATTTATCATTGTATTGTATCAGTCTTATTTGCTATTCATTCAATTGCATGTGTTGTGTTGCCTCCAGGCACACAGCTGATGAGGTTACGACCTGTGTTGTACACAGAGTCCATTTACGCGAGGAGGTCAAACCCCCGGTAATCTGTTATCTCATTCTGATCATTTGTATGTTGTGTTTATTTGACTGTTCATTTATTCCTCACTTGAGGTTATGTAATAAAACCATAATTAATGTCAACTGGACATCACAGCCTTATGTCTTGATAGTCTAGCACCTAGTTCTGATCCTATTGCTCTCGCTCATGTCGTGTCTCTCTCTTTGTCAACTGCCACGAGATCACCCGCCCACACCCATCTCCAGCTGTTGCTAGCCCGGCACTGGTTATTTCTGCCCGAGGCGACGACGCCGGCGTGGCATTTTGGCGCACACAACGTGGGGCCTGGTGATCAAGACGCGACGTGTGGAGCCCGAACGTTGGCATTTTGGTGCTCAAATCCAAAATCGACGTGGGACAACAACGACCTTCAGACGCTTGTGCTTGCTGCGATTACCTCGAGATACGTTTGACCTTCGAGTTACGTGAACACGCCGTGAATACTGGTGAGCTGTATCGTTCAGTCATTATTTATCCCTGTTACGTAATCTTTTCATCATGGACGAAGCCGAGTCGTTAGAAGAAATTCATGCTTTAAGCGAGCGCCTGCAAACTGTAGTGACCTTGATCGACAACTTTGATGATGATAACACACAATGTCGGTCAATTGACATTAAACTAACTGGTTTAACTCGACGGTTAGCGTTGGTGACGAACGCCGAGAACGACGTCGTAGCCGCCAAGGACATTCTGACGCGATCATTGGCAAAGGCCAAGTCTGATTTTCAGATAGTACGAGACGCTGTTGACGAGTACGACGCCATGAATACGTCATTACCGCCGAAACCGAAACCTGCGCTGAAGAAGATGAAGCCGATCATGGAATGGGGAATAAAGTTCTCTGGTGATTGCTCCGGTTCTAGTGTTAGTGGTTTTCTAGAAAAGGTGCAGGATGTCATGGTGGCCAGGAACGCGACTAAGGAGGACTTGTTCAAGGAGGCCATAGACTTCTTTGAAGGTCAGGCCCGGCTTTGGTTCCGTGCAGTCCGATCGACTCTGACTTCGTGGGACGACCTCTGTCGTGCTTTGCGTACCGAGTACCAGCCAGCCGACTACGATGACCGCCTTTACGACGAGATCCGTTCTCGAACCCAAGGAGATTATGAGAGTGTAGGAGTGTATTTTGCTGTCATGAATACGCTATTCTCCCGTCTCTCAGTAACAGTTTCCGACCAGGACCGCTTGGCGACGATCAGGAAAAATGTTCATCCGTATTTCTTAGAAAAGTTAAGTTTGGAGAAACCAAAGACGGTGGATCAGCTGCGCACAATGTGTAAATCCCTCGAGTTTGCGAAGACGCAAGTCGAGCAATTTCGTCCGCCGCCAGTAAACCATTTATTGGAACCCGACTTGGGTTATGTTTCCCCTAGGAAACCGCAGCGCCACCCGATAGCCGCTATGGAGACCAAGAGCATACGTGCCAAATGCTGGAATTGCTCACAAGAGGGACATAGATACCGTACGTGCCAAGATAAGTTGACGCGATTCTGTTTTGGGTGTGGTCAACCAGGAATTCTCCGATACCAGTGCACCACCTGCCGATGCAAACAGGGAAACCGAACCGGGAATCGACAGTAAGGTCGCCTCCGCTTCCCTCTGTTTCAGCGACCCGGAAGAATAACATTATTCCTAATATTTATTTTAATTATCTGTTGCTTAAATCTGACAATGATGCAAGACCCCATCTTGAAGTGAAAGTATTTGGTTATCCATTGTTGGGACTTTTGGACTCAGGTTCTCGTCGAACCATTGTAGGTGCCCAAGGGTGGAAGATTCTTCAAGAGTTAGGCCTTCGCATTAACCGACATGCACGACAAGTAGTATCCGTGGCTAATGGCAACCCATGTAAAGTAGAAGGAGTGATGGACACCCCGATAGAATTATACGGCCGTGTATGTACGTTACCTATACTTGTTGTACCTCAAGTGACCGCTCTTCTAGTACTTGGAACGGACTTCTGGAAAGCAATGCAGTTGATGCCCGATCTTGCTGCTGGCACCTGGACCTTCGCCACTTCGACGGAGATCTGCAACGCGATCGACTCAGCACCGATCCTACAGGACCGTGACACGTTAACTGCCGACCAACAGCGACGCCTGAAAGACCTCACATCTCGACACCTTCAGCGCATGGGAAGCCAGTTAGGCGTTACAACGATGGTGGAGCATCGCATTGACACAGGTCAGGCCGTACCAGTTAAACAAAGATATTATCCCGTGTCCCCGATCATACAAGAGATCCTCAACAAAGAATTAGACCAGATGTTAGCCGACGACGTGGTTGAACCGTCGACGAGTAGTTGGTCCTCTCCTATCCGACTTGTCGAGAAACCCAATGGAAAGTACCGTGTCTGTGTAGACTTTCGCCAGGTCAACGCCCTTAGTAAGAAGGACGCATATCCGCTTCCGTTTGTATCCCAGATTCTGGACCGATTGAGAAATGCTCGCTTCCTATCGTCCCTGGACATCAAGAGTGCGTACTGGCAGGTACCCCTCGAAGAAGGCAGCCGAGACAAGACCGCTTTCACCGTCCCCGGTCGTGGCCTATTCCAGTTCAAGAAGATGCCTATGGGACTCCACAATTCACCAGCTACGTGGCAGAGATTGATCGACAACGTGTTAGGACACGATTTGGAACCCTTCCTATTCGTGTATCTGGACGACATAGTTGTGGCCACTCAAACATTTGAACAGCATTATAATATACTGGACCGCGTGTTCAAGAGACTGATTGCCGCTGGTCTCACCCTGAATGGAGAGAAGTGTGAGTTTTGTCGCTCCTCATTAAGATTTTTAGGCTATGTTATCGACGCTCGAGGTCTTCGAGTGAATCCCGACAAAGTCGCAGCCATTCTCAATGTTCCGACGCCGACCAACGTGAAGGAGGTCCGACGATTTGTTGGAGTAGCTTCGTGGTATCGCAGGTTCATTCCAGACTTTGCAACTCGCCTGGAACCTCTCACCTCCATGCAGAGAAAGAATCAGAAGTTTCTTTGGACCGACGCAGCCGACCGTGCCTTCAACGACGTCAAGAACTTGCTCATAGAAGCGCCCATTCTTTCGTGCCCAGATTTTTCAATTCCTTTTCAAGTTCAGACCGACGCATCCGGAGTTGGACTTGGTGCAGTTCTCTACCAGATTTTCCCCGAGGGAGAGCGCGTCATTGCTTATGCTAGCAAAACCCTCACGCAATCCGAGAAAAAGTTTTCAGCGACGGAGCTGGAGTGTCTCGCCGTGCTGTGGGCAGTGGAAAAGTGGAGACCTTACCTTGAAGGTTACACCTTCACCGTCCATACTGACCACGCAAGTCTTCTGTGGCTCCATAATCTTAAGGACCCCCATGGCCGTTTAGCCCGTTGGGCGATTCGCCTTCAACAGTTTAATTTTTCGATTGTTCATCGAAAAGGCAAGGACAACGTGGTGGCTGACTTTTTGTCCCGTGCTCCTCTTGAGCATTTAGCTCTTGTAAACTTCCCGAATCCAGTCATTGACCCGTGGTACCGGAAGACCATGGACTTAGTCACTACCTATCCCGAACGTTATCCTGCTTGGAGAGTTGAAGATAATGTGATGTACAAATATGTCACAGCAGACAGGAAATTGTTAGATCCCGCTGCAGAATGGAAGATAGTCGTTCCGAAGGAAGCCCGAGAAGCCGTGTTTGCTGAGTGTCACGACAACCCGACTGCTGGACACCTAGGCATTTACAAGACGTGCCGACGCATCATCGACAAGTACTACTGGCCCAAGCTGCGTATGGATACTGCTAGGTACATCCGCCGATGCCCGACCTGTCAGCGCGTCAAGGTTGAACAGAAACTTCCCGCCGGACAGATGGGACGCGAACGCAATGTTGATGGACCATGGAGACGCATCTCCGCTGACCTCATGGGACCGATGCCGAGATCGACGTCTGGTAATAAGTATCTGTTAGTGGTGACGGACACCTTTTCGAAGTACAGCCTCCTATTTCCGTTGAGATCCGCGACAGCGAAACTCGTGGCGCAGAAGATAGAAGACGAGGTATTCTTAGTGTACGGCACTGCCGAGATCTTAGTTTGTGACAATGGTCCCGAGTTCATAGGAGCTCCTTTCAAGAAGATGGCTCAAGACTACCATTGTACCCTCCACTACAACGCCAAACGTCATCCCCAAGCGAATCCGACGGAACGCACTAATCGTACTGTTCTAGGTATGCTGAGATCATACATCACCGACAATCATAAGCTATGGGACAAGAATGTGCCGAAAATAGGTTGTGCCCTACGTACAGCAGTGAATGAAGTAACTGGCTATACACCGGCATACGTTAACTTTGGTCGTGAATTAATTTTGTGTGGTACAGACCACCGACGCATTGATATGGCGGAAATTGTCGCGGACCGTGTTGACAAGATGCAAGGACTAAAATCTATTTTTACAGATATTCGCGCTCGTTTGAAACGCGCCCATCAGCAAAACGCCGTGAGATACAACCTCCGACGACGCCCGCTGGAATTCCATGTTGGCGACCGAGTCTTGAAGAGAGACTTCCACTTGTCCAACGCTGCCGACAACTATGCAGCCAAGCTAGCGCCTCGATACGAAGGACCGTTCGAGATCAGCAAGAAAACGTCACCGCTGATCTACCGTCTCAAGGACCTCGATGGACGCGACATCGGAACCTGGCACATCAAGGATTTGCGTAGTTATTATGATAGTTAGCTTGTAAGCAGAACTCGAAGAAAAAGAAAATTGTATTTTCTTTTTGTTGGGGTTAACGGGGAATTGTAACGGTTTGAATTCGGCGCTGGCGCCAACGTCAAGTCGTTACCATTAGCCGGCATTTGTACCCATATTTGGAGGGTCGCCTAGAGCAGAAAAGATGTCATGCGCAATGGTCAATGATAGTCGAGTTCGCGGATCGGCGACCTGAGCTCATTCTCTTTCTCTGGCTGACCGTCGTCGACTTCACATCGCCGCGTGAGTGGTGTTTGGGTGTGGATTGTGACCACGCTGAGTTGTAGCGGATATAACGTAGTGCGACTGGTCGTCCAGCCCCTACTTGCAGGTTCAATCTTGAGCTTTGTTAACAGAATCATTATTGTGCCCCTGTGGCCTACTTGAAATAGAGTAGTTAATGTATTTTGTCGTTGCGTAGTTTTTGTATTGCAATCAAGTGTGGCCACACTTGGATTGTCTCCGCGGAGAGTCAGGCAGTCGGGGAGGGGGCACCCTTTTCGGATCATCGAGCCTATCTAGGTTCAGCATTGTATTAAGTAAGTCCAGTAATCTTGGAACGTCGTCTGTACGAGTTCTATTTGGGTAGATGTCCGAAGTAATTCGGCGAGCATCTTATCACGGAGGAGTGTAAGTAAAGAGTTTATTATATTTATCATTGTATTGTATCAGTCTTATTTGCTATTCATTCAATTGCATGTGTTGTGTTGCCTCCAGGCACACAGCTGATGAGGTTACGACCTGTGTTGTACACAGAGTCCATTTACGCGAGGAGGTCAAACCCCCGGTAATCTGTTATCTCATTCTGATCATTTGTATGTTGTGTTTATTTGACTGTTCATTTATTCCTCACTTGAGGTTATGTAATAAAACCATAATTAATGTCAACTGGACATCACAGCCTTATGTCTTGATAGTCTAGCACCTAGTTCTGATCCTATTGCTCTCGCTCATGTCGTGTCTCTCTCTTTGTCAACTGCCACGAGATCACCCGCCCACACCCATCTCCAGCTGTTGCTAGCCCGGCACTGGTTATTTCTGCCCGAGGCGACGACGCCGGCGTGGCATTTTGGCGCACACAACGTGGGGCCTGGTGATCAAGACGCGACGTGTGGAGCCCGAACGTTGGCATTTTGGTGCTCAAATCCAAAATCGACGTGGGACAACAACGACCTTCAGACGCTTGTGCTTGCTGCGATTACCTCGAGATACGTTTGACCTTCGAGTTACGTGAACACGCCGTGAATACTGGTGAGCTGTATCGTTCAGTCATTATTTATCCCTGTTACGTAATCTTTTCATCATGGACGAAGCCGAGTCGTTAGAAGAAATTCATGCTTTAAGCGAGCGCCTGCAAACTGTAGTGACCTTGATCGACAACTTTGATGATGATAACACACAATGTCGGTCAATTGACATTAAACTAACTGGTTTAACTCGACGGTTAGCGTTGGTGACGAACGCCGAGAACGACGTCGTAGCCGCCAAGGACATTCTGACGCGATCATTGGCAAAGGCCAAGTCTGATTTTCAGATAGTACGAGACGCTGTTGACGAGTACGACGCCATGAATACGTCATTACCGCCGAAACCGAAACCTGCGCTGAAGAAGATGAAGCCGATCATGGAATGGGGAATAAAGTTCTCTGGTGATTGCTCCGGTTCTAGTGTTAGTGGTTTTCTAGAAAAGGTGCAGGATGTCATGGTGGCCAGGAACGCGACTAAGGAGGACTTGTTCAAGGAGGCCATAGACTTCTTTGAAGGTCAGGCCCGGCTTTGGTTCCGTGCAGTCCGATCGACTCTGACTTCGTGGGACGACCTCTGTCGTGCTTTGCGTACCGAGTACCAGCCAGCCGACTACGATGACCGCCTTTACGACGAGATCCGTTCTCGAACCCAAGGAGATTATGAGAGTGTAGGAGTGTATTTTGCTGTCATGAATACGCTATTCTCCCGTCTCTCAGTAACAGTTTCCGACCAGGACCGCTTGGCGACGATCAGGAAAAATGTTCATCCGTATTTCTTAGAAAAGTTAAGTTTGGAGAAACCAAAGACGGTGGATCAGCTGCGCACAATGTGTAAATCCCTCGAGTTTGCGAAGACGCAAGTCGAGCAATTTCGTCCGCCGCCAGTAAACCATTTATTGGAACCCGACTTGGGTTATGTTTCCCCTAGGAAACCGCAGCGCCACCCGATAGCCGCTATGGAGACCAAGAGCATACGTGCCAAATGCTGGAATTGCTCACAAGAGGGACATAGATACCGTACGTGCCAAGATAAGTTGACGCGATTCTGTTTTGGGTGTGGTCAACCAGGAATTCTCCGATACCAGTGCACCACCTGCCGATGCAAACAGGGAAACCGAACCGGGAATCGACAGTAAGGTCGCCTCCGCTTCCCTCTGTTTCAGCGACCCGGAAGAATAACATTATTCCTAATATTTATTTTAATTATCTGTTGCTTAAATCTGACAATGATGCAAGACCCCATCTTGAAGTGAAAGTATTTGGTTATCCATTGTTGGGACTTTTGGACTCAGGTTCTCGTCGAACCATTGTAGGTGCCCAAGGGTGGAAGATTCTTCAAGAGTTAGGCCTTCGCATTAACCGACATGCACGACAAGTAGTATCCGTGGCTAATGGCAACCCATGTAAAGTAGAAGGAGTGATGGACACCCCGATAGAATTATACGGCCGTGTATGTACGTTACCTATACTTGTTGTACCTCAAGTGACCGCTCTTCTAGTACTTGGAACGGACTTCTGGAAAGCAATGCAGTTGATGCCCGATCTTGCTGCTGGCACCTGGACCTTCGCCACTTCGACGGAGATCTGCAACGCGATCGACTCAGCACCGATCCTACAGGACCGTGACACGTTAACTGCCGACCAACAGCGACGCCTGAAAGACCTCACATCTCGACACCTTCAGCGCATGGGAAGCCAGTTAGGCGTTACAACGATGGTGGAGCATCGCATTGACACAGGTCAGGCCGTACCAGTTAAACAAAGATATTATCCCGTGTCCCCGATCATACAAGAGATCCTCAACAAAGAATTAGACCAGATGTTAGCCGACGACGTGGTTGAACCGTCGACGAGTAGTTGGTCCTCTCCTATCCGACTTGTCGAGAAACCCAATGGAAAGTACCGTGTCTGTGTAGACTTTCGCCAGGTCAACGCCCTTAGTAAGAAGGACGCATATCCGCTTCCGTTTGTATCCCAGATTCTGGACCGATTGAGAAATGCTCGCTTCCTATCGTCCCTGGACATCAAGAGTGCGTACTGGCAGGTACCCCTCGAAGAAGGCAGCCGAGACAAGACCGCTTTCACCGTCCCCGGTCGTGGCCTATTCCAGTTCAAGAAGATGCCTATGGGACTCCACAATTCACCAGCTACGTGGCAGAGATTGATCGACAACGTGTTAGGACACGATTTGGAACCCTTCCTATTCGTGTATCTGGACGACATAGTTGTGGCCACTCAAACATTTGAACAGCATTATAATATACTGGACCGCGTGTTCAAGAGACTGATTGCCGCTGGTCTCACCCTGAATGGAGAGAAGTGTGAGTTTTGTCGCTCCTCATTAAGATTTTTAGGCTATGTTATCGACGCTCGAGGTCTTCGAGTGAATCCCGACAAAGTCGCAGCCATTCTCAATGTTCCGACGCCGACCAACGTGAAGGAGGTCCGACGATTTGTTGGAGTAGCTTCGTGGTATCGCAGGTTCATTCCAGACTTTGCAACTCGCCTGGAACCTCTCACCTCCATGCAGAGAAAGAATCAGAAGTTTCTTTGGACCGACGCAGCCGACCGTGCCTTCAACGACGTCAAGAACTTGCTCATAGAAGCGCCCATTCTTTCGTGCCCAGATTTTTCAATTCCTTTTCAAGTTCAGACCGACGCATCCGGAGTTGGACTTGGTGCAGTTCTCTACCAGATTTTCCCCGAGGGAGAGCGCGTCATTGCTTATGCTAGCAAAACCCTCACGCAATCCGAGAAAAAGTTTTCAGCGACGGAGCTGGAGTGTCTCGCCGTGCTGTGGGCAGTGGAAAAGTGGAGACCTTACCTTGAAGGTTACACCTTCACCGTCCATACTGACCACGCAAGTCTTCTGTGGCTCCATAATCTTAAGGACCCCCATGGCCGTTTAGCCCGTTGGGCGATTCGCCTTCAACAGTTTAATTTTTCGATTGTTCATCGAAAAGGCAAGGACAACGTGGTGGCTGACTTTTTGTCCCGTGCTCCTCTTGAGCATTTAGCTCTTGTAAACTTCCCGAATCCAGTCATTGACCCGTGGTACCGGAAGACCATGGACTTAGTCACTACCTATCCCGAACGTTATCCTGCTTGGAGAGTTGAAGATAATGTGATGTACAAATATGTCACAGCAGACAGGAAATTGTTAGATCCCGCTGCAGAATGGAAGATAGTCGTTCCGAAGGAAGCCCGAGAAGCCGTGTTTGCTGAGTGTCACGACAACCCGACTGCTGGACACCTAGGCATTTACAAGACGTGCCGACGCATCATCGACAAGTACTACTGGCCCAAGCTGCGTATGGATACTGCTAGGTACATCCGCCGATGCCCGACCTGTCAGCGCGTCAAGGTTGAACAGAAACTTCCCGCCGGACAGATGGGACGCGAACGCAATGTTGATGGACCATGGAGACGCATCTCCGCTGACCTCATGGGACCGATGCCGAGATCGACGTCTGGTAATAAGTATCTGTTAGTGGTGACGGACACCTTTTCGAAGTACAGCCTCCTATTTCCGTTGAGATCCGCGACAGCGAAACTCGTGGCGCAGAAGATAGAAGACGAGGTATTCTTAGTGTACGGCACTGCCGAGATCTTAGTTTGTGACAATGGTCCCGAGTTCATAGGTCCCGAGTTCCCCCCCCCGAAATTTTATCCTGGATACGCCCTTGAGTGAAATTGTATTTCGTGGTTTTGCTGAACCCTACGGTGAGGGGGGGGGGGGGGGTCATGATTTTAGTAAATATGACGGCTTTTCGCTTTGCCCTCTCAAGGAATTGCCTTGCCCCTGCTCTGCCCCCCCAACGATTATTTCCTGGCACCGCCACTGCATAGAGATGACCTTCCGAATCGTTTGGTGCTAGTTTCATACCGATCAGTCAACCAATTTTCAAGATATGACGTTACTTCCGGTTTCAAAATGGCTGCTGAAATCACTGACCCCTTGAATTATAATTTAAACATGATAAAATTTTATTATAAGCTATCTCAAATAGTATATTTATTGTATCAAAATGTAAATTTGTGAGATTTTTAAAATGTGTGACGTCATTTCCGGTTTCGGTATGGGAAACTGCAAATATTATTGATGATAATACATAAAGTTGACCGTCTAAATTGTTTAGCGCTGGTTTTGTTCAAATCTATTTAGCCGTTATTGACATATGATGTCACTTCCGGTTTCAAAATGGCGGCTTCCGGTTGGTTTTATAATAAGTCAAATGAGATATCAAAAGTACATACGTTACATAAATAACAAAATAATCGGATCAAATTTGTTGCCGAAATGCCAATCGATGTATTTCAAATTTCATGACGTCATTTCCAGTTTCGTTAACATAAATTTTAGTCTGTTGCTATTAATAATCCATATAGTTGACCGTCTGAATCGTTTGGCGCAAATTTCGTTCCGATCGGTCTAGCCGTTGACGAGATATGACGTCACTTCCGGTTTCAAAATGGCGGCACAAAAAATTAATGGGGTGAAGGTTAAATCAGACGCCAAAAGTGCACACGTGGTAAAAATGTGAGATCAATCGGTTCAGCCGTTTAGGCTGTGGCCTGTTTACCGGATTTGAATTCCAGGAGACTACTACTGAGATTATTATTATGAAAACCGCCCTAAAACACTGTTTTCACCGCAATCTAGCAAGCAAAGGGCATAACCTATTGTTCCCAAATTTGGTATATGTTGTAGGGTGGGCCATAGCTCGAAATTAGGATATTTCGCAACAATGTGAGATTTTCCAATTTTAAGATCCAGTAGGCCGAAAATGCCACTTTGATGCTTACAGTAAAAGTGGGTTGCTCCAGCCTTTTTAAATGAGAGTATGCGCGCCGTACGACTTGGCTGGCGTGGAGCGACCGCTCCACTAGATTACATCGCGAAATAACAGAAATTGATGAATACCTTAGTGTCAACAATCAAATACAATCGGCATATTTCATTACAGCACACATTCATTCAAATTCTTGTGAAAACGATATGTCTATTCACCAAAAATCACCATTTGACAGATGCAGATTGTTTTTCTCACGGCCTTCTGAACACACATTTTTCTTGACGCATCGTTCAAACCAAGGTCCCCTCGATAGGGTTACCTGGCGGCCGCGTAGCGGCCAAATCAAATGCTGATTTTGGTGAATAGGCATCCTGCGTGAGAAAAGGTTGCCATAGCAACCTGCATAAAAGTATAGGGAATAACAAATCTGACAGCGGCAATCCAAATCTCATATTTAGAGTGATTACTAGAGCCAGTTTTAAATGGTGATTTTATTTCTTAAAATTCGTTTTTAAAATCATTTATTTCGTTTTTTGTGTTTTTTCTGGAAGAGGGATTTCGCGATTTTGTGGTGATATTAAATTGGTTATAAAACACACTGTAATAGCCCCCAGAAACCATAATTAGATGAAAAACATGTATGCCACTTTTGAGGAGGGATTGGAATGGATTGGTCATGCACTATTAGCACTGAAATAGGCTTGTCTAGAATGGCGTCTTTAATGCTCTGTACTGTCTTTTCCCCAACCCACATTTTCTCTGTACTAGTATAGATGATACATAATATTTAAAATTTCATGACGCAAAATGTATAGTTTGACAAGATATTTTCTTTCCCAATCCAACAATTTTCAGTGCAGTAATTGTTCCAAAATATCCTTCTGTGTAAGTAGACTATTGATGAATAGTTGCGACTGGTTGAGGGTGGAAGGGGGGGGGGGGGGGGGGGAAACCGGTTGACCTTGAACAGATGGGGGCGCAAAACAAAGCAGCCTGGAGGCATCATCAACTGGTTAGACTGGTCTGGTTCACTTTGAGGGTGGGTAGCAAAGTGTCTGGCGAGGGGGAGGGGGTTGAGTGAGTAGCACATGGAAAGAAACTGGTTTCGTTTGATGTTGTGTGACCTGTTAGGGGAATAAAAGCAGTAATTTTAATAGAAAACCTTTATTTCGTGGTCATTTCGCGGAAAATGTTGAATATCGCGATCAGGGTTGGATTTCGTTTTTTTTCGCGATGTAAAAATGGTAGATTTGGGATCTATACACAATGAAATGGATTTTAGTAGAAGAAAATAGTGCAATCAGAACAATTCGCGAATTCGCGCATCACCATTTAAAACTGGCTCTAGTGATTACTTGTGAAAGAAAGATATTTAAGTAAGTACAAGTTAATAATAATACGCAATATTTATCCATACACATATTCAGTGGCGTGCCGACCTATGTAAATTTGGCGCAAATGCGCCGGAATTTTTGGGGGTGGGTGGGTGGGTACCTGACTGGGGTGGTGGTGCTGAAGGTAGTTTGGAGGATCGCAAAGGAACCAACATGAAATGCGTTCAATTAATGTTAATGAAGATGTTTGGATCAGAAAGAATACGGCCTAGAAGCACTTATTACAAAGGTTTATATCCCCTAAACACTGGAGTGTCCAGCAATCTAGGAATGTTCAGGTGATGGATGATGCAGCTCCCTGCTCCAACTGTTGAGGTTTAGTCATGTGAAAGTAAATAGATACAGTTATTGTAATACGTACAGTGCCGGACTGGCTCGTCAGAAGCCTCGGCGGCTATTGTTACTATTTAGAAGTTTTTGAGTGAATGCAGCCCACCAACCTACCCCGCGAGGCGATTTTTGGATTTTTATAACTATAAAATAATATGTAAAAACAATTTGGGGCTTTTAAAAGTTCATTTTTTCACAAGAAAAACATAACAGAAAGGCCTCTTAATTATGCCCCGCAGGGCGCTTTTTGATTTTCTGTCATTCTTAAAATGATTTTGGGATTATGAAAACTTGTATTTTTTCAGAATGAGGCTTACAGAAAGTGAAGTTAAATATACCCAAATTCTGCCCCGCAGGGATTTTTTTCAATTTCAGTAAATTTTAAAACGATTTTGCGATTTTAAAAACGTGTATTATTTTGAGCGAAGAATTGAACGAATTGATCTAATTGAAATTAAGGAATTAACCCAGCCTGCCCCGCAGGGCGATTTTTAATCATTTGTATTTATTTAAGCGATTTTGGGATCGAAAATTTGGCTCCAAATGTCAAACATAAAGTTAATGAAAAATGAAATTAACGGAAGATGCAACAAATCTGCCCCGCAGGGCGCTTTTGGGTTTTTTGTTAATTTCCAAACGATTTTAGGATTGTAAAATCGTGTACCTATTTTACTTCAAAATGCCCAACATAGTACAGTTATAAGAGGCACCCGCCAGCCCCGCAGGGCGCTTTTGAACTTTTGCAATTTTTAATTTGTTTTTGGGACTGTAAAAATGTGTATTTTGCTGCATAATGCCTCTAACACGAAGTTAATGAGGACAAATTTAAATGCCCCCAGCCTGCTGAGAGCTTCTCGAATTTTGTAATTGATAAATCATTTTGGGATTGTAAAAATGAGTATTGGTTGGGCTGCAAAATGTCCAACATAAATATAATATTAAATGAATGTACATACTAAGAGGCCCCAGACTGGCGAGCAGGGCGTTTTTTAGATTTTTGGTAATTTTCAATTGATTTTGGGATTGCAAAATCGTGTACCTAAATGGCTTCAAAATGCTCAACATGCTGTTATTGGAAGAAACATTTAATTTGAAGAGGCCGCCAGCCTGCACCGAAGAGCGCTTTTTGAATAATTGTAATTTTTAAATCGTTTTTGGGATTGTAAAAATGTTTATTTTGCTGCAAAATGTTCACCATAAAGTTAATGGTAGATTGGTTTACATAGAAGAGGTCCCCAACCTGCCCCGCAGGGCGCTTTTTTACTTCTGGTATCTTCAAATGGATTTTTTTATGATACAAATTTATGTTATACACAATCTAGGGGCCTCAATAGCCAGGGGCCTCGGCGGCGATCGCCGCCTAGCCACCAGGGGCCAGTCCGGCCCTGAATACGTATAACACGTTGTCACCTAAATTGATGACCAAAATGCTATTTGCTGGGCGAAATTAAAAAATGCATGTGCTTATTTATCTATATTGCAAATTTCTCACACGTCCGTCAATTCATACATCAAAATCAAATTATACTTTTAAAAAATATCGCTGAGCGGCATTATTATGGTAGACATTTTCTCACAAAAAATAATTTTTGACTACGTTTTTTCATTTCTTTCAATATATTTAAAGATAATGAACATTGATTTTTATTTAATTTGCACAAAAATAATTTGTAACCTCTTCAAAGGGGTCTGGAATTAAAAAATTTCGCTGCGCGGCATTATTTTCATGGCATTTGCCAAATAAAATTATTTTTTTCTGGTCTGTTTCCCGTTATTTTATACACACTAAAATTATTTTTAACCTCTCTTAAAGGTCTAAAATTCAAAAAATTTCGCTGCGCGGCATTATTGTCATGACATTTTTGTATATAAAATTAATGTTTTATGGTATGTTTCCCGTTATTTTAAACACACCAAAATAATGTTAATATCTCTTAAGAGGGTTAAAATTTAAAACTTTTCCTTGCGCGGCATTATTTTCATGTCCTTTTCCAAATAAAATTAATTTTTCTGGTCTGTTTCTTGTTATTTTATGCACACTAAAATTATTTTTAACCTCTCTTAGGGCCGGTCTTACAATACTTTGCTAAAGACTCAATTAGCTGTTACCAGTTAGTTAGTACAAAACTCTGTCATTCAATTGGTTGTTGCCATGACAATACAGTCCTAATCAACCACTTAAATGTTAGCAGCGCGGCATTATTTTCATGACATTTTTCAACTGAAATTATTTTTTCTTGTCCTTTTCCCGTTATTTTATACATATTTAAATAATTTTTAATCTCTCCTAAGACGGCTCAAATTCAAAAATTTGGCTGCGCGGCATTATTTTCATGTCTTTTTCCAAATAAAATATTTTTTTTTTGGTCTGTATCTCCTTATTTTAAACACTTCTAACTCTCTTAAAGGTCTAAATTCAAAAATTTCTCTGCGCGGCATTGTTTTCATGACATTTTCTAACTTAAATAAATGTTTTCTTGTCTTTTTCCCGTTATTTTATACATATTAAAATAATTTTTAACCTCTCCTAAGAGGGCCAAAATTCAAAAATTTCGCGGCATTATTTTCGTGACTTTTTCTAAATAAAATTAATTTTTCTGGTCTGTTTCCTACTAACGAGTATTTTATAAACACTACAATTAGGTTCCTCTCTTAAAGGTCTAAAATTCAAAAATTTCGCTGCGCGGCTATATTTTTATGACTTTTTTGAACTAAAATTAATTTTGGCATGTCTGTTTCCCTTTATTTTGTACACAACCTCTGGCCTGAAATTCAAAAATTTCGCTGCGCACTTACTTCCCGGGGCAATACTCATTTTCTAGCACAATCGCTTGACAGGTTCAAGCCTAACGCCTGGAAGGGGTGGGTGGGTCCATGTGAACCGAAATGCGCCAAATGTTTTGGAGGTTCGGCACGCCACTGCACACATTCAAGTTAAATATTCATCTGAGAAACATGATTTATAGCTATTATTTATAGCTTTCGACACATTTCCCCTACCAGAGCATCCTCCATTTTTCTACCACTGTGACGTCACGAGCAGGATTCCTATAGACAACTCGTTTTCACAAGAATTTGAATGAATGTGTGCTGTAATGAAATATGCCAATTGTATTTGATTGTTGACACTGAGGTAAGCATCAATTTCTGTTATTTCGCGATGTATTTATAACTTTTTACTGACCTCGTTACGATTGACATCTAAGTGACTTGTATGTTAAAGTACGCACGCGCTGGGATTGTACTCGCGGGAGCGTCCATCTTATATTTACTAGCGCACTCTCTAGGTACTTTTAGTGTCGAATACGAATTTCTAGAAGATTTCACCATGGCAACACAATTTTACATGTAAAACTGCACTTTTTATAAGAAGACACTTCAAAATATATCAGTAAAACCCTCATTGCTCAGAATCGTCCAGAACCGTGTACATTTAAAACAGCTGAAAATATCAGCATGTGTTTTTGTGTATGGTCGCCTTTGAAATTATACCTCGAAAATTAGTCAGCTTGCCTACATTTTCGCTACATGTTTTGGTGCAGAATTAAATTTTGTATATTATGTATAGGATTTGAACGATTCCTTGGAAATAAGAAATATGATGGCCCCTCCTTAAAATATGCATGAATTTAAACAAATTTAATATTTTGAATGGTCTTGATGATTCGATTGAAATGTTGATATTTTACTGTCATGTTTTATTCTCAAATAAAGTTGAAGGCAATTGTAAAGAAATAATTTTAAGTTCTCGGGAGGGAGAGGGAGTGTTCACGAAAGCTGTTTAGTGTTTCACATAGTTTCACCCTTGAATAATTCCGTAGGATACCCAAGGGTTACACATTACACATGGAATTGTGAACACAACTTGTTTTTATTAGAAAAGGCCTACTAACTACAAATGAGTAGAATAATTAATATAGTATTTTATCTCTTCTATACAGATTTGTACTGAGGTATTGTTGAAATGTAGTAGTAGTTGACATTTGCCTTATCGTACTACAACACAATAAACAATCGTAAAAATAAGCTTAATCAATACCTACTTTATTGACATTTTTATTGACGTCATTAACTTTTTTTTTGTAAATGTTGAATAAGATCTTTATTTTCACCACTATTTGTCAACTTTTCAAGAACCTTTTAAAAATGGATCAGTTAATATATTGATAAAGACGAATGTCGAATACTAAAAGCTAATTCAGGTCCAAATACATTTAATTAGGAGGTACCTACTATAGTTTTTGAGCTCACCTGACACCTCAGTCATCATTGTAATGGAAGTGGGACTCCAGGCCTTCTGCTTCTAAGGTACAGAGCTTAACACAGATTGTTTTGCTGGAAGCTTTGTAATGGAGTTTTTTCTAACATCATAAACAAAAAATGCACATTCGCTTCTTCAATCTTTTCAGTTTACGAATTCAGAGCTAATGGAGGAACCGTGGAGGTCTGAACCCCTTTCATTGAAACAGATTTTCTTTTCTTATCTCAGCTTTGATGGAATATTTGAGGTCTTTTTCATTCAGAATGTAGCCAAAGAGTTTACCAGATATTTCCTGCTAACAACTCGATGTGTCAAAAACGTGTCAATATATTATTATTATCATCTACGCCGTTCTTAATAATAATATCCGTGGCTTGGATCACTGGGTAGGTGTATTCTTGTCTATAGATTTACATGATTCAAGTATTTTTGCAAGTCTGATATTATTTCCAAATCTATAGTTATTGCCTTGTTTCCACCAGCCACTTTTTGTCTACATAAATTAGTAGGTATGCCTCGCATTTCATTATTCATAGCAATGACTGAATACGGTACTAAATGTGCTTCAAATTTTGACAATTGGAAACCGCAAAAAAAATACCAGCATGTTAACACTGGCCATATCTTCGTGTTGGAAGAAAGCTCAGCAAGTTCGCAGCATTTGAAACTGATTCGGGCTGGTTTATTATCCAGGCAGTTGGACTGGCATGACAATTGCCCCGCTCACGGGCCCATGTTGTGCAATGTTCTTTGAACAAACTCAGCACCGATGAAGACCTACCTCCGATGACAATTGCCCCGCGCACGGGCCCATGTTGTGCAATGTTCTTTGAACAAACTCAGCACCGATGAAGACCTACCTCCGATGACAATTGCCCCGCGCACGGGCCCATGTTGTGCAATGTTCTTTGAACAAACTCAGCACCGATGAAGACCTACCTCCGATGACAATTGCCCCGCGCACGGGCCCATGTTGTGCAATGTTCTTTGAACAAACTCAGCACCGATGAAGACCTACCTCCGATGACAATTGCCCCGCGCACGGGCCCATGTTGTGCAATGTTCTTTGAACAAACTCAGCACCGATGAAGACCTACCTCCGATGACAATTGCCCCGCGCACGGGCCCATGTTGTGCAATGTTCTTTGAACAAACTCAGCACCGATGAAGACCTACCTCCGATGACAATTGCCCCGCGCACGGGCCCATGTTGTGCAATGTTCTTTGAACAAACTCAGCACCGATGAAGACCTACCTCCGATGACAATTGCCCCGCGCACGGGCCCATGTTGTGCAATGTTCTTTGAACAAACTCAGCACCGATGAAGACCTACCTCCGATGACAATTGCCCCGCTCACGGGCCCATGTTGTGCAATGTTCTTTGAACAAACTCAGCACCGATGAAGACCTACCTCCGATGACAATTGCCCCGCGCACGGGCCCATGTTGTGCAATGTTCTTTGAACAAACTCAGCACCGATGAAGACCTACCTCCGATGACAATTGCCCCGCGCACGGGCCCATGTTGTGCAATGTTCTTTGAACAAACTCAGCACCGATGAAGACCTACCTCCGATGACAATTGCCCCGCGCACGGGCCCATGTTGTGCAATGTTCTTTGAACAAACTCAGCACCGATGAAGACCTACCTCCGATGACAATTGCCCCGCGCACGGGCCCATGTTGTGCAATGTTCTTTGAACAAACTCAGCACCGATGAAGACCTACCTCCGATGACAATTGCCCCGCGCACGGGCCCATGTTGTGCAATGTTCTTTGAACAAACTCAGCACCGATGAAGACCTACCTCCGATGACAATTGCCCCGCGCACGGGCCCATGTTGTGCAATGTTCTTTGAACAAACTCAGCACCGATGAAGACCTACCTCCGATGACAATTGCCCCGCGCACGGGCCCATGTTGTGCAATGTTCTTTGAACAAACTCAGCACCGATGAAGACCTACCTCCGATGACAATTGCCCCGCGCACGGGCCCATGTTGTGCAATGTTCTTTGAACAAACTCAGCACCGATGAAGACCTACCTCCGATGACAATTGCCCCGCGCACGGGCCCATGTTGTGCAATGTTCTTTGAACAAACTCAGCACCGATGAAGACCTACCTCCGATGACAATTGCCCCGCGCACGGGCCCATGTTGTGCAATGTTCTTTGAACAAACTCAGCACCGATGAAGACCTACCTCCGATGACAATTGCCCCGCGCACGGGCCCATGTTGTGCAATGTTCTTTGAACAAACTCAGCACCGATGAAGACCTACCTCCGATGACAATTGCCCCGCGCACGGGCCCATGTTGTGCAATGTTCTTTGAACAAACTCAGCACCGATGAAGACCTACCTCCGATGACAATTGCCCCGCGCACGGGCCCATGTTGTGCAATGTTCTTTGAACAAACTCAGCACCGATGAAGACCTACCTCCGATGACAATTGCCCCGCGCACGGGCCCATGTTGTGCAATGTTCTTTGAACAAACTCAGCACCGATGAAGACCTACCTCCGATGACAATTGCCCCGCGCACGGGCCCATGTTGTGCAATGTTCTTTGAACAAACTCAGCACCGATGAAGACCTACCTCCGATGACAATTGCCCCGCGCACGGGCCCATGTTGTGCAATGTTCTTTGAACAAACTCAGCACCGATGAAGACCTACCTCCGATGACAATTGCCCCGCGCACGGGCCCATGTTGTGCAATGTTCTTTGAACAAACTCAGCACCGATGAAGACCTACCTCCGATGACAATTGCCCCGCGCACGGGCCCATGTTGTGCAATGTTCTTTGAACAAACTCAGCACCGATGAAGACCTACCTCCGATGACAATTGCCCCGCTCACGGGCCCATGTTGTGCAATGTTCTTTGAACAAACTCAGCACCGATGAAGACCTACCTCCGATGACAATTGCCCCGCGCACGGGCCCATGTTGTGCAATGTTCTTTGAACAAACTCAGCACCGATGAAGACCTACCTCCGATGACAATTGCCCCGCGCACGGGCCCATGTTGTGCAATGTTCTTTGAACAAACTCAGCACCGATGAAGACCTACCTCCGATGACAATTGCCCCGCGCACGGGCCCATGTTGTGCAATGTTCTTTGAACAAACTCAGCACCGATGAAGACCTACCTCCGATGACAATTGCCCCGCGCACGGGCCCATGTTGTGCAATGTTCTTTGAACAAACTCAGCACCGATGAAGACCTACCTCCGATGACAATTGCCCCGCGCACGGGCCCATGTTGTGCAATGTTCTTTGAACAAACTCAGCACCGATGAAGACCTACCTCCGATGACAATTGCCCCGCGCACGGGCCCATGTTGTGCAATGTTCTTTGAACAAACTCAGCACCGATGAAGACCTACCTCCGATGACAATTGCCCCGCTCACGGGCCCATGTTGTGCAATGTTCTTTGAACAAACTCAGCACCGATGAAGACCTACCTCCGATGACAATTGCCCCGCGCACGGGCCCATGTTGTGCAATGTTCTTTGAACAAACTCAGCACCGATGAAGACCTACCTCCGATGACAATTGCCCCGCGCACGGGCCCATGTTGTGCAATGGGTCTGGCTCAGGTCCCGGTCATCCGGGATCCCTGCCAGTAGAATTAGAATCCCGGTCACGCTTCGTGACGTCACAGCTAGTCCTCTGGCAGGCTCATACGTGTTACTGGGCAGACGAAGGAATAAAACTCTCTATGGGAAGACAAATTCGAACGAGCGAAAATTAAAGCTGGGCAACTTAAAAAAAATAACTCTATGGTTAGACAGAATTAAAACTTATGACAACTTCAAAATAAAAAAGTGCGACCCCAACAAGAATTGAACCGGCGACCCCTGGCACCGCAAGCCAATGCGTTGACCACATGACCACCGAGGTGGCGTTGCTGAAACGCATTCACAAGAGCCTAATGAATACACATTATCTACTGAGATTGTGACGTCACGGAACGTGACCGGGATTCTAATTCTACTGGCAGGGATCCCGGATGACCAGGACCTGAGCCATTCCCTTGTGCAATGTTCTTTGAACAAACTCAGCACCGATGAAGACCTACCTCCGATGACAATTGCCCCGCTCACGGGCCCATGTTGTGCAATGTTCTTTGAACAAACTCAGCACCGATGAAGACCTACCTCCGAAATCAGCAGTGCCATCTCTCTACGACATTTTCCCATATCCCATGATCAAAATGGCGCTCAAATGTCAACGTTTTTATGTTGTGGACAAGAAAATACAATATGCGACGGAGTAGCAAAAGATGACAAAAAAATAACGAGCTTCCAGAAATATTTATAGAAATAACAGAACAGTGACTTCAAAATTGCTGTGTCCATTCAAAAGGAACTTAATTTGAAAAAAAAAATATTAACCCGCACATCTGCCTGTAATTAACACACAAAAATGTTTTGCGGGATACTTTTTGATCAGCTCTAGCGTATACCTACTTGCTTCATACAAGTAAATCAAAGTGAATTATTATTTCATGTAAATCAGCATATTTTTCCTAGGTATATGTGTAAAATCAGAAACTAATTTCATTGATAGGAATTTAATTAGTTGCAACCTAACTAATTTATTATTTCAATCCTGTATTTATCTATGATTTCGCCTTAAGTTACATAAAGATGTTGTAATGCATCGTCACGGAATTCCTCTTAGAGTTCACCAATTAATTGATAAGAATTTATCATTTCTATAGAGTTCATGGGCCAAGTTCTATTTGTAATGTTTTCTATTTTCTGTCTAAATGCAGAAGAACTTCAGTCAGTCACTCCAGTCGAAGCGAAGATGAATAAGGTAAGATGCTCATGTGCATGTGTCCAATATGAATTGTGAGTACAATGTGACAATTTCAAGGTTCTTCTCGTGTTCTTTAAAATGTGCATGTGACAGAATTTATTTTCTGAATATAAACTCAGTGAAAGAAAAAGATTAAATGTACAAATAGTAAACTAAAGTCCATTCTGAAATTATTTTAATTTAGCTGATAATAGCATTATATTATCAAAAAGAAGGCAACAGTATCGTATAAGTATTGAAGATTAACGTTATGTAAAAGATCAAAATTTATATTTGATTGGTTGTCAATAAAAAAGCAACATTCCTTTGATACATATTTGCATACATATCTGTCTAAAATGCGTTCAGCTAAACTGTTTTCAATTCACCTGGATATCGCTATCAGTCAAATTCACATGCACATCTGCATTCAAGGTTATGATGTAAATACACACACACTATGAATGTATTGGTGTGTGCTTTACCAACAACTGAAATGATTAGTCTCATTTAAATACTATTTCTCCACTAATCATTCGGATTATTAACTTTGCAAAATAAACTACATTCAATCGTTTTGAAGCCATTGAATGCTGGGCCAGAAGAACCATGTAACCAACACTTTTTTCGAAATAGGTTTTTGTGTGGAATAACCATAATAAGCTCTATCCACTGCCACCTTAAAATGTTGATTTTTTTCAATATTGGTATTATATATTAATCATTTAAATAAAAGCAAGAAAACAAATCAGGAATTAGCTGTACGTGGAAGGATAATCAACGAATGTATTTGAGGAACCGAAAGGGTACTGAATTAGTACCCTTTCCAAATAAATATGTTTTTACTATACATTTTATGTTCGGGTTCCCATTTATTGAATGGAACCTAAACATCCATATATCTTCCAAACTAAGTAATTGTGATAATATGGTCTTGAAATGTTTTTTTGCTAATTACCTACTCAAAATAATGAAATTTTTGGTTACATGGTATGGTTTTTCCGGCCCGGCATTCAATTATCCCCACAAATACAAAACTTTAAGGGCCGGTCTTTCAATACTCTGCTAAAGTCTCAATTAGCTGTTAACAGTGAGTTATTACCAGGGACGACGCTGGGAATTTTATACAGGGGGGGGGGCCTAGGTAGGGCAATAAACTTTTTAGGGGGGGCAAACGTATTTTCACATGTATATTTTCATATTGTGGCGTGGGGATCAGGCGCGTTGGAACTAAATTTGCAAGGGAGGGAATAATATGTAAAATAATTTGAGCTGGAGATACTAGTGTCTACGAAGACAATGGGGGGTCTGGGGGGAGGGCCCCCAGTAAAACGCAGGTCCGGGGCGCACAGCCCCGGAAAATTTTTGAATTTCAGACATAAATTTGGTGCATTTCTATGCGATTTTAACAATTTTTACACATTTTTTCTTGACACATAAATATATAAGTACATAAGGAGGGGTATTGAATCAGAGGGGGGATTGTCCCCCCCCCCCCCCCCCCCCCCTTCCTACGCGCCTGGTGGGGATAATTAAAAAAACTGAAGCCTTCAAAAAATTATCCCAACACTAATTTTTATGAACTGTCCTCCCACAATTTTTCGTCCCTTACCATTTCCCAAGACTCTCCACTTTTTCCACAGCCACCTTCACTCCACTCATCCACTTCGTTCGCGGTCTCCCTGACTTTCTATTCCCTCCCATTGCTGCTCTATCTGCCTTCCTTCTCGGTATCCTCTCTTGTCCCATCCCTTTCAATCGACCAAACCATTTCAATCTCTCCTTTCCTAAATTGAAACTTAGAGTCGCCATTGCTTATTTTTGAGCTCCGTATCTTATCCAATTTTTGTCAACCCTGCTATACTTCTTAGGAACTTCATTATGTCTGGCATACGAAAGTCGCCTATTTGCAAAACATTGTCAGCTGATGTTTTATTTGATAATTTGAACAGTTCAAAAAATCGAAGAAAAGTATAGACTTTCAAGATATTTATTTTCCCACATTTGGTTTGGGGGGGCACAAGGGGGGGCCGCGCGAATGTTTGGGGGGCCGTGGCCCCCCCAGGCCCCCCCTTTGCGTCGTCCCTGGTTAGTACAAAACTCTGCCATTCAATTGGTTGTTGCCATGGCAATACAGTCCTAATCAACCGTATAAAAGTTAGCAGAGTATTGAAAGACTGGCCCTATTATTGAAATATTATTGAAAGAGACTACCAAGGGCCAAAGCCAATTTTGTTAAAATCTTTTCCCATTTAATATCCTTGAAATGATTGTGGATTAAGCAACTATGGAAGGAACCTTCAAATTACAAATGTGGACCAGGAAAAGAAAGTTTAATAATTTCAAAAGAAAAATTAAAACTCATTTAAAAACAAAATAAAAAAAATCAGCCTTTGAGAAAAAAAGTATCATGATCGGGGGCCGTATTCTAGAACATTTAAATTCCCAATTCTGATGGAATCTGATTCGGTTCAATGTTAATCCTTATGCCGTGACCGGATTCCATCAGGAATGGAATTGGGAAAACGTTCTAGAATACGCCTCCAGTGCAAATCCATGCGTTACAGCTCACAAGACTGTCATGCACTCAAATGACTTATCACATTTGCAGTGGTCGAATTGGAAGTCTGTCCATGGGGGTATAGTGTACTGGCAGGATTTCTGCTAAGGGGGGCAAGTGAAGGAACAAAACTTGCACGCGTTGCCCCGCAGGGCGTTATTTGTTTTTATACACTCTGAAATCAATTTTGAGACGTTCTGAAATGTTTTTTTTTTTTTTTTTTTTTTTTTTTTTACAATTTTCACTCTAATACGGTGTGGGGGGCATGCCCCAAATAAATAAATTAATCTCTCATGGGGGATGGTGAAGTGGACAAATTAGCCATGGGGGGATGGAACCATCAATATATTCCCTATGGGGGGATACCTACCCCCCGCATTCGACCACTGCACATTTGAGTTGATAAAAGATGATTTCCATTGTTTCAGACTGGCCTCTTGATGTGTCTGTTAGCCCTGATGTCTGTCAACCGCATCACAAGCGCCGGTGTGAACACCAGCTTCTGCAATGAGATGTGTCCCACTGTGGCCTGCCACCAATGCCTCGGCTCCAAGAATCCGTGCTGCATGAGCTGTTGTCCCAACAAGACGAGGCAACGTCAACAGACAGACTTCTGTAACGAGATGTGTACAACACTTGACTGCATCTCGTGTTACGGCTCCAAGAACCCGTGCTGCATCAACTGTTGTCATTTGCAAGCGTCAGCGACGGCCTGCAGAAGTGGGGGATGCAACAATAACAGAAATAATAATAGTGGAGGATGTTCGGGCAAAAAATGAACGGTATAACTTATTAAACATTTTGGGGTTCACTCTATAAAGAAAATGAAAATTATGAAAATTATAATTTAATGGTTTCAGTTTATCTTTAAATTTTATGTTGCAATAGGGATAGGCACACTTTTTTTAAATCAAATTATGAAAAACCGCATCGAAGTAAAATTGAAGTAATAAAAAGCTATTTGCTGGAGCACACAGGAGTCATTGGGTAAAGGTGTTGATTATTAATGAAATTGACTCTTTATAAGAAAATGTATTGGCATGGTAACATTTATATCATTCGTTATAAAGTTATGAAATAACACTGTATAAACCAAGTGCATTTTCTTCGAGTTCCAGCACCTGTGTGATGTACCCTGACAATAAATCAGTTCTCTAAAAACTGTTCTATATTCAGTCAAATAAACCAACTCCAATTGTACAATAATAGTGATAATCGAACACTATCCAGCAGTGCGATTTTCATAAGTTCTTTTTATTAACATAGATACTTGTGGTGGTGCTCTTATGAACGTTTCTTGTCAAGCAAAGCTAGATTTTAAGGTGCTGCAAGCGCGAGCGATTTTACCGCTTTTTGCAGGCACTTTTTTTTGGATACGATTGGAGAAAAAATGGGTTGACGAAATGATTTGAAATTTTAATCATGATTGGATAAAGGACAAACTTAGTGTTATCACTTGGAATTTTTTTTATTTTTTGTATCGTTAATTACAATTAGCTGATTTTTGGTGAAAGGTGGTCTATTTTCTTGTCTCAATGGGTGTCGTAGGAAATTTAATTTTAAAACTGTGCCAAGTGATAACCCTAAGTTTATCTTTTTTCTAATCATGACTAACATTTGAGTTTAATTGGTTCACGGGTGTTGTCTCCAATCATATCGGAAATTTCATAGTTTTGTGCGGTTTTGTAGAATAACCGGCGCCTAATTAACAATGCAAGAAGCAAAAATTAAAAAGTGCTACTAATATACAATCATACCTACTGATCATGTACTATCAAACCTACTATCAAAGTTACACCCACTTATGAAACAATCATTCTCTCAATTTTCTAAAACGGCCGAGCGCTTGTATCACCTTAAGTTACCTAAGACCTGAAAATTCACTTTTGAAGAATTGTTGGGAGTTTCAATAAAAAGTTCCGAATTCTTGTTAAATGTGAATGAGAACAATAACATCTTAAGACGGCTGGGTAGTGAGTTTGACCTTGAAGAGTTTTTAAATCGATTTTTATCAATATCTTTTTCCAGTGTAATTGTTAACAAAATAGGGCTATTAACGTGAATTCAGAACAGTTCAATGAAAATAATTCCATAGCTTGGAATGGTTTATTTGATTTACTTTGTCCTACAGGTGTTTAGAACCCGAAAATTTAGTAATTTTCGGGTTCTAAACACCTGTTGGACACAATAAAACTAATAGCTTATTCCAAACTATGAAATTATTTTCATTGAACTGTTCTGAATTCACGTCCATAGCCCTATTTTGTTAACAATTACACTGGAAAAAGATATTGATAAAAATCGATTAAAAAACTCGTCAAGGCCACGCTCACTACCAAGCCCTCTTAATAAGAACTATCTTCATCAAAACAATATAAAACACATAATTTATCTAATACAATGAGAATAATAATAGAATAGTTGTAAATGTTATTATAGTGATTTGCAATTTCTATGTTAATTGTATTGCGTGATTATAATAATATGAATACATACCTAAATATTTTAATAAAATACAACTAGGTATATGATAATTAAGCTTTCTTCTACAGATCTTTGGTATTCTTAAACTTCTTTAATAATAATTGCATTTACTAGAAGTTACTGAGTATCAAGTCCAATTATTCATTAAAACCTATCGCCTATTCAGTCGCCACCACACTACAAACAAAGTTAGGACATAGAAGCCAAGTCCCCAGCATAGTACAAACACGGTGTTATAGGGTACATCAACATTCACAACATCCATTTCTTGTAGGAATTTACTCGGTACGATGAAGTGGCAATAGTGGGGTTCTGAGGAAAAGGGGTCGTCCTGGGGACACGGCAGATTGGAGCGGTTGTTGTAGAGCGTGAACATGACTCCGTGATACGAAGCTCTGAAGAAACTCATGTCGAAGAGCCATCGAAAGAAGAAGGGGATGTCTCGGTAGAAGATGTTGAAGCCGAACATTGACAACACCACCGCGATCACGGGTCCGATAAACACAGCCACCTGAACGAGAACGATACAAAAGTGTTTGTGTAGTTTTAATGTTTATAGCTAATTTCACTTTTAGCGATGAGCCTCAATAGGTAATTGTATGCACGTCAATGTTATCTTATACAATTTTGCATTTCATTTAAAAAAATATATTTGTTGTAATGTAAGAACATCTACATTATCTATTTAACTGTATTCATTAAAACATAATTATTTGTCTTATTAATCTAATAATCTGTCTTATAATATCTAGATTTTGTTTTATCTATTTGAATACAATTTTTTTAAACAATATGATATCTAAGCTCAGATTTTATATTATTTATGATTTCAATTCTGGATAATTAAATCCAATATATTTATTAAATCAAATTAAAATTACATACAAATTCCAAATTTGGAATAATATTTTGAGTAGTTCATTCTTCATAATTTAGTTATGAACAAGTTGTTGGCAAAAAGAAACAGAAAAGTTGGTTGAAAATTATGAAGTATTATATTAGTAAATATCTTGAAATTACCTTGATGGGCAATGTGATACCGATGAAAAAGCCGAAGCTCTGAGCCGTCAGAGAAGCGACCACTAGTAAAAGATAGATGGGCCACATTCTGTCTACTTCCAGAGGCTGGCCGGTCATAGGGTAACTGATCACCAAGTACAGTGTGGTGCACAAGATCTGCAACAAGAACTCAGTTCAGTCGACACACATGGAGTATCAAACGCTATGGCATGCGATGATGAAAATACAACTTGATACACGAGAATCAATATGTAGAATTAAAACGATTTTCATATGCAATATTATTGGAAGATGAAACTAGATGGAAATGTATTAAAAAGTCAAATGTCATATCATCATATGACGTGTCATACAGTTTCATATGTCGTGACTCCTGATATAAAATATGAAAATAGTTCATGAACATTTAGTGGAATGTATCAAGTCGGGCGTTAGCTCGACGCTGCCAAGCACCGTGTCAATACGAGGTCTACTTTTAAACGCGGCGAGCTTACTACCACTACTGTATACGGCAAGCGCTTCACGCTCGTTTTCGGGGTGTCAGCTCGCATTCAAGCAGTTTGAAATGGAAATTGAAAACCATGGTTATCGGGTATATTTAGCCACATGACAACACATACCAAATTTCAAAGTGCTGCGATCATCCCTTCGGGATGAAATTTGGGCCTCAAACATGCATGGATTGACTTTCATGTTAGTTAGTTAGTTAGTTAGTTAGTTAGTTCGTTAGGCACGGCCGGTTTGTTTGCCCCTCTCCACAGGTTGAATGGATTGTCCTAGAGAGTTGAAATTTGGCAGAGACATAGAGTCATATTTATAGCGGTGCCCTTTGAACGAAAATTTGGAAAATTTTGACCGGAAGTGAAGTTATTACAATTTTAAATTTTAAATATTTTAAAAGTCAAACGGGTTCATTGAAAGTTTTGAAATTTGGCAACATTAAAGACAATGTATTGCTAGACACTCAACTTCAAGAAAAAACAAAAATTTCAAACCGGAAGTGGAAAATTATCTATATTTAGCGTTCCGCTCTTTCTCTTTATCTATCAACACAGCAGCTTCGCTGTCCGTCGGCCTATATAGCACAGTTGTCTAAGGCAGCTTGCTTCGACACAGGCTTACCGTGTTCGATTCCCGGTCCCGGAAAAAAACTTTTTTTTCCTATTATTCCTTTTTAATTTGTATAAGCGATGATTCCTGGATACATTTTTAATAAATGAGACTACCAATGGATGCTGTGAAGATCATCAATAGACAGAAACATCGCCATCGCGGCACGCCGGTTGCCATCGTGAACAGTGAAGATATCAGGGAAACAGAAATTGCGCACGACGTTTTACGCTCCACCTTTCTTCTTTGATATACTACACAGGTTAATATTTCAGTGTGGCGAATTGGCTCGGTCACATGAGGCAAGTGACTTCGATCACGGCGTTGCCGGGTTCGATCCCCGTAACAAACGTTTTATTTTTTTTTATCTTTTTCTTTATTTAAAAAATGTTTAACCTTCTTGTGTATATATTCAAAATGTTAATCCGAATACATTCAACGATTACATAGCTACTCTTTTAAATAACGACTCGAATAATGATTGTCAATTACACACGTTGGCCGTAAAGTTGTGCAATAAAACAATTCGTGGTCATGCTAATCAACAGAATCTTGGTGGCTCAGTTACTAAACTAGAAACCACACAAAAAAGGCTCCATTACTGGGTGCATAAGGTTGTCACAGCTTTTAATTTATCCGAATTATTTAATTTTGTTAAATTCAGTTAATTAAGTAAATAGTAAAATTCAGTAAAGGCTCCATTACTAATATTCAGTGTATTAGGAGTTTACAAGTTTTCATTTGTCACACTTATTTATTATTTAAAATAGAGTTAATTTGTCAATATTGGTGGCTCAACAAGAAACAAGAACAACACGAAACAAGAAACCACACAAAAAGGCTCCTTTACGTGCATCCATTACGTGATCACAACTTTAAGTTTCTAAAATAAATGTTATTATTTTAATTATGCTAATTTGTCAATCTTGATGGTTCAGTTACGAAACAAGAAACCACACAAAATGGCTCCATTACTAGGTATATTAGGTGTTTACAACTTAGACAAAATTATTTCATTATTTCATATGTTGTAATCTGTCAATCTTAGAAGCTCGGTTACAATAAACAAGAAACTACACTAAAGGGTCCATGCAAGGTGTATTTATAGGTGTGTAAAACATTTAATGGAAATCTGTGGGTATGAGAGATTTAAATTTCATTTCATCATCCAACAATGCCTACGTTAAAAAGTTAGAATAATAAAACGCTTTTAAAATATCATGATTTATTTCCAAACTGTGTGTCAAAGTCTCATCAAGTGACATTGTTTAATGGAAATAAATAAACCTGAAACTGATGTTCCTCATAATCTGACACTAATGAAATAAACATTGGTTTTGATGCGAACCTTATATACGGAAGTGGTCTGGCTTGTTTAAATCGGCAATACAATAATATTCTTCAAGTATAGGCAATAGCACGAAGTAGTTTCTTGGTTTGAAAATATGAAAATATTATCTTCCACAGCAACATCACAAAACAATATAATAATCACTAAATAAGATCAGTAGACTAATTAAAATGCAAGCTAGATAACTGTATACAAGTACCTATAGAAGAAGACAACAACAATAATAAATGGACATCGATCGTATTTGCCATGAACAAAGGTAAACATTAAGTTGACCTGTCAGGGAGAGGCAGAGAGGTGGAGATGCCAGGTATAGGCCGGCCCATGCTATCCGTGTACATAGGCGAGTAAGGCGGGTAGCGAAATTTCATCACCCATCATACTCCTTCCCACCAGCACTATAAACACAAGGTGGCTCAGCTAGTTAATCTTAACTAAGTTCCTTTTAAGCCTTCCAAGCCTTCCAAGCCTTCTTTTACATTGCCTTCCAAAAACCATCCGGATTTTATTTAAAATGTGTTGTAAACATCTGTAAGCCTGCACGCTTTACCAATTGAGTTTATACTTCGGAACTTTGACATAAAAAAGTGAAAACGGGAGAATTTTAAAATGAGGAAACGCATTTGCAATCATATTTCGTGTACTCTTCAGTTTACCAAGTGGCGACAAATACGCGTTTTACGAGATGAACGCACAAATTCCGGTCTACACCGGAACAATACACCTACAATTAACGTTATTCACATGACTCAAAGCTGTGAACTTTTAACAAATTATAATTTGATATAACTCAAATTCAACCAAAAGAAATTGACCCTTTCGTTATACTAACTTCGGAACTATTGAAAGAAAAACAGAAAACTTTAGACAAGAAGTGACGTTTTTGGCGTTAACTGTAATGATAGGTAACACTTAATGATCAGTGAAAGCTGCTATAAACTTATACCCCATATGACATGTTGTACAAAAACAAAAACTTGTAAAAAAAAACTGCCAAGCACCTTCCCACTTAAAACAATTGAGATCTAAAAGAAGGGCCAAGCAATAATATATTGTTTAAACATTTTCGCACTTAAAATTCGTGAAATTATTTCGCCCAGTTACTGCCGCCAAGCACAACACTAAAAACCTAATGTTGTGTCCAAATTTGAAGAATACAATCTAAGTGAACCATCATTGTTAACTTTAACAAAATTATAAAAATTAAAAACAACTTAAAAATAAATTTAAAATCGAAATTAAAAAAATTAAAAATAAAGCTTGGCGCATTGAATTTGCACCGACCATATTGTAGACTTCCTCTATCTTCTTCCTACTTTCTGTCTTTCTTCGGCTCCTTTATCGTCATCTTCTTTCTTATGTTGCCTTCTTCTTGACACAATGCGCCTAGCTTTATTTTTATTTCTTTTAATTTCGATTTTAAATTTATTTTTAAGTCGTTTTTAATTTTTATAATTTTGTTAAAGTTTACAATGATGGTTCACTTAGATTGTATTCTTCAAATTTGGACACAACATTAGGTTTTTAGTGTTGTGCTTGGCGGCAGTAACTGGGCGAAATAATTTCACGAATTTTAAGTGCGAAAATGTTTAAACAATATATTATTGCTTGGCCCTTCTTTTAGATCTCAATTGTTTTAAGTGGGAAGGTGCTTGGCAGTTTTTTTTACAAGTTTTTGTTTTTGTACAATTCCACTTAACTTAATCAGTTCGTGTATCGGAATGTTTTGTCACTTGGTACGTAAGGACACATGGGAAACAATGGAACTGCCGTTATTACAGCAATTGGCCTAAGAAATTTCTATCCATGTCGCTTGTTGGCCTGCAGTATTTAGGAGTGATAGGACTAAGGTAATTAACCCTCTTAGTGCCAGCATTATTTCCTGTATATATGCGAAGAATGCCAGGCCATATTTTCACAAATTGTTGAGTCACAGAAAAAGTTGATATCTTTGCTTGTGCTTCACCAAAACTGTTGATTTTTTTTACATGGTAGTAAAAGTATAATGAGGACTTGGACAAAAATTTAGTTCATGATTATTCTTATTGTACATGTTTTATTTTTTTATTTGGATTATAAAAAATAAAAAAATAAAAAAAATGTTTATTATGCCACAAATTTTGTAATGAATTTTTCCCAACAAAGTGAATACATTTTTTAGATTTACTGATATTTTCTCAACACTCATGATTAATTTCATATTTTTGTGATTAAAACTACAGAAGCTATGAAATAATGTATCAAATATATGCCAGCAAAAGTAGACGCCATTTTGAATTGAAAAAATGTCATTTTGCGTCAAAATAGTAAGAAATCTGTACACTACCGCCACCAAACATTTTTTCAATTAACTACCACACTATTACCAACCCAGTCGATCAAGCAGTTCAACATTCCAAAGACATTAAGAGGAGCGAGATTTAATTTAAAATTTAGCCGATATATCGGCCCTTGGCAAGTTTCGCACAAACTCTCAGAGCCGATATATCGGCTCTTGGTACTAAGAGGATTAAATTGTAATGGAAAAACAATATTTTTCTTATACTAAGTTTATTGTATAGAATTGTTGGAAGTAGAAAATGCCAAAATCGTTGGTAAAATATACAATAATTAACAGAACTTAATATAAGTTAATGTATTGTGTTGTGGTTTAAGTGAACCCGTGGGTACATTTCACGTAATTTCCCTATGCATTTCCCTCTTTCTGTTAAGGTGATACAAGCGCTCGGCCGTTTTAGAAAATTGAAAGAGAAAAATTGTTTCATAAGTGGGTGTAACTTTGATAGGATGTTCACATGATCAGTCTGATTGTATATTAGTAGCACTTATTCATGTTTTCTTCTTGCATTGTTAATTAGGCGCCGGTTATTCAACAAAACTGCAAAAAATCATGATTATCATGATCATGATCAAATCATGATTAAAATTTCAAATCATTCCATCAACCCATTTTGTCTCCAATCGCATCCAAAAAGTGCCTGCAAAACGAGGCAAAATTGCTCGCGCTTGTACCACCTTAATGAAGTTATTTAATAAAATGAGAAGATATAATAACCGTGGGGAAAATAGGTGAAAACAAGTAGCACCATGTCAAAAGACCGTAAAAAGTAAAATCCGAAACCAGACCATAACTACCCTCCAATATTTCTTCTCAAACTGGCAAAATATTGAAGGGTTTGTATTTTGTATTATTTCATTAATGTCAATGCTGTTTCCAAGAATGTGATGTTGTTTATGATGTAAGATGTACCAACCTGCACAGGAATCTCGATGAAGACCAAGGCGAGGAAATAAGGCCCGAGAGAATACCAACGGTTGAAGTGCTCTCGCCGCAGCATGTTGAACTCAATCGGAACTGAAACCAGCAACGACACGCATCAGCAAACATCTCAGAACTTATTACAAATGTAATTTTATAACCTAGGAAAGAACATTTTATGTAAGAAACACATAATTATTAATCCTTTGTACAAAAGTTTTGAATTCTATATGTTTTGAATTTAGGTAAAATTTGATTCAACACATCAAACATTATGATCAAACATCATGTTGACAAATTTAAAAAAACATAATACTTCCTGAAAGAGTTTTGCACAAATTCCTGCAATATCTAAAGACTGATGTAAAAACTCCATTTAGTGATAGGAAGTATTTAATAATTGCATTACATAAAATTTATAAAATTAAGGCACAGAAGATTGGGTTGTTTAAATACATTTTCAGGCAAATAAGAGTAAATGAATGCATTTTATCATTAAATATAAATAAATTAGTAAACACTATTGATCTCTTATGTTCTTACTGCTTGCCTATAATATATTATTTTATATTATTATATAGGTATTTCTTTTAATCTACTAATATTTTCTATTGTTCTTCAACTATAAAATTGTTTCTTCTCACTCGGCAAGCAAGTATGTCACAAATAAGTCTGCTTGATTGTAATTTGTTGTGTACACTTACAAGAGAGTGTGACGGCCATTTTACCGGTGTACACGAGGAACAGAATGGTGCCGTAGATGAAGACGCAGTTGCCGAGTACGGTGGTCGCGCCGTAACCCACATCACGGTAGAGGTAGCCGAATATCACAGCGATCACCACATGCGCAGCCAGACGGATCAAGATACGTCCCTAAACGAGAAACAAACAACAGTTCAAATCACTACACTTCTTACCATTACTTACTTTGCGCACTCATTTTCTTTTCATAAATTATGCACTTTGATTACCTATAATAATTACTTGTTGGATAGGTATGGTTTTATTGGAAAGATTATTTATTTAAAATTATTTAAAATTAATTGCACTCTTGCTTTGAAATTCGAAAATGAAATTGAGATATCAGCAAAGAATTAGTTATAAGCTTTTAATCTTGTAACTAATTCCAATTCTACTATTCTCTGAATGAGTTTCAAATTTACTCTTCTTTTCCTGACTTTTAATGTAAAAAAATGTAATTTTGTGTCTATTCTACCTCACTGGACCTATTTCTATAGATAGATACCCAGAACATTAGCAATAATGACCACAAACTAAAAAAAAAATCTACTGCAGTTTATTATACAAATTTTCATGTTTCAAGACAATCTGTGAACCTTGATGATTTTTTTCGCAATCACATAGAAACCAAATAATTTATAGCGTCATTTTCCCAAGGGTCTTCAGAATTTTTATTATGACTGAGAAACTTACACATTCATTAAAACTCTATTCTTATGATATAATTATCTGTTATACTAACAAAGTCTCTGGATATTGTGATGAGATTCCTGCAGAGTAGTAGATAGAACTGTAGGAAGAGTGACGACGCCGGCGACGCCAACACCAGGACGTCGTTCTTGCAGGAGTCGGTGTCTGTGGCCGTCACGACGCCTTCAGACAAGTCAGTCAACACGACGCCTACAACAAGAAACAAGACATGAGAGACGTCAACACCAGGACGCCGTTGTTGGAGGCGTCGGTGTCTGTTGCCGTCACGACGCCCACAACAAGAAACAAGACATGAGAGACGTCAACACCAGGACGCCGTTGTTGGAGGCGTCGGTGTCTGTTGCCGTCACGACGCCCACAACAAGAAATAAGACATGAGAGACGTCAACACCAGGACGTCGTTGATGCAGAAGTCGGTGTCTGTGGCCGTCACGACGCCCACAACAAGAAACAAGACATGAGAGACGTCAACACCAGGACGTCGTTGTTGGAGGCGTCGGTGTCTGTTGCCGTCACGACGCCCACAACAAGAAACAAGACATGAGAGACGTCAACACCAGGACGCCGTTGTAGGAGGCGTCGGTGTCTGTTGCCGTCACGACGCCCACAACAAGAAACAAGACATGAGCGACGTCAACACCAGGACGCCGTTGTAGTAGGCGTCGGTGTCTGTTGATATATGGTTGATATGAATGATATTGGCTGACAATTCTGTAAATACGACGCCTGATACATGACAAAACCTATCTGACAGTGACATGCTGATTGACAAAAGTAGTAACGGCACATTTTAGAGTAATTACTTAGTTGTGGAAGAAATATAATATTTGAAAAAATATGACACGGTGGACGTCGTGTTCATAACATCATTGAAAACTATGACAATTTAGTTGAAATTACGGCCGAAGCGATTGTAAAACAGATGATAAAGGTTTGACAATTTGACCATGGTAGAAGACGTCACGAACATTTCCTCTAACAGTTACAGAGACAACAGTTGTGCATTTGTGCATTTCAAGTACCTACCAATGAACCTACTATTAGTATTATGTCATTGCCACGTTGCATGTATCATATACAATATCAACACTTATCACGGAGACACGTGGTTCTTTCTTATCAAGAGCGTACCTTGTGTTTTCTCCTCGACGGCGTCTAGTTTCACGCAGCTGTACTATTGTCATTGCCACGTTGCATGTATCATACAATATCAACACTTATCACGGAGACACGTGGTTCTTTCTTAACAAGAGCGTACCTTGTGTTTTCTCCTCGACGGCGTCTAGTTTCACGCAGCTGTACTATTGTCATTGCCACGTTGCATGTATCATACAATATCAACACTTATCACGGAGACACGTGGTTCTTTCTTAACAAGAGCGTACCTTGTGTTTTCTCCTCGACGGCGTCTAGTTTCACGCAGCTGTACTATTGTCATTGCCACGTTGCATGTATCATATACAATATCAACACTTATCACGGAGACACGTGGTTCTTTCTTAACAAGAGCGTACCTTGTGTTTTCTCCTCGACGGCGTCTAGTTTCACGCAGCTGTACTATTGTCATTGCCACGTTGCATGTATCATATACAATATCAACACTTATCACGGAGACACGTGGTTCTTTCTTAACAAGAGCGTACCTTGTGTTTTCTCCTCGACGGCGTCTAGTTTCACGCAGCTGTACTATTGTCATTGCCACGTTGCATGTATCATACAATATCAACACTTATCACGGAGACACGTGGTTCTTTCTTAACAAGAGCGTACCTTGTGTTTTCTCCTCGACGGCGTCTAGTTTCACGCAGCTGTACTATTGTCATTGCCACGTTGCATGTATCATATACAATATCAACACTTATCACGGAGACACGTGGTTCTTTCTTAACAAGAGCGTACCTTGTGTTTTCTCCTCGACGGCGTCTAGTTTCACGCAGCTGTACTATTGTCATTGCCACGTTGCATGTATCATATACAATATCAACACTTATCACGGATACACGTGGTTCTTTCTTATCAAGAGCGTACCTTGTGTTTTCTCCTCGACGGCGTCTAGTTTCACGCAGCTGTACTATTGTCATTGCCACGTTGCATGTATCATACAATATCAACACTTATCACGGAGACACGTGGTTCTTTCTTAACAAGAGCGTACCTTGTGTTTTCTCCTCGACGGCGTCTAGTTTCACGCAGCTGTACTATTGTCATTGCCACGTTGCATGTATCATATACAATATCAACACTTATCACGGAGACACGTGGTTCTTTCTTAACAAGAGCGTACCTTGTGTTTTCTCCTCGACGGCGTCTAGTTTCACGCAGCTGTACTATTGTCATTGCCACGTTGCATGTATCATATACAATATCAACACTTATCACGGAGACACGTGGTTCTTTCTTAACAAGAGCGTACCTTGTGTTTTCTCCTCGACGGCGTCTAGTTTCACGCAGCTGTACTATTGTCATTGCCACGTTGCATGTATCATATACAATATCAACACTTATCACGGAGACACGTGGTTCTTTCTTATCAAGAGCGTACCTTGTGTTTTCTCCTCGACGGCGTCTAGTTTCACGCAGCTGTACTATTGTCATTGCCACGTTGCATGTATCATATACAATATCAACACTTATCACGGAGACACGTGGTTCTTTCTTATCAAGAGCGTACCTTGTGTTTTCTCCTCGACGGCGTCTAGTTTCACGCAGCTGTACTATTGTCATTGCCACGTTGCATGTATCATATACAATATCAACACTTATCACGGAGACACGTGGTTCTTTCTTAACAAGAGCGTACCTTGTGTTTTCTCCTCGACGGCGTCTAGTTTCACGCAGCTGTACTATTGTCATTGCCACGTTGCATGTATCATACAATATCAACACTTATCACGGAGACACGTGGTTCTTTCTTATCAAGAGCGTACCTTGTGTTTTCTCCTCGACGGCGTCTAGTTTCACGCAGCTGTACTATTGTCATTGCCACGTTGCATGTATCATATACAATATCAACACTTATCACGGAGACACGTGGTTCTTTCTTATCAAGAGCGTACCTTGTGTTTTCTCCTCGACGGCGTCTAGTTTCACGCAGCTGTGGCTGGTGGACAGCTCGGCTGACGTGGCTAGTTTCTCCACATCGGCGCCGAACTCGCCCATCGACACGTCCATCACTGCAACATAATCCAACACCCTGTCATACGACACAATACTATGTTCCCATTTCATTTCAACATTCGAAACCGTTCTTATTGATTCTAACATCTGTAACAGGTTGCAACCAACATGTTTGAGGGAGACGCAATTCTTAATTGTTTTTACTTCTCTATCGTGCAACGGCACCCTCTTTCGTCCCGTACTGCCTGATGTTGATCTGACACACCTCTTTAGGTGAATGCAAATTTTACTAATTCATTCGTAATTTATCGTAATTCATAAATCATCATTCTTCTATAAAGCTAATGCCTACGGAACAGGTTGGCTGATTGGTTAACGCTCTGAGCTTGTATTCCGAAGGCCCGGGTTCGATTCCCGCGGCCGTCCTTCCTGACTGGGGGTTTTTCGTGGTATTCTCTCAGTCGACAGGCAAATGCTGGGAAGGTACGTCCTACTAATAGGCCACGACCGCCTCCTTCCCACCTTCCATCCTTACCTACTCTTCACCATCATCTCCCAATCATCATCATAATCATTCATCCGTCGCCATTAGCCCCTCTGCAGAACAGTGCGACGTTAAGCCCCAGACAAAAAAAATGCCTGGGGCTGAATTCACAAAGAAGTATAACTTTATTACCATGTTTTACCGTCATATATTTATGAATATAATTCAACAAATCACCATTTATAACGATAAAATACTAAGATTTAACATGGTAATAGAGTTATTGGTAGTTATAAATTTATGCCGGAATCAGGCTTAACACCTTTTGTGAATCCAGCTCCTGTTCTTTAGGATTGTTGTAATAATGATGATTATTGAATTATAATTTTTCCATGTAGCGTTAATTGTATTTAATTAATATTTGTAGTTGTAAACATTTGATTTGAGTGTGATACGTCAAAATGTTTTATTTATGCAATCAACTGTTCAGTTTATCCTATTAGGGACTTAAGCTGGCTTTCCATGATCCGTTATCTTCCGTCAACGTCCGACACCGTCCGACGAAAACGACCACGTGACCCGTCACGACCAATCAGAGCCATCCCCAAAAATCTCGGATGGCGAGGGATTGGTCGAGACGGGTCACGTGGTCGTTTTCGTCAAACGGTGTCGGACGTTGACGGAAGATGACGGATCATGGAAAGCCAGCTTTAGTTTGGTTGTGAGCATGCTTATGTATTTAAAATAAACAAGTCAATCAAGCAATCATCAATCCATTTGAAATAATTCCCGTTTTCTTAGTAAGTTCAATATTATGAATATAGTAGTAAAATATTTAGGCAGGAGTTCGTTGTTAAATTATCATGTGTGTATATATTTACCTAGATATTTGGAGGTGTTTGGCCAGCCTGAATAAATATTGAATTTGAATGTAAAACCACATCTATTCTCGACGGTAGCTAACATGTACTCGAGTAAACAGTACTATACATTTGTGTCGATAGACTGAACAATACAATAGAGCTGCTGTGTTACTGTTAGTATTTAGTGAAAAGGACAATTAACAATAAGTGCTAAAAGCAAGTGAGTGTCAATTCTATTACCTTTGCCCCCCCCCCCCCCCTTCCCCCCCGGTCGTATATTTGACAGAGGTCGAGATAGGGAAGTTACAAAGATTTTGTATGTATGTATATTTGATGAATGTATTATGTATTGTAATACATGTATTTTAATGTATTGAATGTATTGTGTTTGCTGTTTTGAGATTTATATTGAGCCATTTTTATTTATTTATTTGGCAAACACAACTGAAAACACACTATTCTGTACATTATGAAATTGACAAGAAAGATGTATAGTTCGGCTGTTGCGGTGTCACAAAATTTTAATTACCCCTATGATTTGTTTGTATTTTGATTTTAAATAAATAATTAATACAATGGAATGACGTTTCGAAGATTCGAACTCATCCCAAAGGTTACATCAATCTTTGCAACATTTCTGGCAATTTCTTATTGTCACACTCACACTATAAAAAAATCACAAGAAGAAGTAAGTATATAGGTGCATGCATCAGTACTAAATATAACTTACTGCTTATTCTCTGAATATCCTCCAAATCACTGTTAGCGCATGAAAACATTACACCCATTTCCCGCTATGCAGTAGGTACACCCACGGACACATACTGTACATTACAGTTTCTCCCAAGAAAAGGGTTAAAAACGCCCACCCGTGTGCCTGAAGTTCGATACGAACTGATAGTGACAGCAGGTCTAAGGGAGTACCTAACACACACAGGGTTTAACAAATGCGCTGCTCTGCATTCTATTGAAAAAAATGTTCTTGCCTTAATTCAATTTCTAAAATAATGCCCAACAAGAAACACTACGAAAAAGCAGCGGCCAGGTCTATTATTATTATTCCTTTAATTATTATTATTTAGTCATTAATGTTATTTCGTTACCATCTGTATATTGCCACAAACTGTAAGACGTTTCAAATAAATACGAAATACAAATACTCACTATAAAAACAAACATTTTGTACCGAAAAAGAGTGATATCTGGAAGTCACCACATAAAAGAACCACCTAAATAAGTACCTAAATAAGTCATGACTCTAAATTGTACCGGGGACCTTCATACTCAACAGATGTTTAATGGAGAAAAACAATGTGCGTCTCTGTTGAAATGATGCCTCGTTGATTAATTATTAAGGCGCCTTGAGAGTTGGTCCGCTACGTGCTGACCAGCTCGTCCGCATCTTCATTGAGTCAGTCTTGACGTGTCAGTCTTGACGTGTCAGTCTTGACGTGTCAGTCTTGACGTGTCAGTCTTGACGTGTCAGTCTTGACGTGTCAGTCTTGACGTGTCAGTCTTGACGTGTCAGTCTTGACGTGTCAGTCTTGACGTGTCAGTCTTGACGTGTCAGTCTTGACGTGTCAGTCTTGACGTGTCAGTCTTGACGTGTCAGTCTTGACGTGTCAGGCTTGACGTGTCAGTCTTGACGTGTCAGTCTTGACGTGTCAGTCTTGACGTGTCAGTTTGACGTGTCAGTCTTGACGTGTCAGTCTTGACGTGTCAGTCTTGACGTGTCAGTCTTGACGTGTCAGTCTTGACGTGTCAGTCTTGACGTGTCAGTCTTGACGTTACAGTTTTGACGTGTCAGTCTTGACGTTTCGTTCTTGACGTGTCAGTCTTGACGTGTCAGTCTTGACGTGTCAGTCTTGACGTGTCAGTCTTGACGTGTCAGTCTTGTGGTGTCAGTCTTGACGTGTCAGTCTTGACGTGTCAGTCTTGAAGTGTCAGTCTTGACGTGTCAGTCTTGAAGTGTCAGTCTTGAAGTGTCAGTCTTGACGTGTCAGTCTTGAAGTGTCAGTCTTGACGTGTCAGTCTTGACGTGTCAGTCTTGACGTGTCAGTCTTGACGTGTCAGTCTTGACTTGTCAGTCTTGACGTGTCAGTCTTGACGTGTCAGTCTTGACGTGTCAGGCTTGACGTGTCAGTCTTGACGTGTCAGTCTTGACGTGTCAGTCTTGACGTGTCAGTCTTGACTTGTCAGTCATGACGTGTCAGTCTTGACGTGTCAGTCTTGACGTGTCAGTCTTGACGTTACAGTTTTGACGTGTCAGTCTTGACGTTTCGTTCTTGACGTGTCAGTCTTGACGTGTCAGTCTTGACGTGTCAGTCTTGACGTGTCAGTCTTGACGTGTCAGTCTTGACGTGTCAGTCTTGTGGTGTCAGTCTTGACGTGTCAGTCTTGACGTGTCAGTCTTGACGTGTCAGTCTTGAAGTGTCAGTCTTGACGTGTCAGTCTTGACGTGTCAGTCTTGACGTGTCAGTCTTGACGTGTCAGTCTTGACGTGTCAGTCTTGACGTGTCAGTCTTGACGTGTCAGTCTTGACGTGTCAGTCTTGACGTGTCAGTCTTGACGTGTCAGTCTTGACGTGTCAGTCTTGACGTGTCAGTCGTGACGTGTCAGTCTTGACGTGTCAGTCTTGACGTGTCAGTCTTGACGTGTCAGTCTTGACGTGTCAGTCTTGACGTGTCAGTCTTGACGTGTCAGTCTTGACTTGTCAGTCATGACGTGTCAGTCTTGACGTGTCAGTCTTGACGTGTCAGTCTTGACGTTACAGTTTTGACGTGTCAGTCTTGACGTTTCGTTCTTGACGTGTCAGTCTTGACGTGTCAGTCTTGACGTGTCAGTCTTGACGTGTCAGTCTTGACGTGTCAGTCTTGTGGTGTCAGTCTTGACGTGTCAGTCTTGACGTGTCAGTCTTGACGTGTCAGTCTTGAAGTGTCAGTCTTGACGTGTCAGTCTTGACGTGTCAGTCTTGACGTGTCAGTCTTGACGTGTCAGTCTTGACGTGTCAGTCTTGACGTGTCAGTCTTGACGTGTCAGTCTTGACGTGTCAGTCGTGACGTGTCAGTCTTGACGTGTCAGTCTTGACGTGTCAGTCTTGACGTGTCAATCTTGACGTGTCAGTCTTGACGTGTCAGTCTTGACGTGTCAGTCTTGACGTGTCAGTCTTGAAGTGTCAGTCTTGACGTGTCAGTCTTGACGTGTCAGTCTTGACGTGTCAGTCTTGACGTGTCAGTCTTGACGTGTCAGTCTTAAAGTGTCAGTCTTGACGTGTCAGTCTTGACGTGTCAGGCTTGACTTGTCAGTCTTGACGTGTCAGTCTTGACGTGTCAGTCTTGACGTGTCAGTCTTGACGTGTCAGTCTTGAAGTGTCAGTCTTGAAGTTTCAGTCTTGACGTGTCAGTCTTGAAGTGTCAGTCTTGACGTGTCAGTCTTGACGTGTCAGTCTTGACGTGTCAGTCTTGACTTGTCAGTCTTGACGTGTCAGTCTTGACGTGTCAGTCTTGACGTGTCAGGCTTGACGTGTCAGTCTTGACGTGTCAGTTTGACGTGTCAGTCTTGACGTGTCAGTCTTGACGTGTCAGTCTTGACGTGTCAGTCTTGACGTGTCAGTCTTGACGTGTCAGTCTTGACGTGTCAGTCTTGACGTGTCAGTCTTGAAGTGTCAGTCTTGAAGTGTCAGTCTTGACGTGTCAGTCTTGAAGTGTCAGTCTTGACGTGTCAGTCTTGACGTGTCAGTCTTGACGTGTCAGTCTTGACGTGTCAGTCTTGACGTGTCAGTCTTGACTTGTCAGTCTTGACGTGTCAGTCTTGACGTGTCAGTCTTGACGTGTCAGGCTTGACGTGTCAGTCTTGACGTGTCAGTCTTGACGTGTCAGTCTTGACTTGTCAGTCATGACGTGTCAGTCTTGACGTGTCAGTCTTGACGTGTCAGTCTTGACGTTACAGTTTTGACGTGTCAGTCTTGACGTTTCGTTCTTGACGTGTCAGTCTTGACGTGTCAGTCTTGACGTGTCAGTCTTGACGTGTCAGTCTTGACGTGTCAGTCTTGTGGTGTCAGTCTTGACGTGTCAGTCTTGACGTGTCAGTCTTGACGTGTCAGTCTTGAAGTGTCAGTCTTGACGTGTCAGTCTTGACGTGTCAGTCTTGACGTGTCAGTCTTGACGTGTCAGTCTTGACGTGTCAGTCTTGACGTGTCAGTCTTGACGTGTCAGTCTTGACGTGTCAGTCTTGACGTGTCAGTCTTGACGTGTCAGTCGTGACGTGTCAGTCTTGACGTGTCAGTCTTGACGTGTCAGTCTTGACGTGTCAGTCTTGACGTGTCAGTCTTGACGTGTCAGTCTTGACTTGTCAGTCATGACGTGTCAGTCTTGACGTGTCAGTCTTGACGTGTCAGTCTTGACGTTACAGTTTTGACGTGTCAGTCTTGACGTTTCGTTCTTGACGTGTCAGTCTTGACGTGTCAGTCTTGACGTGTCAGTCTTGACGTGTCAGTCTTGACGTGTCAGTCTTGACGTGTCAGTCTTGTGGTGTCAGTCTTGACGTGTCAGTCTTGACGTGTCAGTCTTGACGTGTCAGTCTTGAAGTGTCAGTCTTGACGTGTCAGTCTTGACGTGTCAGTCTTGACGTGTCAGTCTTGACGTGTCAGTCTTGACGTGTCAGTCTTGACGTGTCAGTCTTGACGTGTCAGTCGTGACGTGTCAGTCTTGACGTGTCAGTCTTGACGTGTCAGTCTTGACGTGTCAATCTTGACGTGTCAGTCTTGACGTGTCAGTCTTGACGTGTCAGTCTTGACGTGTCAGTCTTGAAGTGTCAGTCTTGACGTGTCAGTCTTGACGTGTCAGTCTTGACGTGTCAGTCTTGACGTGTCAGTCTTGACGTGTCAGTCTTAAAGTGTCAGTCTTGACGTGTCAGTCTTGACGTGTCAGGCTTGACTTGTCAGTCTTGACGTGTCAGTCTTGAAGTGTCAGTCTTGAGGTGTCAGTCTTGACGTGTCAGTCTTGACGTGTCAGTCTTGACGTGTCAGTTTTGACGTGTCAGTCTTGACGTGTCAGTCTTGACGTGTCAGTCTTGACGTGTCAGTCTTGACGTGTCAGTCTTGACGTGTCAGTCTTGACGTGTCAGTTTTAACGTGTCAGTCTTGACGTGTCAGTCTTCTTTGGGGGGAGGGGGGATGGGGCTAGAGGCTGGCTTGCTTATTCGGAATCTGACATAATAATAACAAAATTAGTTTAGGTCATTCGTTTCGGTGCATTTTAATGATTACCTACTTGACATACTGTTGTTTTCATATACAAGTCTTGAGAACTCTCTATTTCTTTAATTTTCCAGAAATTTCTTGTGGTTTTTTCATCAAATCTACAATGAAAATGTCTACAATTTAATATTTTTATAGCAAATCAATAGAATGCGCGATATTCTGTATCAAATGACAACTTTATGACACCTTTTACTGGATTTTTTTTAAACATGCGTGATTTATGTAAGATAAAAGGTAGGTATACGCCCGTATACAGCGTATACCCCAATTATTATTATTTATAGGTATTCGCACCGGTGGTCAGAAATATTTATATGTACCCTCGACCACACCACTGGTCATTTTCAAGGGGGAGGCAGTGTCATCTCTTCAACTCTTCGGTTCATCCATCCCCCTCTCCTCGCCCTGACATCATTATTCGAGACATAATATAATTACACACTATTACGCACATACATACTTGGCGAGAAGAATATCATTGAACCATGCGCACATACCCCCTCCCCCATAGAGACGATCTGAATGCGGATATTGAATTGAACGAATAATCCATTTTGAAGAACGCAAGGTTTATGTAGAATTACTGTTAGGTGTTTACATAATTATTATTGTCAAGAATACAATGATAATACAATACAACGATAAAACTAAATAATAAATAATAATATTATTATAACCTCCTTGATTATAACTCGGTGAGTCAGATTAGCATCATCGCCAGTGCAGGGACTTTTCAGAGAAGAGTCAACAAAGAGCCTTAGGTACCTCATTGAGTCGTTTTCTAGTATCGACATTGAGATATGTTAAGTAATATTTTACCACGAAAATAGTGGCAATTATCGTTACTCAAAAAGAATAATTCTGATATTTTAGGGAAAAAAGATAAGAAAATAGTAAATACTAATTGCGGACTAATAAATGAAAGTCTATAAATTATAAATATCATTGGTAAAATTTCAAAGGATAAAAAAGGACTAGTTTGTTTCATAACTTCTAGTAAAATACATACATTTTATAAAAACATCGACATTAAAAAGGAAGTACATCGATAAAAATAGGAAGATACTTTTCCTCAAAAAGCTAATTTTAGTTGCAAAATACAAAGACTATGAGTATATTAAAGCAATGTAAATATTAACTCACGGAAATCAGCTGGGTTGTGAAACGCTGGACAATGCAGATTAAATGTTTCTAGATGCGAGAGCACACGCAACGGCGCTCCCTTGTAGATGCATCGGCCTCCTGCCAGCGTGTAGAGGTGATCGAACATCTCGAAGATCAAGGCAGACGGCTGGTGGATGGTACAGATGATGGTGCGACCCTGTGTAGCCAGCATCTTCAGTAGCGACACACACTGATAGGTAGACGAACTGTCCAAGCCACTGCAACCAGAACAATACACTTGACATCGGGAAGACCAAGGCAGAGAGCTGGTGGATGGTACAGATGATGGTGCGACCCTGTGTAGCCAGCATCTTCAGTAGCGACACACAATGATAGGTAGACGAACTGTCCAAGCCACTGCAACCAGAACAATACACTTGACATCGGGAAGACCAAGGCAGAGGGCTGGTGGATGGTACAGATGATGGTGCGACCCTGTGTAGCCAGCATCTTCAATAGCGACACACACTGATAGGTAGACGAACTGTCCAAGCCACTGCAACCAGAACAATACACTTGACATCGGGAAGACCAAGGCAGAGAGCTGGTGGATGGTACAGATGATGGTGCGACCCTGTGTAGCCAGCATCTTCAGTAGCGACACACACTGATAGGTAGACGAACTGTCCAAGCCACTGCAACCAGAACAATACACTTGACATCGGGAAGACCAAGGCAGAGGGCTGGTGGATGGTACAGATGATGGTGCGACCCTGTGCAGCCAGCATCTTCAGTAGCGACACACACTGATAGGTAGACGAACTGTCCAAGCCACTGCAACCAGAACAATACACTTGACATCGGGAAGACCAAGGCAGAGGGCTGGTGGATGGTACAGATGATGGTGCGACCCTGTGTAGCCAGCATCTTCAATAGCGACACACACTGATAGGTAGACGAACTGTCCAAGCCACTGCAACCAGAACAATACACTTGACATCGGGAAGACCAAGGCAGAGGGCTGGTGGATGGTACAGATGATGGTGCGACCCTGTGTAGCCAGCATCTTCAGTAGCGACACACACTGACAGGTAGACGAACTGTCCAAGCCACTGCAACCAGAACAATACACTTGACATCGGGAAGACCAAGGCAGAGGGCTGGTGGATGGTACAGATGATGGTGCGACCCTGTGTAGCCAGCATCTTCAGTAGCGACACACACTGATAGGTAGACGAACTGTCCAAGCCACTGCAACCAGAACAATACACTTGACATCGGGAAGATCAAGGCAGAGGGCTGGTGGATGGTACAGATGATGGTGCGACCCTGTGTAGCCAGCATCTTCAGTAGCGACACACACTGATAGGTAGACGAACTGTCCAAGCCACTGCAACCAGAACAATACACTTGACATCGGGAAGACCAAGGCAGAGGGCTGGTGGATGGTACAGATGATGGTGCGACCCTGTGTAGCCAGCATTTTCAGTAGCGACACACACTGATAGGTAGACGAACTGTCCAAGCCACTGCAACCAGAACAATACACTTGACATCGGGAAGACCAAGGCAGACGGCTGGTGGATGGTACAGATGATGGTGCGACCCTGTGTAGCCAGCATCTTCAGTAGCGACACACACTGATAGGTAGACGAACTGTCCAAGCCACTTCAACCAGAACAATACACTTGACACACTTGACATCTGGAAGATCAAGGAATGTGATTCTGTTTTGCTTTGAGCTTACTTGACAGTTGACACCAAGATCAAAGCAATTAACATCTGGACGACGAAGGAAGATGATAATTTGTTCTTTGAGGATCCCTGGAGTGGTTTGGATCTTCCGAACCACTGGCAAAATGGTGTATAGACGCTTCATGAAAGAAAAAGTTTGCCTCCGAAAAAATTTCTCGGCCCAATTGACATATTCTTTGTTACGAGATATATATTCCATTGAACCGGAATTTTACTGAATTATGAAAGTAAGAATGGATATCTAATGCTCCGGGACTTGAAATGGGAGGTAGTTGGGCTTCTCATTGGCGCACGAGTATAATTAGTTTTGCTGTGATGATTGTTGTGAGTGAACTATTAGATCCCTTATCCAAATTTTGGAGTTTCACAATTTGTTCCTAATCAGTGCGTCGCAAGTCTGTTTTCCCAGGAAGTGCACAATTTTGTGGACATTCTCATAATTCAATTATGTCAGGAAATTTCATATAAAAATGTCGTCACCAATGAGATTTTTATTTGAAATTTCAGACCACTAACTGCATGCTTAAAATGATTTTGGTGTAAAATATAAAACTCGATCTTTTAATATCGTCACTTCTCGTGCTAGAGCTGAATGCTGAATGCTGATGGTACTCACGTTGTGGGTTCGTCCAGGAACACGACGTGTGGATTGGTGATGAGTTCTAGAGCTATTGACAACCTCTTCTTCTGCCCGCCAGACAGCAGACCGCAGCGCGTGTGCTGACACTCTTCCAGACCCAGCATGCTGAGCAGCTCGCTGATCTGTCACATACAACATTCTTAGAACATGGCGCGTGTGCTGACACTCTTCCAGACCCAGCATGCTGAGCAGCTCGCTGATCTGTCACATACAACATTCTTAGAACATGGCGCGTGTGCTGACACTCTTCCAGACCCAGCATGCTGTTGTATAGTGGGACCTTGATCAGAGCGGGGAAGAGTGTTATTGAACTGCCTTTGTCTTGATCTGTGTTCTGTTGCTTTTGACATGAAATGATGTAAGAGGTTTGAATAAAGGATACAATATTGGCGACGAGGATTTAAGAAGAAAGAATGTCTATTGGGAAGATCGGCGTATATGGCGCGTGTGCTGACACTCTTCCAGACCCAGCATGCTGTTGTATAGTGGGACCTTGATCAGAGCGGGGAAGAGTGTTATTGAACTGCCTTTGTCTTGATCTGTGTTCTGTTGCTTTTGACATGAAATGATGTAAGAGGTTTGAATAAAGGATACAATATTGGCGACGAGGATTTAAGAAGAAAGAATGTCTATTGGGAAGATCGGCGTATATCAGGTTGGTGCGTCGTGGGAAGATTACGCAAGTCAAATTTTTTTCTATTTTTTAGCTAATGATATAAAAACTGAGCTAAAAGGAAGAAACATGTATTTCTTTCTGTGTGTGGGACTGAGTTGTTCGCCACAGCAAGGAAGGAACTGAAGCCAAAGAAGATCGAGGATGCATCTTTTCTAGAGATCATCGAGGTATTGACTGCTTTGTACGTGGTAAAGCCAAATGAGATTGTGGCCAGTTTCCAGTTTCATAACCGAAGACAAGGAGAGGGCTAGCCGTTTGGGGTGTTTTTAGATAATCTAAAAAAATTAGGAGAAGGATGCAACTTTCTGGAGGTAGAGAGAATGATGCGAGATCGAATAGTTTGTGGAATAGAAGATTCCAGGTTACAGGAAAAGTTGTTGGCTTGCAGAGATTTGACTTTTGAGCAAGCTGTGCGTGATTGTAAGGCAAGCGAGTTGATCAAGAGTCAAATTAAAACTATATCATCAAGTTCATCTCATGCAGAGTTACATGTTGTTTCAACTGGTTCAAGAAGCACACGGTTTTGTTACAAGTGTGGTGAGAATAACCACACTGCGAAGGAATGTACAAGACATTTGGAACAAATAGTTTGTCACTTATGCAAGAAAACGGGCCATTTGCGAAAGGCTTGTCTGATGGGAAGAAAAGGAAAACCGTCGGCTAAAGGACCAGGTTCAGGCGTCAACATGGTGCAACAGGAAGATGACTCGGGAAAGCTGGAAGATATGGTAGCTGCATTGAATACGTTACATCACGTAAATGGAACCATCAAGGGGAAAACGGAGGCTGTGATCGTTTCCGTCACATTGGATGGCAGAAAACATGACATGGAAGTGGACTCTGGAGCAAGTAAGAGTATCATTAGTGAGGCTAATTTTTTGAGGCTATGGCCTAAAGGTACTAAACTTACACCTTCGGATGTCATTCTAAGGACGTGGACAAAGGAAACAGTGGGGGTGCTATAGGATCCATTGAGACGACTGTAGTTTTGAAAGACAAAAGGGCAATGTTGACACTACTGGTGGCCCCAGGGGAAAGATCTAGTTTGTTAGGTCGCAATTGGTTTCCGTCTTTGGGAATAGCTATTACTGGGGTGAACCAGCTTGATAATTCAGCTACATTCTTCAGGAAACCTGAATGTGAAGAAGTTTTCAACGATGGTCTGGGAACCTATACAGGGCCGGAGGTAACTATTCAGTTGGATCCGAGTTTTGATCCAATTTTTATGAAGAGCCGAAAGGTACCATTTCCCATGAAGGAGAAGGTGGACAAGGAAATAGATCGGCAGGTTCAATTGGGTATTCTGGAACCGGTTACTTATTCGAGATGGGCATCACCAGTGGTACCTGTTCTAAAACCAGATGGGACCATTCGACTCTGTGGTGACTACAAAGGTACGTTAAATAGAGCAATCCTGACTGATACGTATCCGCTACCGACGGCGAATGAATCATTTGTTGCGTTATCTGGAGCCAAGATTTTCACAAAACTTGATTTGGAGCGAGCCTATACTCAAATGAAAGTTGATGAGGTAGCAGCGGACTTGTTGACAGTGAACACCACAAGGGACTCTTCAGAGTGAAAAGAATGGCATTTTTGGCATTTGGCATTAAATCGGCTCCTGGGATATTCCAACGTATGATGGAGGCCATGTTGGCTGGAATTCCAGGCATTGCGGTGCTGTTAGATGATATTTTGATCAGCGGAAAAAATGAAGAGGAGCATCAAGAACGAGTACTTGAAGTTTTAAAGCGGCTGGCTTCAGCAGGTCTTCGATTGAAGAAAGATAAATGTGTTTTTGGAGCGGAAGAAGTGGTATTTTTAGGATACAAGGTAAACGCTGATGGCATTCACCCAACCGCTGAAAAACTTAGAGCAATTAAAGATGCTCCAGGGCCGTCAAATAAAACGGAATTACAGGCGTTTTTGGGATTGTTAGGATTCTACGAACGGTTTTTGAAAGACAAGGCATCATTATTGGAGCCATTACACAGATTCCTTGGTAAGAATGCTACATGGGTTTGGACAAAATCACATGAGGAGGCTTTTGATAATGTGAAAAGTCTACTGCAATCAGACGATCTTCTGACGCATTATGATCTGGAAAAGCCGCTACTTCTGTCATGTGACGCGTCACCATACGGGGTGGGAGCTGTGTTGGCTCATGTTATGGCTGATGGAAGTGAAAGGCCGATTGCTTATGGCTCTAGAACGTTACACAAACATGAGAGAAACTATGCTCAAATCGATAAAGAGGCTTTATCTATTATGTTTGGGTTAACAAAGTTTCATCAGTTCGTGTTTGGAAGAAGAGTTAAAATCATCACGGATCACAAACCATTATTAGGTTTGTTACACCCAGAGAAGAGAATGCCCGAGGTCATGTCCCCTCGCATGTTTCGCTGGAGTTTGCTGTTAGGAACGTATGATTATGAACTGGAGTTCAGACCAGGGAAACAGCACGGAAATGCTGATGGGCTTAGTCGTTTACCTTTAACGGTTAAGGATGTTGGAGTGAAGAATGTGGAACCAACCGAAGTGTTTTTTTTACAATCATCATTGGATGCACCCATCAGTGCAACTGAGATTGCACAAGAAACAAGAGGGGAGGAAGATTTGAAACAGGTGTTGCACTATACGCTGCAAGGTTGGCCGGAGAAAGTACATCCAGATCTAAATGGGTATTTCAAGAAAAGAAATGAAATGACAGTCATTCAAAATTGTTTGCTTTGGGGTAATAGGGTCATTATTCCAAAGTCGTTACGACAACAAGTGTTGCAGATGTTACATTCAATACATCAAGGGATGACGCAGATGAAGGCTGTAGCCAGGGGCTACGTATGGTGGCCATGAATTGATGCAGAGTTGGAGAGTATGGTGAACAGTTGCCAAACATGCCAGAAGAATAGGAATAATCCACCTAAGGCACCGGATCATCCGTGGTTTCCCGCCAACGCACCCTGGTCCAGAGTTCATTTGGATTTCGCAGGTCCGTTTGAAGGTAAGACCTTTTTGCTGGCCGTAGATGCATTTTCCAAATGGCCGGAAGTGAAAATAATGTCATCTTCTACTTCCACGGCTGTCATTAAGGTTTTGCGAGAGATGTTTGCTACTCACGGGTTGCCAGATACCATTATGTCAGATAATGGGTCAGCATTTACTTCGTGGGAGTTCAAAGAGTTTCTGAGAACGAATGGAATAAAGCAGAAACTTGCCCCAGTCTACCATCCGGCATCGAATGGTCAGGTGGAAAGAATGGTGGGAACAGTAAAACAGAGTTTACGGAAGATGGAAGAGAAAGATTGGTACATAAAGATTCCGAGACTTTTGTTGTCCCTGAGAAGTACTCCGTCAGCAGCAACAGGTTTAACTCCAGCAATGTTACTTATGAATAGGGAGCTGGAAACTGTCATTGGACGGATAATTCCAAAACCAGAAGTTAAAGATGACCGTGGTATCGATACCAAAGCAAGGAAATTTTCAGTTGGGGATCGGGTCTCTTTCCGAGGATACCTTAAACAATCAAAATGGAGGTATGGGAAGATATTGGAGCGAAGAGGCACACGAATGTACGTCGTCAAAGATGAAGAACAAGGGCAACTAGTACATCGACACGTTGACCAGATGCTGCTACAAAAGAAGTAAAGATCTTGAAGTTTTTTGGGGGGAGATGTTGTATAGTGGGACCTTGATCAGAGCGGGGAAGAGTGTTATTGAACTGCCTTTGTCTTGTTCTGTGTTCTGTTGCTTTTGACATGAAATGATGTAAGAGGTTTGAATAAAGAATACAATACATGCTGAGCAGCTCGCTGATCTGTCGCATACAACATTCTTAGAACATGGCGCGTGTGCTGACACTCTTCCAGACCCAGCATGCTGAGCAGCTCGCTGATCTGTCACATACAACATTCTTAGAACATGGCGCGTGTGCTGACACTCTTCCAGACCCAGCATGCTGAGCAGCTCGCTGATCTGTCGCATACAACATTCTTAGAACATGGCGCGTGTGCTGACACTCTTCCAGACCCAGCATGCTGAGCAGCTCGCTGATCTGTCACATACAACATTCTTAGAACATGACGCGTGTGCTGACACTCTTCCAGACCCAGCATGCTGAGCAGCTCGCTGATCTGTCACATACAACATTCTTAGAACATGGCGCGTGTGCTGACACTCTTCCAGACCCAGCATGCTGAGCAGCTCGCTGATCTGTCACATGCAACATTCTTAGAACATGGCGCGTGTGCTGACACTTTTCCAGACCCAGCATGCTGAGCAGCTCGCTGATCTGTCACATACAACATTCTTATAAAGTTGCTTCGTGTAAATGCAAAATTGTGTGAAAACTGGGAATGTGACACAGAAGTTGTTCAAGAAATTTGATCGTGTAAATCGGGCTTTAGAGTGTTTAGGGAAGAGTTTAATTCGCTAAGCGCAAAGGGGTGATCAAATCCATATTTGTTTGTAAACAAATCTGATTACAGACCTTATAGCATGTGGGACCGTATGATTGGCTTAGTTGTGCTTTGTAACAAATATATAAACGTATCCTAGTTAACCTAATTAATGTGAGGCACTACATCAATTACTTAAAGTAATTGATGGCGAGGCGAGGTAATATTTAGTTTTATATTAAAAAATAAATGATGTAGTACACTCAACAAAACATAAAACGGTATTTGAACGAAACAGATTGGCTGCTGGTCAGGTTCCTTGACAATCAATCCTTGTTATAATCAATCAGAGCTCACCTAAGAGTTAGATGACAAGTTAGTTTAGACTTCGGATGTAGCCATCAAATCTTTTTCTGCCAATCCGTTTCTTTCGAATACCATTTATCTTTTGTTGATTGTAACATAGTTTTGTCAAGAAAATCAACTTGGACATAATAGGGGTGATGTTGCCTGCCAAGTGGTATTAGCTTCTGAATGCACCACTCTGACAAACCTGATTCTCCTTCTGCTGCTCCGTCTTGGAACTGCCCAACTTGAGATCAGCCGTGTTCGCCATCAGCTCCCGAGCCGTCAGCATCTTCCTCAGATCATCATCTTGCTGGATGTAGCACGAGAGTCGACAGAATTCGCTCTTCTTCCTTGCCGAGCCGTTCACACATACTTGCCCGTCCGCCCCGTGCGACCTGCAAGAAGTAGAACACACCATGAGAGAACTCTTTCTTTCCACTTCAAATAACATTGGATTTGTTTTATAAAAACACATTTTAATCATTTTAATATGGTCTAAAATTAATAATTATCCATGACAAAAAGAGTAGTGGTTAAGTGGCCCTTTCTTCCCCTTTCATCTACTGAAAATAGTGAATAAATAAAAGTTATGATTAAAATGTCAACCAATATACTGTAAAAACGAGTAACCAATACAGAGCAGGTCAACAACAGCTTCAGTGTATTTCAATTTTAAGGTCGCTTTTTCCTGAAAAAGCTCCTAATATGTGAGCCAAAACGGCTCACGGGCTTCCGTTTTGACTCACTTAGGAGCTGTTTTAGGAAAAAATCGACCTAAAATAGGCACTGAAGCTGTTTTTGACTCACCTTTTTGACTCACCTTGCTCTCTACTTGTTTTTACAGTGTACTACAGTAAAACACTGTACAGTGTACAGTGTTTTACAAAGTTGATCTGTTGAGAAGGGTGGATTTGCCAGCACCAGAAGGGCCCATGATTGCTGTCATGTGACCAGCTGGGAATATACAACTTACACATATCCTGCTAGTATGTTGAGAAGGGTGGATTTGCCAGCACCAGAAGGGCCCATGATTGCTGTCATGTGACCAGCTGGGAATATACAACTTACACATATCCTGCTAGTATGTTGAGAAGGGTGGATTTGCCAGCACTAGAAGGGCCCATGATTGCTGTCATGTGACCAGCTGGGAATATACAACTTACACATATCCTGCTAGTATGTTGAGAAGGGTGGATTTGCCAGCACCAGAAGGGCCCATGATTGCTGTCATGTGACCAGCTGGGAATATACAACTTACACATATCCTGCTAGTATGTTGAGAAGGGTGGATTTGCCAGCACCAGAAGGGCCCATGATTGCTGTCATGTGACCAGCTGGGAATATACAACTTACACATATCCTGCTAGTATGTTGAGAAGGGTGGATTTGCCAGCACTAGAAGGGCCCATGATTGCTGTCATGTGACCAGCTGGGAATATACAACTTACACATATCCTGCTAGTATGTTGAGAAGGGTGGATTTGCCAGCACCAGAAGGGCCCATGATTGCTGTCATGTGACCAGCTGGGAATATACAACTTACACATATCCTGCTAGTATGTTGAGAAGGGTGGATTTGCCAGCACCAGAAGGGCCCATGATTGCTGTCATTTGACCAGCTGGGAATATACAACTTACACATATCCTGCTAGTATGTTGAGAAGGGTGGATTTGCCAGCACCAGAAGGGCCCATGATTGCTGTCATGTGACCAGCTGGGAATATACAACTTACACATATCCTGCTAGTATGTTGAGAAGGGTGGATTTGCCAGCACTAGAAGGGCCCATGATTGCTGTCATGTGACCAGCTGGGAATATACAACTTACACATATCCTGCTAGTATGTTGAGAAGGGTGGATTTGCCAGCACTAGAAGGGCCCATGATTGCTGTCATGTGACCAGCTGGGAATATACAACTTACACATATCCTGCTAGTATGTTGAGAAGGGTGGATTTGCCAGCACTAGAAGGGCCCATGATTGCTGTCATGTGACCAGCTGGGAATATACAACTTACACATATCCTGCTAGTATGTTGAGAAGGGTGGATTTGCCAGCACCAGAAGGGCCCATGATTGCTGTCATGTGACCAGCTGGGAATATACAACTTACACATATCCTGCTAGTATGTTGAGAAGGGTGGATTTGCCAGCACCAGAAGGGCCCATGATTGCTGTCATTTGACCAGCTCGGAATTCTCCATTCAGCCCGCGAAGGATTTCTTTGTTTTCTGCAACAACAACCAATCATAGGAGCACATGGTTAGTTTATAACAATTATTTTTAGATAAGATAATAGACACTTCAAAGAGACACACAATATTCCATAATAAATTAAGCATGTAATAATAGATACTACGAAATAAGTATCACTATAACTAGTAATTTCTTTCCATAATCACGGTAATCCATCTGAAGGCTGTCTCATCGATGAGATTTGAAACCCCAAAAGGTTTGACTTCATGGTTATTCGTAATTGAACTTGAAGGCTCATCATGGCAGTATAAAAATGGGACATTCTGACGATCAAAGATATTGAAATAAGTTTTCCGAGCTTGTCTAATTAATTGCATTACCTAATTAGAGTTGAACTTTGGATGGCGACCTTTAGGAAAATATCAGTTTATGCAGTGTATAAGAAAACGGCAGACTGCAAAATGCGTGATGTTTTGAACTGATCTTGTATAATTCCGAGTAACATAATTGTTTTGTAATTAGGAAAAAATTAAATACTACAATTAAATTAATTATAGATTGTTAATTAGGGCAGGCTTGGAGAATATCGTTGATAGTCCAGTATGACTGAATCGTTTCAAATTGCCATGAGCGAATACAAATAGTTGTGAAACCAAAACGTTTCAAATGATGTCAAATTAAATATGTTCACCAAACTTGCCCTAATTAGCGCTGAACTGTGAATGCTTAGCGAACTTCTTATATGATTTCATTTTTCGCATTTGCCTTTATAGAGAAGCACAGTGCACACGTAGATAAAATGTCTTGTGAACCTACAACAATCATCTACCGAGGGCACAATTCTTACATCTTTCACAACCATCAATTTAGAATGTAATGATTTATAAACCACGAAAAAAGCAATCTGCGTCATGTCTTCAACATTCAGTAACCATTAATAATTGATCGTGAAAACTTCTTCGGATTGGTTTCGTTTTCAATCGAATTATATCTCATGTCTGTACCACAGTTTTGAATCCATCACTCCTCCATCTGTAGTCAGATACATCCTGAGCCTGGAGCAAGCTAGCTCAGGGTCATGCACTGGATTAGCTCTCTAGACACCCAGATTCGATTCCTGCAGCTGTCCTTTCTGACTGAGGATGTTCTCGTGAGTCTCTCAGTCGAGAGGGTAATACTGGGAATCCTCCTCTTCCCCGCACCGTCCATACATTTGCCTCGTCATTCCCTAGCACGATCGTAATCATTCATCCGCCGCCATTCGCCTAGTTGCAGAGCAGTGCGACGTTAATCATGGCAATCACATAATGCCAGGGTGTTTTGGTTTCTACTTGTAGTATTGCAACTAATTAGGTTACGGTATTGATTGGGGGACGTAACAATATAAAAATGTAGGTACTGTAAGGTTTCAACTATTTAATTATTTTTTGGTTTACATCAATGACACTTTGAACTACAAAGTTACTATAGGCTGAAGCGACGGATATTGGGTATATTCACATTCACATCACATTTAATAAAATGTATATGAAAAATACAATAATAGAGATAAATAATTAACGGATTATTATAGATTCAGAGAACCACATTTAGGTCTTCCATCCAGGCATAGAAAGCCAGGCTAGGAAGAAGGAAGAATGTAGGAAGTTTTTGTGAAGGTCACGGCATGGCTTATGGTTGGGAACCATAGTGGAACTATCACTGGTCAGTAATATTCTTCTACCATGGTTGGGAACTACACGATGGGGACCGAAACCACGTCTTTGCGATAACTGCACAGTGGCGGGACCAGAATAGAATTGCTCGGGGTGGCAGAACGGGGTAAGGTAAGGTGATAAGCTAAAGGGGCCATAATAGAACTCGAACTCGCGTATTATAACATAAATCCTGGTGCATTTTGACTTGGGCACAAGCGAGGGGACAAGCAGGGGCAAGATAATTGCCCCATGCCCCCCTCCCCACCCTCTGCCTCCACTGCAGTATGTACGTGCAAATACATTATTATTATTATTATTATTATTATTATTATTATTATTATTATTATTATTATTATTATTATTATTATTATTATTATTATTATTATTATTATTATTATTATTATTATTATTATTATTATTATTATTATTATTATTATTATTATTATTATTATTATTATTATTATATTTGTTGTTCTACAACACAGATCTACAGTCTGAGATTGCAGTGAATTAATAATTAACAACTAAACCAACTTACTTGGCCGTAAAAATGAGATAATTAGTTAATCAAAACTTTCGTAAGAACGGCTAATCAAATGTATTCTTGATCGTGAATCACTTGATATTGACATTTTTACTACACCTGAAAATGTGACAAATTGTAGCATGTGAATCCTATATTCTGTTCTTGATAAATAAATAAATACAAATAGTATAATAAACAATGAAAAGAATAGCGAGCCAGTCTTGCGTGTTGTATAACCAGTAACACCACTTGTTTACGCACTCTTCTTTTCCGTCTCAAAGAATGAAGAAGGTGGCGGCTAAATCATATGTCTCCAGTGTTATCTTCTTTGACCTACTCACAAGGCAGTATCACAAGAACTCTACGAGAGCTGAGAGATCATGTAGCTCGAGTCCAATGCCAAGGTCGTGACCCCGTTTCACTTTCGTGTCAGTTTTTCATGAATCTGGATGAAAATGGAACGCAAACAGCTGTATTTCGATCACCGACTAAAGTTTCGATATCTAGTGGAGCGGTCGCTCCACGCCAGCCAAGTCGTATGGCGCGCGCACACTCTCATATAAAGGCTGGAGCAAACCCACTTTTACTGTAAGCATCAAAGTGGCATTTTCGGCCTTCTGGATCTCAAAATTGAGAAAAAAATCACATTGTTGCAAAATCTCTTAATTTCGAGCTATGGCCCAACCCACCCAATATACCAAATTTGGTAACAATAGGATATGATGTTTGCGAGCTAGAGGGCCGTGAAAACAGTGAAATTGTACGGCTTTCTTCAGATAATAATGATGATTATTATTTCTCATCTTCCAATAAATTCCGCGGTCTCCGCCACAGCCTAAACGGCTGGGTCGATTGACCCGAAATTTTCACCATATATACAGCTCGTCTGCCTGATGATACCTTGCCCTTATGAATTTTTTGTGCCGCCATTTTGAAACCGGAAGTGACGTCATATCTCAAAAACGGCTTGACCGATCGGAACGAAATTTGCGCCAATCGATTCAGACGGTCCTCTATACGAAATAACAATAGTGAAATTAAAGTTTTCTATTTACTGAAACCGGAAATGACGTCATAGTTTAGCGAAATCTGCCTAAATTCACTTCCCCTTTATATAAAAACCAACTACATATTCAGAAGGCTTATAATGAAATATTAGTATTTATATACATATTAATACAATGTGTAAGAGTTTTCAGCCGCCATTTTAAAAACCGGAAGTGATGCCATATCTCGAAAACGGCTGGACCTATTGGAACGATGCTTTCGCAATTCTTCATGGCATATCACTTTAAGTTTATATTTAGCTCCAAACAATATTTTTCTTAGTAACTAATTCGGAAATGGCGTAATTTTTTAAAGGAATTAGTCATTGTTGCCCCAATAAGTTTTACAAGTTGTGTAAATAAACTAAAAAAATAAGTGATATCCCCATAAAAAACACTCCGTGTAAAAAAAACAGCCAAGTCTCTTCAACTAAAAAATAATAATGAAATCTAAAAATTCTGCACTGAAACGTAGAGATATCAAAAAATGAGCCAAGTCAAAACTTTATTTGAAAATTAAAAAATACTTGGCGCATCGTTTTTTTAGGGCATTGTAGGTATACTATAAGTATATGTATTTATATCTAGCCTATACTTCTAAGCTATTTATTTACACGATGCGCCAAGTATTTTTTAATTTTCAAATAAAGTTTTGACTTGGCTCATTTTTTGATATCACTACGTTTCAGTGCAGAATTTTTAGATTTCATAATTTTTTTTTAGTTGAAGAGACTTGGCTGTTTTTTTACACGGAGTGTTTTTTATGGGGTGATAATATTAATTGAAGTGGCCTAATTATTTGATTCAAGTCAATGTCCATATTCAAGTGAATATAAAATGGAATACCATATATGTGTGTCAATAGTTCCCTAATTGGAATAACAGTTCAAACAAATTATAAAATATTCAATATTTTTCCGTTTCAAATCTGAACGAACAATCAATCAAACGTAAACGAAACATTTGCTATCACTCGCAGTTGAATTTATTTGAAAAGGGATAGTTGAGTGGGCAGTGCACATGAATGCGGAACAACACAGTTCGGTGCGTCATGGTCGCATATCTCGGGATTTTATAGCTCATTATGACTCATAAATATGCAAATGGTGGGATAATGCCAATCATATTACAATTTTATCCTTCTTCACTTTCATCGTTTTACAGCTTTCAGACAATATGCCGTGTAGGTAATCATGTTTAAAATAGACTACGAAAAGTTTGCTATACCATTTTAAACATTATTAGCTAGTCTGGATTTATAGAACCTGCAGAGGTTTTCTGTCTACTATTTACACTTTTTAATAAAAAAGTTTTGAATTTGGTGTAATCCTCAAGCTTTATTCGCAGCTTTATTTTATATGCATTTGAAAAAATTATATAATAGGTACCTAATAATATAATATTTCTCGAAACGTTTTTTGCAGTGCAATCATTCATGACTTCCGACACTATACGAGCTAATATCCCTTATATAATTTATTCTAATATAATTTTTATATATTATATATGTATATATATATATATATATATATACATATATAAATATAAATATATAAATATAAATAATATATATAATATAATATATAATATATAATATATAATATATAATATATAATATATATATATAAATATATATATATATATTATATATAATAATAAAATATATATTCAGTATATTATAATAATATATCAGTTATATATACCTATATATAAGTCAGTAAGCTGCGTTGTGGTAGATAAAACTACCAAACCAGGTACCTACAAGCATCTACAAGGTAATATGAAGGGATGTGTGTTGTGAAAAATATCCGACCGAACCGGGGCTCGAACCCGGGACCTCTCACTTGCCGGGCGAGAGCTCTACCAACTGAGCTACCCGATCGGACGGACGGACATTAGACACAACACACTGATGAGGGTTAGAGATCTCAGAGGAGAATGGAATGAAGGTAGAGAATGCTTCTACGAACTGTCATACCACCGGTGACGATGCTGTCACCATGTCTCATTGCACTGGCGTGAGCAACCCTCTTTTACTCGACTGAACGAGTTGCTTTTCAGCTCGAATGATGAGAATGTAGGTTTCTGTGGAAAACTTCCATGGAGTCAGGATGATATGAAGGGATGTGTGTGAAAACACACATGTGTTGTGAAAAAAACACACATCCCTTCATATCATCCTGACTCCATGGAAGTTTTCCACAGAAACCTACATTCTCATCTACAAGGTAGATAACAAAATTATGTTTCAGGCATATGCGTGCCATTGTGTTGACTGTGCATTGTTGGAAATAGAGCAAAATGTTTTATTGTTTTTCACTATACTCGATATTTCCGAGGGGAATTAATTCTACATTTTAATCTCAAAATTTAAAAAAAAAATCGTGGTTAATGCATCATGGTAAACGCTTTACAATAAAAAAAATCCCAAAACTCTATCTGCTTTTAAGCTTCTTTTCTCTTTCTTCTGAAAGTGTTGCATAAACCCAGTTTCTGTTACCTCATTGTTACCAATGAGTTTTGAGTTTGGATTGAGATTTGAGTTGATCTTTTAAAATGTAAACGTTTCTTTTTATTAAGTAGCATCCGGAAATCATTTCGACCCATTTATAAATACAGATTCTATAGACATTCTCTTTCGCCATTGAAAAACTTATTTGCTAAAAAAAATGCTGCAATGCGATTATTGCTCATGTGCCAATTGGACTCGAATTTTTGTATTAGGTATATAATAAATGAACCTTCTTGACACTTTGTCTGTAATTCAATTACAAAAAATCGAGTCCACTTTGCACTTGTTTAATACTATTTTAGCGACACTTGAAAGTGCAATGACAATTTTATGTTGCACGAGGAAACAGAAATCAATTGTGCAAGAAGAAAATGAGGCAAACTAATATCATTATGATATTTTAGATTTTGAAAGTGAAAGTCTCAAACAAATGATTTTAATGTTGAAAGTTTTTTTCATGTTGATTATAATTCGATATGTAAGTAATTACTTTCACGTATGTAGATGATGAGGATGATTGGGCGATGATGATGATGATGATTATGATGATGATGATGATTATGATGACGATGATGATAATAATGTGATGGAAGGTGGGAAGAATCTTCCTCTTTCGACTGAAGTAAACCACGAAAACCCACGATACTTGAAAGCTCATAGAATATACGTACAAAAGAAAAACGACAAATCCACAAACATTATGGAATCTTCATTATATTTTCAGATCATTTTGGGTCAAAATATTCCACGAGTGCGATTTGTTAAATGTAGAGTATTTTGGCTAACTATTTATTTTAATTTTTTAGTCTTACTCCAAAGTTTGAATTGAAAAATTGGGGATAAAACAAAATTATACTCAGCAAATAAATTGTTTTATGCCCAATGTCGATAATAGCAAATGTCAACATTTTATGGATCTGCGATATCTGAAGATATAAAAGATCGATTTCTTTACTTGATAACTTATTATTAATTATTGATAATAATAACAACTAAGTACTACCATAATAATGGTCCGAGCCTTAGGTTAAACGACTATAAAAAGTTATTTATTTTAATATTAGTTGTCACATTAAAAGATCATTCAATCATTCCCTATGGCTGTGGGACGCATGACGTGAACGAGACAATTAGTAGAAAATTCTATCAAGATTTTGAAACTCTGTTTATGAATGAATATAGTACGTATACTATATTATAGTACGTTGTATTAATGTGAAAACGAATAAGTATCTGAATATACAAGTACTGGTTGCCTTGATTTTCAAGCGATGTTCTAACCATGAATATTGCACGCAAGAATAAATAATGCGTCCATAATTAATTGCATGCCATCATTATATTATTTATATTCGAACATGGCCAATTTATGTTTCGCCAAATTACATATCATAAATAATGCACAATTCTATTCAATCTATGTAATTATATAAATGTGTATAATTATATTCAAGCGCGAGAATTCTGCAGTCGCAAAAATTATATAAAATGTAAACAATAAAATAGGTACTCAAGTTTGTCCCTTGAGATGCCACAGGTCTCCGAATATAATATAATCTTCGTTGGTTTAAAATTAATATGCAAATGTTAAAACTGCGATTTTTATTCATCAAGATCACGTTTAGCTGCTATTTTTTACATTACAAGCTGTTTTGTAAATCTTGGGATAAAGTACATTCCAAAGAAAAATGCAAAAAATGCAGAGGCCAGCCAACTTCTCACACTGAGCCCAAGCTTGTGCTGCCACATTCCAGTAGTCTCCCGTATTCAGTCGGTCATGGGTTCGATTCCCCAGACGCTCGACACTTACGACTGAGGTAATATCAGGCAAGATGCAACCTTCCCGTCTTCGTCAACCTTATAACATGCACAGAGAAATGACCTAGCCAAACGTGTAGTCAATCTACAGCATTTTAAAAAAATCAATGAAATGAGATAATATTATGCAAACGTGAATTTAAACTGTTGAAAATGAAAGTGGCCGTGATCTTCTAATTAATAGAAGCGATTAACAACTGCTGTCACAAACAAGCCAGGTAGTGGATTTCAAAACACGCCATGGGTCAACTATTACATATTTGTAATTGGTTATTGGTTAACTTTAATCTAATTATTTATGCCAAAAATTGAGGTATCGCAAAAACGAACCTGTTGGCACGTGTAATAATAGGGAAACATTTATTTCACAATTGAACATAGTATTCATACTTGTGCTTTTGAAATACATTATTTTGTCACCGAGTCACTCGTTATTTAGATCATTCCATCGGCAATCCACAACGCCACAAAAGGCAAGCGTCGAGCGAGGGCCGAAGAAAATAGTTTTATTTTAATTTATTAAAACAAATTTATTGGGCAAATGTTGTAAAACACTTAATTAATACCTATTGCCGTATATCTCCAACTTTTATCATTTTCTAAACTTCAAAATGTTAGCACTATTGAGAAACGGCTGAAACTCTGGTAATGCATCCAGAACTTGAAACGAAATCATTGTTGTCTACTCAACATTTTTCATACATCTTTTTAAGTCTCTTAGAACATAGTTGGTGGGCAACAATTCATTCGACTCATGAATATATCTGCGATCATCATCAGAGGCCAGACTCCAAGTTCATCCTCGTTGTGGTCCAACATCCTGAACATCCTTGGGTCTCATCCTTGTGAGGCAGACACAAAAACTAACGACGAAACTAGAACGAAACTTGCTTTACAATTGCTAACATATTTTATAGCCTTGTATTTTATTACAAAAATGGAATCAAACAACGCAGTAATTAAATGTTTATCTTTATCTTGAAAAGATGTGTAAAGTCAAGGTAAATTATTGTCTATTGAGGAACCCTGTGTGAGTTCACCAAGTATGAAGAAGCAAGTTGGCTCTGGACTAGAACTCCGGAAGTTTCGATTCCAAACATTTCTGCTGGTCTTATAAGAGCAGCCGCCTCCTTCCCACCAACCATTCATACATTCTTCAACATCATCATCATCATCACGATATCACATCAAAATCATTTACCAGTTGCCATTAGCGTGACGTTCAATTATGAAAGTACTACGATATAGGTACCTATTTTAACCGTTGCTCACCCAAGCAATAATACTCCTGTGTGACAATAAAATTGTACTACGAAATCTCAAGATATGTCCATTTTATCAAGGAAATGACATGAAGATGTCAAATGAAACTATTTCAGTATATTTCAGTATTTCAGTATTTCAGTATGTCACTGAAATACTTTGTCTATAAATAACTTCCCTATTTAATTATTATACATATAATATTTTTGTATTTTTATACAACGAAAATGAACCACTTTAAAAGTGCACTTTCTGTAATTAATTAATTAAATAATTAATTGTTTACTTCATGATATAATTACCTAATGCATTATATGAATATAGTCATAAAAGCGATGGTTCCTTGAATAAATGATTATTTTTTTAGGATGGAGTAATTTTCTTCAAAAATAATAAGAATTATGAGTTACCCTACCAGAACAATCCTTCATAAATGCTTTCTACCGAGCTTTCTACCACAAGAATGCTTCTATGCAACTAGACTAGATCATACGTAATGGCGACGGCTGAGTGATTGTGATTGTGATTGTGAGGAGTTGACTGAGCAATGTGCAAGGATGGTGGCAAGGAAGTGGTCGTGGCCTATAGTAGGGAACCTTGGCAATATTTGCCTCCCGACTGAGGGAAACCACGGAAACAACTCAGTCAGGAAGGAAGGCGGTTGGGAATCAAACCCGGGACCTCCGGATTGCAAGCACACTCGAACAAATAATAAACGGTACCTCGAAAGAAATGGATTTTCTGATAAGTTTGATGGCATCATCCTATGAAGTCTGTGCTAAGCATTATCTAACTCAGTAGGTGAGCTCTGATTTCATTGATAATAACAAGGATTGATTGTCAAGGAACCTGACCAGCAGCCAATCAGTTTTGTGCAAAGTACCGTTTTTAATTGGTTTGAGTGAACATATCGCTTAAACCAATTCATTTTGCAAATACATATTTGTCAGAACACGAAACGCAGAATTATCACAGTAAATAACTAATAATTATTTACATGAGTATGATAAATTTTGTCATAGTCATTTCTCATTTAAAATGTATTTGCCATAAAACTGCCATAATGCCATAACACTTCTCGTAGGCGAGAAGAGCCTCAGATAAATATATCTCTTTCGCGATTTCATGATTTCTCAAACTGTAGTCTGTACGATCAGGATCAGGAGGTGAATATCAAGATGTCATCTTACCTCTTCCCTTCAAGGACCAAGACTTGACAGTAAACTTGACATCCGTGAAGGTGATTGTGACAGACCCCTTCTTCCCGATCTCAGAGTCCCCGTCTTTGAGTGGATTCACCGATCCGAGATTGTTGTTGTAAGCCACACCGTTCCGTCCCGATACTCTTCGTCTTCCGTCAGCTGCAATCTTCTCCATCGTAGGTTTAATACTGATTGCTTTCAATACTTGTAGATCAGATCACTTATTTGACTAGAACAGCGATGTCATTTCAACGATCAAGGATTACGTTGAGCTTCCACCAACATTTTCTCTTCGTGTCACCATTATTTGAATTTAATTAAACTGAACTTTTGGTCGTCGATCTTCATAATTAATTATGCCGTTGATCTAACCAAAAAGGCACTGGAACCAAAATTCCCACACAAAAAAATTGTCGCACTAGAAATCAAAAGTATTTTTTTATCGGTTATAAATCAGTATTTGATCGCATTTTTGTAATTAATTTGCATAGTTGATGTGAGAAATAGTTTACGAAGTGCGAAATGAATTGACTGGAAATGGTACTGGCGCACGTGGGGCGGTCACTCAACGACTGCACGAGTACAACACGAGCGTAATGGTTTTAAGCGAAGGAGAGTGTTCGACGATCATGTGGCAAGTCCTGAGTAAGTCACAGACTTGGACCATGTTGAAGGCTGCAGCGAAGTGTCCTTGTGAGTAGCGCTGGCTAGCGGAAACCATCCTGCAACGAAATACAAGGTGTATAAATTACCAGTACTTATGTAATAGCACTAATCATGCATGTTTATTTGTGTAATCGGTCATCATTGAGCTATTTATTTGTGTAATCGTTGAATAATAGGATAATTGTACGGGTAATACATTCCCAAGAATGACAATTAAAATAAGATTTCCTTTGATTATACTGTTTATGGTCTTCATAAACTATACATAATATGACTTTTATGGTTTTTGATTTTATTGGTGTTGAATATCGCACTGTTCTGCAATTAGAACGATAGAATCTTTTAAATTTGACTTTCGACTGAAAAACGAAAAAGTCAGCCAGGAAGGACGGTCGTAGGTCGTAGGCTCGAGCCCAGATTATAAAGAAGTCTAATTCACAATTCAGACATAAATTAATCAGACTTTTAGAGTTCACATTGACAACATTTTCAGTTGATTTCAGATTACATTCTAAATCAATATTGTGTTTTCGTGAGAATACGATTGTAATTGTGATTGTATTAATTTGTTACGAAAATAACCGCGTCAACTCACGAATGAACTTGTACCTGTTACATATTCAAACAAGCTTTATTTCGTCAAATCGTCATCATATCCTTAATGACCAAACAAATTTTACTCTATATGTAAATTAGTGACAAGAGACATTTTAGAAATCGCTCCTAAGTAGGAGCGTACATCGCCTTTTTGCATAACGTATGATAAAATATATTTATTATAAAATTACATTACTTACATTTAAATGACAAACAATTCCATGTGTGTATTAGGTTTTTAAGTATAACATTCATGTGTTCCGTCGTTCCATGTGATGGATCTGGTAATTAGGGTAATTGTATGCTAAGTATTAAGTATGCATTGAGACAGGAAGGAAGCCATCTGTACAATCCTGACACACAAATAACACGGTAATTTCATACTATACATTGATGGCATGTGACAACGTTATTGGGGCCCTATTCTCTAACTTCTCCATGTGATATCGATTCGCTATATTGTTGATTTTATAGAGGAGAGGAGATTTCATGTGATATATAATAAGTGAAATCAGTTAAGAATGGGTCCAGAAGGTTGGTACTCGGGAATCAATTGAATGCTACATTTTTAAATATTAATCTGGAAATTAATTTGGCGTTCACTTTGTCTATCCCGAAATGTTCAGTTTATAAAGTTATTGGACTTTGTGGTGGGGGGAGGGGGGGGGGGGGACAGAAGGTAGAGAATTCTTAAAACTTAAAAATTAAATAACAAGTTGTAGATTTGGCCGAAGTAAAACGGTGTTTGAACGAAACGGATTGGCTGCTGGTCAGGTTCCTTGACAATCAATCAATGAAATTAGAGCTCGCCTACTATACAGTTAGATGAGTGACGCATTAGCATAGACTTAATCGGATGATGCCATCAAATCTTTATCAGACGATCCGTTTCTTTCGAATGCCGTGTTCACTTTGGCCGAGTATACTTATGTAAGACCATGCCATTAGATCTAGTATCTTGTGAATTGTGTTCTATTAAATTGACTTGGTGTAGGAATGCCGATCACTGTTGGATCTTATTCAGAAGGTTTCTAGATCGATTCCCGTCGGCGCTTTTCATGGACGAGGGTTTATCAAGATTTTGAACGAACCGAGACAAATCTTATGAGATTCCTTTGCTAATTCCGTCTTATTTCTACTATGAGGGGATCGAACCGGCGGCTTCGGAGTGCAAGTCCACGGTGTTCCTGCCTGCACCAACTTGCTCCATGCAGAACTGAACTAACAGTAACATTGCAGTACAACGTAAGTTCGTATCGATCGTACTTGGACATTGTTCACACCACCATCGATTGACAAAACAGAACTCCTCATGGCATTTAAATATTTACAAACTTTGAAATACGCCGCTATATAAAAAGCTATGCTGAGAAATGTTTAGTTCAGAATTATATTTAGGTAGGTACTTCTGCAATATCCCGCATCATTTAATCGCTATAACTGTATATTACGTTAAAATAACAAGCATAGACATTGTTACAGGTTAATGCACTTGAGAATATTCATTAAAAATTATCTCCTTCCGTATATCAATTATTGCGATTTCATAATAGCTTTCCAACAATTTTGAGTTAATGTGTAATTAATTGTATATGTCAATGTAACTTTTCACGGCCACTGTTTCACGGCGTGTGTTTCAAATAAGCCGATGAAAATCTGTGAGTTTGGTGCTGTGTGTTACTAGTTCGCCGGGTTATGCTTCGGACATGCTTCGGACCTGCCTCGGACGCAATTAAATCCGAATGGAAGGTTACAGAGATTCAAGGCACTAATTAGTGCGCCTGCGCCAGAGTGCGCTATTACATTCATAAGCAAACATCTTGCCACGTGAGCATTCATTATGCAAAACATTGTTTTTATAACATAAAGGTGTCCGTTTTCATTTTAGAACTCCAATGTGAAAAATATGTTTAATATTTTCTACCATTCCAAAATATTTATATGAAGTTATTGAAATTTGTAACGTGTAATAAAAAGATGTGTTTAAGATGTGTTAAAAATGTGGTTAATTTCCTATGTCCTCTTCGTTCAGATTATTCTATTAAAAAAATAACCATTTTAATTTTGTACTTGTGAAAATTGTGAGGCACCTGAGTGAAGATTTTCGTGGTTTTCCTCAGAACCCTTAGCGCGGTGGTGGGGTTTGTGTTGGCCAATGATCCATTGCAGCTACGCCGGCGAGCATATGCTCATGTGTAAGGGCTACCCATGCCGGACAGGTCAGTGGTGAGACCCAGACAAAGAGCAGCCAGGGTCGGCCTAACCATGTCCTCCCTTGCATTTGCGGTCCCCTCGGGCCGGCCTTCCCCCTCGAGATGGTGATCCCCCTGAAATCGGGTTCCACCGTTCCGCCGGCCCGAATCCTCACACCCCCCGGGCTGTCACCATTCCGGCCTGGCCTTCCCACCAGTGCTGGACTCCCCCGGATCGGGCCCGTTAGGTCGAACCCTCCCTTTGTCCTCCACTTAAGATCAACAAAGTTAAATATACAAATTAATGTGCTCAATATAACCTCGTCGTTGACACGCCGTTAAACCAAAATAATCTAATCTAAGCTAATCTAATCCTGACTAGTATTATACACTCCCTGAGCAGTTTCTCACCACACAGACTCCATTTATTATGGAGTGGCTGAGACAAACTGGAATATTTTGACCCTGAACACAAATTATTTCACTCGATAATTAAATTTTATTACCATAGCTCTAAAACATTGCAAATCTAACAAAAGACCAATAGAAATTAATTTTTATTATGAAATATGAATATGCATACGAGCATACAAGAGGAGATGGTCGGGGGGGGGGGGGGGGGAGGGGGAAGGAGGAATATTATGGCCTACAGGTCATTAGATGCCTCTTATGATTTTCCCTCGTCTGTTCAGCCCTCTATTATAGTTTGCCATGTCTCTGCTATGCACTATTGTTCCTTCTGATTTTTATTCATCTACCGATAGGCACATAAGTAACTCGAAATAACTCTACAAATGGAGCCAGGTTCAGGCAGTAACGCTCTGGTTTTGTACGCCAGAGGTCAAATGTTCGATACCAGTGGTAGTCATTCCCTGAGACTTATTCCTGGATTTCCTCAGTCGAGATATCAATTATGGAAAGGTGTCCTATTAAACCTACTAAGGTTTCTTCCTTCCCACTGTCGATCCATACCTATTCTTAATCACCATCTCTATCATCATCATATTCATTCATCTGTCACTATAGCCTAGGTCAGGGACTAGGTGAAGAGCTAAGGCTTTTCACCCCTGGGTTTTCTTTCAATTAAGAGCAGTGTTTATTAAGTTGTCAGCCTTGAATGAGGGAATATTCTTAACTAGTTTGTGTACTGGTGCAAAACTTATTTTTTTAATTGATGTATCTACATCATTTTTTAATAAAAGTATTTTTTTAAATTTAGATACTCGGTAAAAAGTACAATGTATACACTTGGCACAACTAAAAACTGTAAGAATTCGAAAGAAAAGGATTACATGAAAAATATTTTATGGCATCATCAGATGAAGTCTAACATAATATGCTAACATCATTGCTAACTCATTATCAGACTCTAGTTTATGTGAGCTCTGATCATTGATGATAATAAGGATTTATTTCAAGTACCCTGTCCAGCAGCCAATTAGTTTGGTTCAAATACCGTTTTATATTTTGCGAGTGTACATAAAGGCGTTCTTAAAATTGTATGCATATCAAGAGCGGCAATCCACTTGAAAATAATTATTTAAATGATCAATAATTTTTATTGTGAAAGTAGGCAATAAAATAGTCGTTAGTATAATTTAAAATATTATCTTAATTTTAGAATCTATAGCCCACATTGGCATAAGAAAAGCTATATTTCAGAGTATACTTAGGATTATTGCTATGCTTGAATCTACATGTTTTATTATACCTAGCAAAGCTGAATTTATTATTTCAGCAATAATATTTGTCGAATTAGTCACCTTCACTTATGACAAAAATAATTTCCTCGTAATGCTTCGAGGTGTTTATTTGTTAAAGATTTAATGAACAATAATAAATTACATCATATCTTAATTGTTATTATAGGAATTGCAGACGGAAAGAGGAAGGGAAGGAATGTGGTTGAGCCTATAAACTTTCCGAATCCGAACATTTGCCAATATGGACTTGACTAATGACTAAGTAGTATACGAAAATCACGAAGAACAAAGTCAGGAATCAAAGGTGGACCTCTCGAGACAAGTTTGTTTCAATACTAAGTGTTTTGAATGTCCAATAAAGTTCATAATTTCGAACTCATGATTTGGTTTTGAATTATCACATACTGTCCGGAGACCCGAGCACCATTCTTGTGGATTGGACTGTGGAATATACCTTGATGACTGAGGCAAAAGTTGGGAAGATTCAACATCATTCCCGTACTTTCTTCATCAAAATAATTCACAGTCGCAAACTATTCTAGAGAAGTATAGTTTTACATACTTTTAATATTTCATGAATAAAAAGTCAAACCTATCTTTGGTCAAACTACACTGTAATTTTATTTGTGAAATATTTGTATACAAAGCTTAGGAAAATTCCAAAAGTGTATGGGATTTTCCAAAAAACCCATTCAGTATGAGGATTCCCATATTTCATATACAAATTTGTGAGTGCCCCAATAATTTGAAAATATTCCAAAGTCGTGTATGGAAAAATACACAAAATATATGTAATATCTTCACAAATGCAGTGGAAATTCTCAGTTTAGCGATGGGCTAATATCCAGTAGAGAAGTATTTAGTTTCCGATAATTTGAAAATATTCCAAAGTCGTGTGTGGGGAAAGGCACAAATTAATATGTATAATCTTCAAAAATACAACGGAACTTATCAGTTTTGCGATGGGCTAAAATCCAGCAGAGACATCGTATAATTTCTAGTCATTTAAAAATATTCCAATGGAATAAAATTAAAAAATATTTTAGGAAATATTATTCCTAGTACGTGTATGTATATTTCGATTATTTCCCTCAACACCATTCAAAACCTCATCATTCAAATTAACTCAAAGCAAGTCCAAGCCGGCATCACCCTCAGCTGTCCAGATGGTCCAGTGGTTAGAGCATTCGTCTACTAATCCGAAGAACGTGAGTTCGAGGCTCGTCCGGGTCATCATAATTTGTATTTGTATAATTGATCATAAATGTAACTAACTGTCTCTTGAACTCCATTCACTGAATTTAAATATGTGTTAAACTCAAGGAGTTATCAAATTAAACTTTAGAATTTTTGAGCGAGCTGACTAAATAATTCGGATATTTCCCCATTTGTGTAGAGAATTTTACCATACACGACTTTGGAAAATGTTCGGGGTTTTTCTGTATTCAAACAAACGAGCTGGTTTTTATCCAGACCATATCATCTGAAATATCTCAAACATGTGCTGCAAATATCCATTTGTGTGGGTGATTTTACCATACACGACTTAGGAAAATTATCAATACATTTGAAATTATACGATGTTGTAACAACGTAACTTTCATTATTTATGTATACGAAACATATCAAAAGTGTATTTGGTAACAGGGTTGCCCCATACAAATTAGGAAAAACACATTCTTTTTTTAACAGTGTATAGTGCAACTATTAGGCATGACCGCCTCCTTCCCTCATTCCCTCGCTCTATCTCATTCCTGGTTCCTAATCTGAAAATTGTCTATTTTCTTGTCTTAATGAGGGCCGTGTGAAATTTAATTTTAAAAATGTGACAAGTGATAACCCTAAGTTTGTCTTTTATCTAATCATGATTAAAATGTGAGATCAATTGGTTAACGGGTTTCGTCTCCAGACTTCAATCGTATCGGAAATGTCATAGTTTTGAGTGGTTTTGTTGAATAACCGGCGCCTAATTAACAATGCAAGAAAGAAGCAAAAATGAAAACGTACTACCGATAACCATAAAGCTATAACTAATATACAATCAGATCGATCATGTGAACATTCTATCAAAGTTACACCCACTTATGAAACAATTTTTCTCTCTCAATTTTCTGAAACGGCCGAGCGCTTGTGATCACCATGCAACAATAAATGCGCGCAAGCAACCTGCAATCAACAATGCATGCAGCTTTTCTGCCCAGAATCATTAGTAAGCTCATTGTCTTTTACATTTATCATCGACAGCAGATCATGTTTATGAGATCAGCAGACCAACACCTAAAATCCCCACCCTTTAAGCTAATTGCCAAACTTGAAAAGAGAAACACGTAATTATTACAAGAGTCCGAAAGTAAAATTAATCTAATTTAACCATAGACATTTATACTCACTGGAACGCAGTGTGTATAAATGTCATTTATACACACTGGAACGCAGTGTGTATAAATGTCATTTATACTCACTGGAACGCAGTGTGTATAAATGTCATTTATACACACTGGAACGCAGTGTGTATAAATGACATTTATACACACTGGAACGCAGTGTGTATAAATGACATTTATACTCACTGGAACGCAGTGTGTAAAAATGACATTTATACTCACTGGAACGCAGTGAGTATAAATGTCTATGATTTAACATTTTCCTATCGAATACTTCTCTGTAAAATAGTAAATAAGACCATAAGCATAGATCTTGTATTGCTATTTTTAGCGAGGGGTCTTTTGGTCTTTTGGCACTTTCTGACTCACCTGTATGAAACATCAATCCTAAATTTGTGCTTGCGACACAGTTTTATGATTTAATTTTATTTAAGTCCTAAAACACAACAACTCTTATTGTTCCGCCGATGACGGGAATCGAACTGGGTCTCCCGAATGAGAATACAGTGCTTGATGTACTGAGCCAACCGTCTAGATGAATGTCACGTCAAGTTAGTTCTCGGAGACAGAGGTCATTGGACGCGACACTTAATCTCAATTGCTCGAAAATAATTATAATTATTAACACCAGGAGTCATTGATACTTGGCAGAATCAAATTAATCCATCATTAAGTGGTAATCAACTCATTAATGAATGAGGTGAAATCACTGATATAGCATTTGGATTGCGCATAATATATGCGCGTGAAGTCAATATTTTCTAAGTCGTCGCCGTAAGAACTTTGTGGATTTCTAGCAAAACTATAAAGTTCCAATTGCAATAGCTACTCTACAATACAGGACAATACACACACTACAAGACTCAGGACTCAGGACTTGTAGACTCAGGGTTTGAATGACCGACTATAAAATTACTAAAATAAACACTAAAATAAATTAAAATAAAATTTATTTTTTTAACATTGGCCCACATTTTCAAAGAATATTCCAGGTTCACATACTTTCATGATTTTTTTCTTGCAATTTTAGTTAACTATGTAACTAGTTTTAATAACTATAACTAAAATATGGGCCAATGTTATAAAAATACATTTAATTTTAATTTATTTTAGTGTTTCACTTTCTGCATCTAATGATATGAAGAAGAATGTATGGATGGAACTTGGAAGGTGGGAACCTATATAGGTCGCATCCTATAGTAGAGAACCTTCCCAACATTTGCCTCTCGCCTGGACTGAGGGAATTTAACCAGGTAAAGTGCAAGTCCAGACTCCAGAGCATTCGCCTGGGACAACTTCCAATTCCAAGCTTTTGGATCAAAATCGGAGAAGACGTATAAGTTTCAACCAATCACAACCTAATTATAACATATCCTTGGAATCACGATGAACCACGATCAGGATAGTCGGTCATTCGACTCGAACCCTGCGTATAGTGTGGGTATTGTCGTGTAGAGCGAGGTGTAGAGTAACTATTGCAACTGAGCTATGGATGACATAATTGATAGACAATATTGCATGCGATTTCCAGCATGAAAAGTGATGCGTGGAAATGTTCTCATTATACCCTGGTAACCGGAAGTTGATATCAGTGATTGTTTGTCAACGGAAGTGAAGGTTGAGTAATCCAGCCCCCGCCACACTTGCCGCGGTCACGTGTCAGTGGGAGTAGCACGTGTGTACTTGCCTCTTGCATCATGCACTCAGTGCCAGATCATCTCAACAGCGCATGTCAAAGATAGATAGTTCGTCGTCTGAGTCATGAGCGGTATGTGGTCGAGTTGTCATGTCTGAGGGTCGTTCTCTAGGGAGTAGGGAAGATGGCAACATAACCGTTTTTTTATTTATGAATTGAATTGTGTACATCAATCAACACATTATTAGTGAAATATATTTGAACTCGGATTATTTTGCATATTTTAATTTCCAGTATTTTTTTTAATGATACGCATTTTTCATAACATTAATTGAAATATTTGGGCAGATGTTCTGTACCTTTTTAAATCAAAATCACGCCGGTGCAAATTTTCTACGATTGTATATTTAGTTTCTTCCCACAGCGTCGATGACGTCTCTGACAAATTATTATTTACCCCCCCCCCCCCCCCCTCCCCAGAAGTGACTGATAAGCACGATCCATTTAGATTTAAGGGGGTCTCGGGGGTCGAGCCCCCAGGATGCCCGAAGAGTGATTTTTTGACACATGATAAATCAGTTTGGGGCGCTAAAATTGCCACAATTGGTGGCATAAATGGTATATTCAGGGGTTGCGATGAGAGCCATCGCCCCCCCCCCCCCCCCACCCCTCCCCTCCCCGGCCACTATTCACGAAGCTGTGTTAAGTTGAGTTACTTCGTAGTGCCATTTAACCCATAAGGAATAACATTGACGTCTAAATATATTTTAGAAATACTGGGAAATACAACATTTTTTCGGGGCTCTACACCCTCCACAATGTTTTCTTTCGCATTCGCTTTTCCAGAACAAAAATAAATTTTACCCAATTTTACCAAATGGCTTTTTGAGACCGCCCCCTCCCCCCCCCCCCCCCCCCCACACAAGAACTAGATCAAGATCCGCCACTGGCTAGAGACTGACTTGTGGACGCAGATGACAATGACATGATGTCATAATGACTGACTCACATGCGTCCTGTCCAAGTCTTCTTGCAGACGCGATAAAACACGACATGTTGTTCGCTTGTCAGAGGTTTCCACTTTCCACCCACTGATAAGCTCCGACCAAGTCAGCACTCTATAGGCACCAGGCACACTAGTCACCACTAGCAGCTCATTCCTTTGCACTTGAAAACACTTGGAACTAGTTCAATACCGCAGCATAACCCAGACACTCTTTCATACAGTCCAAGAGTTCAGAAAAAAAAACATTACTTGGCTGTAAACTTGTAACCATTGAATGACAAAGCTATAATCCGACTTCAATGAAAATAATACACCACACAATATAGTTTTAGTTTCATTATAAAAAAGTTAAAAAAGATATACATTTTGGGTTGATAGGTACTAGTAAAGCAGTTATTATACAAATTAGGTACGTAAATAGATTATGAGGAACCAACATTTAGGTAGGAAGAATTGAAAACAGTAAGTTTTGGAGAAGTTTCAAATTTCAATACCACAGTATAATTTAGTTTATAAGAATACACGAGATAAGAGCAAATATAAGTCATTACTCATTATTAAAACATTGTATACCTCAACATCAAATAAGAATCATTGTTGAGATAGGTTGAGATTTAAAATAAACAGATAAAAAATAGATTTTAAATTGGTGGACACTTCAATATTTTAATTTTATTCTGAATTATTCGTTTTTGTTTGCCATTGACATTTCAAGCAGAAACTATGAAATACACACTGTATTTCATACACTGAAATGCACTCCTTTTGTGTCACCCTAATTAAAGAACTCGCTAGCGAGTCAAAATATTACGTAACTACTTACCAATGAATAACTCTTCTTGTACTTCCCAAGAACGAAACGAAAATAACAATATAAGTACCTATTGGATATATTCCAATCGCATGTGTAACACAAGTACGGTTTGAACACGTGAAAGAGATCTGACAGCTAAGTCCAGTATGAAGTGAGAGCCGTGAATTGAACTGAATGTCAAACGTGCTTGTTGTTTTGATAACTGGTGTAGTGTGAGACAGACTGAATGCCAGACATAGGGTGGTGAACAGCTGTTTTCAAAGCCATCTGGCGTTAGCTTCCCAAGTCCCGATTACAACACGGACGGACGTCCGGAATCCCAACCAATCCCAGACCAGATCGATATCCGAGCGAAATACAAAATATAGAACGTTTTACATGCACTTTGTTCGCTAGACAGCGCACTTGTGTAGTACTTTTATGAATTTTCTGACGCAGTTTGACAATAAATTATACTGGATTCCTAATAATCACAGCCGTGCAAAAAAAACAGGTCCAATTCTAATAAAATAACCTGCCCACCGACTTAATCCAAGGTGATCAGGCGCTAATACATAAATTCGCATAGTTGCTAATAAAATGTTCATGAAAGAAGACTACCCGCTCTTAGCATCACATCATATAAAAATCTTGTGCATGTCTCAAAAAACACTTTGTTATAGTACCTAATAGACGTGATGAAAATAATCATGAATCCGGGAACGAATGAACATTATTACAATATGTAGGATCATGTATGTATGCATGTAAATATAAAATTCAACAGACTGTTAAATTTTATAAATATAAATATAAAATATAAATATAAATATATAATGTAACAGACTGTTACATTTTATAACTCCTTGTGCAGTATACGGGAAATTTCATTTTCTGGAGTGCGCAAACTCTAAAACAACATACGGTTAAATCGTTCCCACTGTACCTTTACTCTTCTAATCTACCAAAATACACTTCCAGTGTTAGAATTCATAATCCATAGTAGTTCAATAACTTCCTATGCAGACATGGGCAGTATCTAGATACTTGTATCTTAAGATACGTATCTTAGATACATTTGTATCTTGTATCTAGTATTTTAAATACATGAGCCAAATGTATCTGTATCTTGTATTTTAAATACCCATTTCTAAAGTATTTTGTATCATTTTTGAAGATTTAAAATACAAGATACATTTTTATGCGCCTAGAATTTCAAAGATAGCTTGATCTCTTGCTTGATTTCAAACAAGCATCAAATAATACACGTTGCCGTATTGAATCGATCAAGAAAATGAAATATGAGTTTGATCAGAATTATCGAAGACCGTTTTCATTTTTCAGCCTATCAGGAGATATTTATTTAAATTTTAACCAACAAATGGATTTCAAAAAAATTAGGTTCTTGAAACAGAAAAGGTTGTCTCTACATGTGTGCAAAATTTCAGCTCGATCAAAGAAAAACTCTGACCTGTATAGCCAAAATATGAGTTTGATCAGTTTTATCGAAGACATTGTCATTTTTCAACCTACCATCAGGAGATGTTTATTTAAATTTTAGTCAAAGAATGGATTTCAAAAAATTTTGGGGTCTGCAAACAGAAAAGGTTGTCTCCACATGTGTGCAAAATTTCAGATCGATCGAAGAAAAACTGTGACTTGTATATCGTCAGGCAGAAAAAAAAAACACACAAAAAAAACAGAGGTCTGTGCCAAAAGAGCCAAAAGGAGACGCTCGCTTCGCTCGCTCAAAAAAGGATCTTTAAATGTATCTTTTTTTAAGTATCTAAAGATACTATCTTGTATCTTGTATTTTAAATACATCTCTAAAATGTATCTTGTATCTTGTATTTTAGATACCCAAATTAAAAGTATCAGTATCTTGTATTCCAAATATATTGAAACAGAGTATTTTGCCCATGTCTGTTCCTATGCTTAAAATGTATTGTTATTTTGATTGGCGAGTGTTTCTTTGCTTAATTTATTGATTACAAACCCTAGAATTCCGAAACCAAGAAGCGCCTGACATCTGTAAAGAAGACTGTGAACTAAAAGCGCGGGAAATGCAAGAGAGTTAGAACATGGTTAGAACGTTCTATTATGACGCAATCGCATGCGTATTGCGTATTGTACATACCAAATCCTTGTTCTGTGGGTGTTATTTATCCTTTGTAATAACGCTTTTTATGTTTACTTTAAAAGTATGTAGCCTCCAAGACTACCTATATCTACTGAAATTGAATAAATCAGAGTACGGATCGTTAATGATTTACAAAATAAAATAATTATCTACGCATTGTTATTTATTTAGTGCATTTACGTAGATTAAGTTTAGATGCAAGAAGTTTTAATGTTTAAATCTCAATTATTTTGAATTATTGTGTTTATGTATTGTTCCTTTTGCCCACTGCTTTTCAGTACTTCGACTGCTATTTTTTCAAGAACATTAATTCTTAAACGTTTCCATATATATCTTACTTTTTTAAATACTTTAGTTCCATTAGTTCTTAAATGTTTAATATCTATTCTTATTTCTTCTCTTCACGATCATCTTTATAACAGTGAAGCTTCGGTATCCTTTATCCAGATTTTTGGGATTTGCTTTTATTAATTTATTCATATTGTATACAAATTGAAATAGTAAGTAATTTTAATTAATTTAAATGTAATTGTAATGTATTATTGATTAGTAAGCTGGATTTTAGTCAACCATGTTTATGGACAGCCGTCAATAAATTGATTTTCTCTATGCAATTTTGTGCCCAACGATAAGGTAACATATCCCAATTATTTCACCTTGATTTTAGTTAATTTGGATAAATTTTGTATTTCTAAGTGCTAAAAAAATAATGTCCAATCAAGATGTAAATATGCACACACTCTATTTTAAATAGTTACAATGGTTCAAAAGATAATACTATTTAAATAACAAGAATTTACCTCTGGTATGCACATAAATTGCAGCGTGCTTGCTGGGATGCGCAAAGACAGTAATTGTATTATGCAAATAATAATTGTTTTATGGGGACTTTCATTGTAAACCATGTAAATAAAGGATAAAAGCAACTCGTATGAACTAGGTATGGAATTATTAATGTAAAATCGTATAATGTATATTGTCTTGAATAGGAAATTATTGTTTGATGTTGTTTACTTGAGATGAGAACAAGACGGAAGAATGACACTAATCAAATGATGAGACAATAGAATACATAGTTTTAAAAACAGCAGCCAAGTAACCTCTATTAGAAAATATAAACTTCGGCAATGAAAGTAAGTTGTTCTGAAGGAGAGAAATCGACTTGTTAATTCGAAAACGACCAAATTTAAAAATGGGATTTTGCGTAGGATATTGTGTATTATAAAGTAACAATACGGAAACAAAATTACAGTGCAGAAGTTTATTAGCCAAATATCCAAATTTTCTATAATAACACTAAGAATCATTTTTGAGTTAATGTGCTCACTTACCGTTTGCAAATGTATTTTTTCTATCTTCTATTTTTCTATATTTTTTATGACTTCGCTTCTGTTTTGTTATCAGATGCACGGGAAGAATCTGATAACGACTCATTTGCATATCTCTTGAGTGAGGTAGAAGTATGGTAGAAGAAAGTCCAATGTATCGATTTTGCGCTGCACATTTTTGATTTTGGAATCATGTAAGCTCATCATCATTGAAATTTGACTGAAGTCAACAATAGAGATATTGAAGTATTCTCTTATAAAAAGTATCGAGTCATCAAACCCTTAAGATTGGATAAGAACGTGTAAGGCGTGATAAGCGAGCACCAGTACGTGCTCGAACCGAAATTCCCTCACAAAATACAGGAATCGTCCAAATCCAACTGATAAATAGCTTATCTATACACTCAGGAGGTTGGATTGCTTATAAGTTGTATGTTTTGAAAATTACACTTGGACTCAATTTTACAACTAGGAAAACGCTCTGTGTAACGCGTTGATAAGCGAGCCTTCCCATTGCATGCGAATTTGAAAGTTTCTGCTCTACAAATCTTGGAAAGAGGCGAAACGAAATGCATCAACAAAGGAGCAGTTAAATAAACCTGGCATTTCTATCACGAAACTTGACAAATATAATATCCAAGAACGCATAAAATTTAAAACACACAGACGACACAGACTTTTAACGACAGATTACTCTGAAAATTTACAAAAATACAACTAAAATGATTGTCCATGGCCATGCAAAATTTGAAGTTATTATGTCAAGCGTCCAGTTTAAATTTCAAAAAAAACACAGGATCATGTTCAACAACTTATCACGAGGCCACTTGAATTACAATACCTATAGTAGGTATATGCAAAATTGCAGGCCGATTTTTTGAACGGGCTGGCGAAAGCGAGCCTTGAAAATGCATGACGGCCAGTGGCCACAACTTCTATCACTTTCTCGATTGTTTTGTAATTATCAACACGATTATATCTTATTAACATTGAAAACACTAACAGTTCACTATTATTACGTTTCAAATTCATAAACACATGTATTTTAGTGAAAATTCGCGTGAAATATCAATTACAACACTTTCTGACAGTTCAGAAAAACTGACGTTTCCCAACTTGTAAAATGTTGGTTTACACCGGCCATCTTGGACATCGGCCTGGTGGATGTCAGTCGGCGGAACCAAGCTGAACATGTAGTCAGCCATGCAGTTATGTAGGAGGCAGTGAAATTGGACCACCGAGCGCCAATGAGTATGAGACGGTCGGCATACCCGCGAACACCCGGACGAAGACGTCTTATGAAGAATTTATCATTGACGATCGGAAGTTCGGAAATACTACTCTTTCCGAAAACATCAGTTTTCGAGCGGCAATTTTGAAATGTGGAACGATCTACAAAAACTGACGATTCCTAACTTGTAAAATCCAATACAAATCAATATAACTTGTGTTATTGAAAACAACAGTGTGTAAAATCATCCATGGTAAAATCCTGTCACCACAGTAAGCTTACTTACTAATACTTTAATACTGTTTTTAATTTAAACACGTGGATTTTGGTGAAAATTCAAATGCAATATTGAGAATACGTAGGTACACATTGAGACCCAGAAATTTCAAATTAACATTTGAAATCCATTTGAATGGCAGCCCGCTTATGGAACCATCCCATCATTTGCCTCTCGAAACAACGAAATAATTCAGTAATCAGTAGGTACTGGAGCCAACATTCTGATCATTATTAAAATAGGGACGTGTAGCGTAAATAAGAACATTTAATCTAGGATGTTATAATAATTTTGGTAGGTACACTCGACAATTCATAAAACGGTATTTGAACGAAACAGATTGGCTGCATGGTCAGGTTCATTGACAATCAATCCTTGTTATTATCAATGAAATCAGAGCTCACCTACTAGAGGCAATGCTAGAGGTAGATGACGAGTAAGTATAGACTTCATCTGATGATGCCATCACATTTTTTTCAGACAATCCATTTCTTTTAAATACAGTTTTATGAATTGTCGAGTGTACCTGAACTTATAATGAAATAAGTTGAATTTGAATAGAGAATAGCACACAACTAATCACTAACCTCTTGACACTAATAACAATCACTCCGTATAATCACTACAACAGATATATTACAAAAACCTTCAATACAGTTACGAGGTATACGTTGGTCCGCCAAGTTGGCTCAGGTAGCAACGCTCTGCACTTATACTCTGAAGGCCCCGGGCTCGATTACCGGCCGCGGTTGTCCTTCTCTCAGTCGTGAAGTAAATTCTGGGAAGGTTCCCACTTGGCAATGCCTCATTCGTCTCCTAACGCATTCTGTATCATCTCTCAATCATCATAATCATACAGTTGTAGCCAGTAGCGTAGTTGACGACGAGGTGCTAATGGGAATATCATTCATAGCCGAATCAGTATAATGACTGTATAATCTGATTATTATTGTCATCATCATTCAGTGCATTGCATATCACACCCAGGATGACTCGTGTACACAGCAGTGCTCTGTTGGTTATTCATTCATGTTTATAACATTTCATCACCAGCACACGATCAATTCATTCATGTCTACAACATTTCATCACCAGCACACGATCAATTCATTCATGTCTACAACATTTCATCACCAGCACACGATCAATTCATTCATGTCTACAACATTTCATCACCAGCACACGATCAATTCATTCATGTCTACAACATTTCATCACCAGCACATGATCAATTCATTCATGTCTACAACATTTCATCACCAGCACACGATCAATTCATTCATGTCTACAACATTTCATCACCAGCACATGATCAATTCATTCATGTCTACAACATTTCATCACCAGCACACGATCAATTCATTCTGTCTACAACATTTCATCACCAGCACACGATCAATTCATTCATGTCTACAACATTTCATCACCAGCACATGATCAATTCATTCATGTCTACAACATTTCATCACCAGCACACGATCAATTCATTCATGTCTACGACATTACATCACCAGCACATGATCAATTCATTCATGTCTACAACATTTCATCACCAGCACACGATCAATTCATTCATGTCTACGACATTTCATCACCAGCACACGATCAATTCATTCATGTCTACAACATTTCATCACCAGCACACGATCAATTCATTCATGTCTACAACATTTCATCACCAGCACACGATCAATTCATTCTGTCTACATTTCATCACCAGCACACGATCAATTCATTCATGTCTACAACATTTCATCACCAGCACACGATCAATTCATCTAGTCGGGCGCTAGCTCGACGCTGCCAAGCACCGCTCTAATACAACGTGCGAGCTACTACCAGAGACTTATACCGCAACGGCTTAAGTGGTCGAAACGAGGTGTCGACAGGCATACATGCAGTGAGAAATGAAAGTTGAAAATCATGGTTATCGGGTATATTTAGCCACCTGACAACACCTAACCAAATATCAAAGTGCTGCGTTCATCCCTTCGGGGTGAATTTTGGGCCTCAAACATGCAAGGATTGACTTTCATGGTGGCTGGCTGGCTGGCTGGCTGGCTGGCTGGCTAGCTAGTTAGGCACGTCGTTTTGCTTGCCCTTTTCTACAGATTGCACGGTTTGGTCTAGAGAGTTGAAATTTGGTAGACACATAGAGTCCCCCTTCTCACGCGTACTTCTGAAAGAAAATCTGAAATATTTTGACCGGAAGTGAATTTATCCAATTTTAAATTTAAATTTTTTTCAAAAGTCAAACGGGTCCATCGACAGTTTTGAAATTTGGCAACATTAAAGACAATGTATTGCTAGACACTCCACTTCAAGAAAAAACAAAAATTTCAAACCGGAAGTGGAAAATTTATCAATATTAAGCGTTCCGCTCTTCCCCTTCATCTACTAACTTACTGCATGTTGAAATCTTCGCCCATTTGCTTGTTATAGAAATCGGCAGCAGACTGCGTCTCGAAAGATATTTGTCGACTAATTGTGCTGTTCATAGAAGAATTCATTATGCACTTCATAATTTTGTCACATTAAAAGATTCAAACCTCAAATATAGGTACCTCAATATGACGACAGAATATGACGTAGTATCAACCATTTGAGAAAACTAGTTTGGATAGTATTTATGGATATTCAAGTATTGGGACAATAATACAAACGAATAACAGACATCGATTCCGTTCCATAATGACATCTTTATTTCTACTACTTCACGTATGAATATTATAATATCTAAATATTTCAGTTTCGAGAGTATGGAAACTTCGTTTTGTGTAGAATAAAGAATAATAGATTAATTACGCACAATGAACAATGGTATTCTGACGCCAATCGAATGCCTTGTGCGAAAGGTGTTTACAAACATGGTCAATTATGCAATGGCATTTTTAAAAGAATACCTAATGCACGAAATAATTCATACTGTCTAAAATATCAAAACAAACAATAAATCAATTAGATGCATCAACAATATGCCATCACTATCAGGAATAAAGACCGGTAGACTAAATGATTGTATGATCTATGCGTAATAAACACATACACCCCCTCCCCCCCTCCCCACACACACACACACCATAATCAATAAACAACAACAATAAAAGGTCATTTAATATCGTGAATCGTCATTGCTTGGAGAATAAACAATACACATTCAGATCTATTCAGTGGCTGGTGGATTAGGGGTGGGGGTTGTGTTGTGAGCGTATCAGAGGTTTGGTTTCCTATGTTGTCTTGACACTTTAAAACGAATACAAATGTACGTAGATGACACTTGTTTTGGAATATAACATAATAGATTCTGCTGCAGTAGGAGGCTGTCTTCTAGCACAATTGTATTTTCAAATAACTTATTTTCACACTATTTATTGTAAAATTGTATACTTCAAGACAATGAGTAAGCACACGACTCGTTCGAAGACGTCCCCAGGGTAAAATTAGTAATCGTAAAGGACTTTTATTTAAAGCCATTTCATTCAAAATGAAATAAAAAAATCTTATTCATAAATTACATTCATAACTATATTTGGTACTTTTTAAAAGAATTTGAACATTAGCTTGTATATTACATGACGTGTTGGATAAAGTCATATTTTAAACAATGTTTTTTTCACTTGAGTCTTGACGAGCAACAGTTTTTTTTAAATGTATAGGTACGCACTGAATGGGACCGAGGAGATAAAATACGCTCCGTGTTACCATTTTTTCTCATTGTTATCATATATATATATATATTTTTTTTTTAATCATTTGAGATTTTTTATGTTAATTATCATTTAGTGAGATTTAAACAAAATATGTGTAGGTACATTGATTTTTAATTGATTGTCCCTCGTACATACCGATGTAAGCGGTAGACACCTTAGGGAATTTATAAGCGTGTGATCAAGGATTATGCGTCTGTTCTCCGGCAAAAATAGTGCTTTAGCTTCTCGGGTATCTTGGCAATCAGTCAGGTACAATCAGGTTGACCGTTCTTTGTTGGTTTGTTCGTGTGTTGGTGTGTTTTGTGACTGTTATAATGATATACGTCCTACTCCTTCCCAACCAGCACTATAAACACCAGGTGGCTCAGCTAGTTAATCTTAAAGGAACTCTAGGTTGACATCTTCAAAATCAATTTTCACAACAAGGCAATATCAAATGGCCACATCCTTTGCCGTAATTCCTTTAACTTTCAGTAGTGTCTCTCTGCGCATGAACAAAGGAAAAGGCTTCTTGGTATGAACGTTCTTATTTTCTCCTACACCCTTTGACCGATCTCAACCAAATTTGGTGTACTCATTCTATATGAAATAACCCATACCGTATGATACTTGATCCCTTCCAACATCCCCTAATTTAAAAAATCACCCGTAGGTAATAATAGAAAATTATATATGCATATTCTGCATAACCCCACTCGTGATCTTTGGTACGTTTTTAAACTGTTGGCGGAAAAATTTGTGGCATAATCCATGTTATGGAACTATCACTAAACAGCAGTGTTGGATTAGTTCCTCAAAAAAAGGAACTAGTTCCAGTTCAAATAAAGAACTGGTTAGTTACCTACCTGGAAAGTTTCCAGAAACTGGAAAGTTAACTTATGAAATAAGTTCCTTTTAAGTTATATTGCCTTCCAAAACACATCCGGATTTTATTTAAAATGTGCTGTAAACATCTGTAAGCCTTAACGCTTTACCAATAGAGTTTAAATTACACAAAAAAGTGAACTTAGAAGAATTTAAAATTAAGGAAACGCATTTACAATCATCTACCTTTCGTGTACCTTTCAGTTTACCAACTAGCAACTAATATGCGTAGTACGAGATGACGCACAAATTCCGGTCTACACCGGAACAATACACCTACAATTTACGTTATTCACAAGTTGTGAACTTTTAGCAATTTAAAAGTTGAGATAACTCATATTCAACCAAAAGAAATTGACCCTTTCGTTATACTAACTTGGGAACTATTGGAAGAAAAACAGAAATTTTTAGACAAGAAGTGACGTTGTTGGCGTTAACAATGTAATGATAGGTAACACTCAATGATCAATGAAAGCTGCTGTAAACTACCACCTCATGTGACATGTTGTACAAAAACAAAAACTTGTATATAGACTGCCAAGCACCTTTCCCCCTAAAAAGATTGAGATCTAAAAGAAGGTCGCATCAATAATATATTGTTGAAACATTTTCGCACTTAAAATTCGTGAAATCATTTCGCCCAGTTACTGCCGCCAAGCACAACATTATAAACCAAACATTGTACCCAAATTTGAGATTGAAAAAATCTCTATGTGAACCATCATAGTATAAACTTTAAAACAATTACACTCATTTAAAACTAAAAATAGAAAGTATTCAAATTTTAAAAACGTAAACAAAATCAATTTAAAAACATTTTTTTTTTTACATAACTTAAAATACAAATTAAAAAAAATTATTTAAAATTAAATAAAACAAAATAAAAGTAAAAAAAATAAAAATAAAGCTTGGCGCATTGAATTTGCACCGTCATGTTGACTTCTTCCTTCTTTCCTTCATCATCTTCTTCTTCCTCTTTCTTTCGTCGTCTCCTTGGTCGACATTTTCTTTTTATGTTGCCCCCTCCTTGACACAATGCGCCAAGCTTTATTTTTATTTTTTTTACTTTTATTTTGTTTTATTTAATTTTAAATAATTTTTTTTAATTTGTATTTTAAGTTATGTAAAAAAAAAATGTTTTTAAATTGATTTTGTTTACGTTTTTAAAATTTGAATACTTTCTATTTTTAGTTTTAAATGAGTATAATTGTTTTAAAGTTTATACTATGATGGTTCACATAGAGATTTTTTCAATCTCAAATTTGGGTACAATGTTTGGTTTATAATGTTGTGCTTGGCGGCAGTAACTGGGCGAAATGATTTCACGAATTTTAAGTGCGAAAATGTTTCAACAATATATTATTGATGCGACCTTCTTTTAAATCTCAATCTTTTTAGGGGGAAAGGTGCTTGGCAGTCTATATACAAGTTTTTGTTTTTGTACAACATTCATGTCTACAACATTTCATCACCAGCACACGATCAATTCATTCATGATCCATGAGGCCTCATTTATAAAAGCAACCATAGTCCAAATAAGATTTCGAGATAATCAATAAAAACTTTCTGTTCTGTATATGAAGAAAATAAAATTTCATAAATTGAAATATATTTAGTATGTAACGTTAGGGAGTCACAGACTTTAATTTTACCCAATAATATTCTCTATAAATGTAAAAAGTACCCTGGACCATGGTTGTTTTTGTGAGAAAATAAAACAGGTGAAGTAAGTTTAAACACAATAAACATAATTATTAATACAAATAATTTTTTTATAGAAAATATTAATACAAGATTTCTTGAAAGTATAATTTGACAAATTTATCACTCCCCATGTAATATGACTATACGGTATATTTTGTTGAACCAATGATCCAATTAATTGGTTCATTGGTTTGATTGAGCCAATAAAAACAAGTAATTTTTAGGCACCAATATTCCAAATATTGAAATTTTGGACTATGGTTGGTTTTGTAAATGACGCCTCATTGGTTATTATCCCTTTATTAGCCAATGCCAGTTTACAGTCAAGTTTTACAAAAAGATTCATACTCAATAAAATAGGTGTTCACCATCAACATTGTCATCATCGCCGTTTCATTATTTATTTTCTATTTTCTTAGCTTTCAGCTGTTATTTTCTACATCAGTAGTCTCTTTTTAGCTACTATAGCCTCATGGAGGCGGATAAATGGTTCTCACTGCGCTATTTTCTTTGCTTTCTTTGCTATTTCCTACACTAATGTTAGTTTTGTTTAACAACGCACTGTTCTGCAACTAAGCGAATGGCAACGAAAGAATGATTTAGATGATGATTAGGAGATGACAATGAAGAATAGGTAACGATGGACGTTGGGAAGGAGGCGGTCGTGGCATATTAACAGAGGAACTTCCCATAATCTGCCAGAGGTGAAACCGGACCTCTAAAGAGCAAGTCCAGAGCGTTACTGCCAGAGGTGAAACCGGACCTCTAAAGAGCAAGTCCAGAGCGTTACTGCCAGAGGTGAAACCGGACCTCTAAAGAGCAAGTCCAGAGCGTTACTGCCAGAGGTGAAACCGGACCTCTAAAGAGCAAGTCCAGAGCGTTACTGCCAGGGGTGAAACCGGACCTCTAAAGAGCAAGTCCAGAGCGTTACTGCCAGAGGTGAAACCGGACCTTTAAAGAGCAAGTCCAGAGCGTTACTGCCAGGGGTGAAACCGGACCTCTAAAGAGCAAGTCCAGAGCGTTACTGCCAGAGGTGAAACCGGACCTCTAAAGAGCAAGTCCAGAGCGTTACTGCCAGAGGTGAAACCGGACCTCTAAAGAGCAAGTCCAGAGCGTTACTGCCAGAGGTGAAACCGGACCTCTAAAGAGCAAGTCCAGAGCGTTACTGCCAGGGGTGAAATCGGACCTCTAAAGAGCAAGTCCAGAGCGTTACTGCCAGAGGTGAAACCGGACCTTTAAAGAGCAAGTCCAGAGCGTTACTGCCAGAGGTGAAACCGGACCTCTAAAGAGCAAGTCCAGAGCGTTACTGCCAGAGGTGAAACCGGACCTCTAAAGAGCAAGTCCAGAGCGTTACTGCCAGAGGTGAAATCGGACCTCTAAAGAGCAAGTCCAGAGCGTTACTGCCAGAGGTGAAACCGGACCTCTAAAGAGCAAGTCCAGAGCGTTACTGCCAGAGGTGAAACCGGACCTCTAAAGAGCAAGTCCAGAGCGTTACTGCCAGAGGTGAAATCGGACCTCTAAAGAGCAAGTCCAGAGCGTTACTGCCAGAGGTGAAACCGGACCTCTAAAGAGCAAGTCCAGAGCGTTACTGCCAGAGGTGAAACCGGACCTCGAAAGAGCAAGTCCAGGACCCTTATTTAATATCACAAACCACTAGTCCGGTCATTTGAAGTCCAGGTCATAGCTATCAATAACATTGCGGGACTAGCCTTGGAGTAGGAGAACAATGCTATTAAACCACTGAAGTCGAAGCCTAAATGGATATTAAATAAGGGTCCAGAGCGATGCTGCTTACTGCCTGAGCCAGCGTGGGTAATTTATTCATGGATGATTGCGATGACTCAAGGAGACTGTTCGATTAATTTCAACTTTGATGGCAATTATATTCAATACACGTGTCAATTGACTGCATCAGGAACGCCCTACACGTGTAAGATAACAAGACCACGTGTGATGGTTACATGGGCGTCCACAGGGGGGGGGGGGGGGGGGCAAGGGGGGGGCGCTCTCCGCCCCTGGATGTCAGGAAGACATACATTTATTGGGGTGTTTACTTATAGTTTCATTTTGATCACTAAAAAATCATTTTAAAGTGCCAAAAAACAAAAAATGCCCAGCGGGGCAAGGTGGGGGCAAGTCAACAAAATGCACCTCATAAACGTTTTAAAATTGATTTCAAAGTGTCCAAAAACCAAAAAACGCCATGCGGGGCAGGGGGTAACCCCCCCCCTGGCAGAAATCCTGCGGACGCCGAAGAATGGTTATGGCCCATTAGTTCGAAGTAGGACTTGAAAATACTTGATTAGTCTTGCGGTTGGCGACTTGAGTTTTGAGGAAACATTACCATAACGATCAGGACTCTCTAATCTTTGGTTCAGGTAATGCGTTGACAAGCGAGCACCCTTTCATCATCTCGAAATCATTTGAAAATATAGAAGCATCGAGTTCTCTACAGGGTTTGCCGAAATATATGTAGTAAATATGATACAATGTTGGTACAAAATGTTATCCAATTGTGATAAACTGTTAATTTTCACAATTTTATTTATTCCAGTTTTATATAAATTACATTTCATTTCATTACATACCTATACCTACATTTTATAATTAATTCGATACCTTCACTTCTAGAATAATGAAGCAGCACAAAAAAATAATACTTTTACCTAATGAAATATTGTAATGAAAATTAAGTATAATCATCCATCGCCCAGGGGGCCGGAGCCCCCCCCCCCCCCCCCCCCAAACCTGCGGACGCATGGAGACAATACTTTTTATAAATATTATTGAATTTGTAGAAGAATTTCACTTGTCTGCTTTTTGGCGCCTGGTGGGTGCCCAAATGGAGGGCCCAAAAAGTCGATTCATAGTCGTACTGCCTAAATACCCCAAAAAAGTACCTGTCAACTCATCAAAAAGCATTGGAGTACGGCCTAAATAAGGGGACTGAGGGGAATTATAGTGTGCTATAACAAACTGAAAACATCAGCTGTTACCAACTAGCGTACTATGTTGCCAGATCTAACACCCCCTCCCCTAACAGCCTTCATCCTGGCTCCGCCGTCCAAGACGGACTACTGGACTGATCTGATCTGATCCCTGACTGATCTGATAATTAAAAAGTAGGTAATGCCACTTCAAATAGTATAGACTTTGTTATACCGTTTTTAATCACAGGAAAATATTTTTATTACCAAATAAATTGGCTTGATAAAAGACACATTTTCTGATCAACTTTTTACAAAGTACATTTGTATTTATTTCTTTTTCACATTACAATAGAATAAATATTCAATGTACTTATTGACCCTTGAAAGCTGAAATTAATTTGATGCCCTTACACCTTAGGGTATTTAGGAAAGCATTCTTTATAATAAGGGTATAAAAGTACCTATAGCTATTTTGTTACATTTAACAATAGAAATACATTTTTGTAAATGTCCGGTGTCGAATAATTATGAAATAAAATAACAAATGACAATACTAATATTATTTTGTCTTTAAAAATACCATGGACTTTTAACCCTCCTTAAAAGTCCATGCAAATACTATTAACTCATGGACTTTTAACGTTAAAAGTCCATGATTAACTAATGTTCTTGTCAAGGAACTCTTCAACCGAGTAATAAACAACTTTGGTTAGGAGTGTTTAGTTTCTCAAATGTTTTATTTGTTTGTGTATTTGTGTCTGTTGGTCTATTGAAATCCTGATTGTTTGAAAAATTAAAATAATCCGTGGACGTTCAACTTGTCATATGGCATCTTATTAAAAAAAAATTGTCTTCGATTTGTTGATAGTTCCTAAATAACAATCGATTGTGGGGAAACATTTTGGATTATAGACAGTTTCTTTTAAAATCACTCCGTTTCTTTGGGAAAATCTTTGATTTGTAGACAGTATCTATCTACCCAGAAAAAACACTCCGTGTAAAAAAGGCAGCCAAGTCTCTTTACTTAAAAAAAATTCAATTCACCGAAAAGGAGTCATCATCATCATCATCATCATCATCATCATCATCATCATCATCATCATCATCATCATCATCATCATCATCATCATCATCATCATCATCTCAATAAATAATCTCACAACCATAATTTACCCCTGGGAAAACGCTCGGTGTAACGTGTTGTAAAGCGAGCACCGGTATGTGCAGTACAACTTACCATAATCAAACCGAATTTCAGAAACCTAAATACCCGATTAGTCACAGTCTTGCAGGATCACAGAAGAGCACTTAGCACTCAGCACTTAGCACATCACATCTAAACACTTAGCCAGGCCTGAGGACAGGCAGCAAGAGTTTCTTCCATGGGATGGCTGAGAATGGAGTCAAGTTGGCCAAGATGATTCTAAAGATACCAGATCATTTAAATACAGAAATTTTTGCTATATTGTTGAAGTATCGCAATACACCCGCAGGCCGCACCGGCAGCCAATTCACACCAGAGCAACTCTTGATGACCAGGTCAAAGCTTCCAATTGCAAACGGATGAGGATTTTGTGGGCTATGTGCGGCTATATGTGCCCATTGGGGCACACAGGTCTAAGTTAGTATGAGATGAAGGTGTGTGCAAAATTTCAGATCGATAAGTTGACCGGTGCGACCTGGGTTGAACCAGCAAAAAAAAACACACAAACAGAGAACGTGCCGCAAGAGTCAAGTGGAGACGCTCGCTCCGCTCGCTTAAAAAAGTTTCTATATTATTCACGTATTACAGGGGCGCGTCCCACCATATCAAATCAACTTGCCACTGTATACAATACAAATACATCCAGAACACAGAATACACACAAATTCAACAGCTGCGCATATTCTTCCATTTTAACGCCTTTTAAGGCCAATGCATATCACGTGACTTTATTTCTCTACAACCGATCAAAGGGCATTCCTTACATCGTTCATGTTGAGTAATCCAAGGTGAATTATGAAGGAAATTCACTGCATACTGGAGCTTATCAATATTTTCAGTCAATAATATTTAATTTTGCAGTGATTTAATAATAAAAAAAAACGAAAATCTTGTGTATCCGTACGCTTTTGAAAGCTGTCAAAACCCAGTGCTATAATTTTAAATATTACATTCATAATAGTGGATATAATTAATAACTCAACTATTCGTTGGAAAGATGAAGAAAGAGCGCATGTTATACATTAGACATTGCGTCAGGTTTGTGATGCATATTATGTGCCTTTTTATTAGAGTAAAGTTTGCTGTTCTTGGCAACTCGTAGGATTTCCTTTAACTTCAGGTCTTGATTTGAGAATATTTAGATGCAAGGAAGTAAAATCATCTTATATTTTATTTTCGCAGTTATTTTCTGCATAGATTAGTTCCAACAGATGTGTCCTAACTTATCTGATGATGGACAATACGGACTAAACTGAACCCTTCCAAGTGTCAAATTATTTATAATTCAAGCTGTGACGTCACAGGTATCTCGGCCGTTATGGAAAATTGAGAGAGACAAATTATTTCATAAGTGGGTGTATAACAATGATAGGATGTTCACATGATCCATATCTGATTGTATTTAGTAGCACTTTTTCAGTTTTGCTTCTTGCATTGTTGGCGCCGGATATTCAACAAAACCGCTCAAAACTATGAAATTTCCGATGCGATTGGAGACCAAAGCCGTGAACCAAATGATCTCAAATTTTAATCATGATTAGATAACAAACAAACTTATGGTTATCACTTGGCACATTTTTTAAATTAAATTCCATACGGCATCCAGCGAGACAAGAAAATATAAAATTTTCACCAAAATTCAATTAATTATATTATCGAAGCAAAAATTTAAAAATGTGCCAAGTGAGAACCATAAGTTTGACTTTTATCTAATCATGATTAAAATTTCAAATCATTTCGTCAACCCATTTTGCCTCCATTATATATCCAAAAAAAGTGCCTTCAACAAGCGGCAAAATCGCTCTCGCTTGCAGCAGCAGCTTAACCGAGGAAGATATTATCATATCTGTCGTTCTTGAGGAGTTAAATTACTCGTTCAATATGGCAAATTAGCGAGCACTAAGACGAACGTCCACTGAAGAACCGCGTCACACATCTAAGAGAACAGAGACATTTTTGTTACAATCAATTCAATGTATCAAATAATTCTAAACATCAGAAGAAGAAGGTTCTGTGTAGGGTAAACCCGGGATACATATGCCAAAATTTCAAAGAATTGATGTAACTATCAAATTAATAGTACGATTTGATTCAATTTTTTTATGCGTATTTATTAACCTTTTAACTATTCTCACGATTTTTTTTCTAACAAAAATTGACAGAGAAGAAAAACTATTTTCTAAATGTCTACTTTTTGGGTAACTATCCCATATGTATGGGATAGATGCCCGCTGAACTTAAGGATACATGGCGTTTGCATGGTAAATTTGCATTCATATAAATATCAAATTTAGGTATTCTAGATGAAGAGCATCTCAAAAAGTATACGCAAGCTCTGTAGAAGAAAATAAACCATGTTACGCTATAAGCCGTCTTGGTGGGGCGTCTCACACATATTGGTAAAAATTCAATAAAAAAAACGTTTTAAACAACAGTAAAAACGTACACGGTTTCAAAACGTGAATCTAAAGAATTGGTATCCATCTAGTGGAGCGGTCGCTCCACCCAGCCAAGTCGTACCGTATAACATGGCATTTTCGGCCTACTGGATCTCAAACATCGGAAATCTCACATTGTTAAGAAATATCTTAATTTCGAGCTTTGGCCCACCTGACAACATATACCAAATTTGGGAACAATAGGTTATTCAATTTGCGAGCTAGAGGGCCGTGAAAACAGTGAAATTACACCCCTTTTAAAAGCTATCTGATTCAGATTCAGATTCAGATATCAGGAAACACTGTTGACAGGGCCACAGCCTGAACGGCTGAACCGATCGATCTGAAATTTTTACCACATGTGCACTTTTGGCGTTTGAGGTGCCTTTTTATAAAACCAACCGGAAGTCGCCATTTTGAAACCGGAAGTGACGTCTTATCTCGAAAATGGCTGAACCGATCGGAATGCCACTAGCACCAATCGTTTCAGACGGTTCTCTTTATGAAATATCAATAGTGAAACTAAATTTTTCTAATTACTGAAACCGGAAATGACGTCGTAGTTATGCGAAATCTGCCTAAATTCACTTCCCCTTTATATAAAAACCTATACATATCTATTCAGAAGGTTATAATGATACATAACATTTATAGAAATAAATTCTAGGTGGCAGTAATTAATTATGCAGTAATAATCCTTCTCTAAAAAGGAATTAGTTGTTTTGATATGAAATCGGTAAATAAGTTGTGTAAATAAACTAAAAAAAGGAGTGATATCCCCATAAAAAAACTCCGTGTAAAAATACCAGCCAAGTCTCCTCAACTATAAAAAATATAAGAAATCTAAAAATTCAGCACTGAAAAGTAGTGATATCAAAAAATGGAACAAGTCAAAACTTATTTTTAAAAACCAAAATATACTTGGCGCATCGTTTTTTACGGCATTAGGTAGGTAGATTTAATGTATATTACACATCGGGCCTATACTTCTAAACTATCTACTATGCACGATGCGCCAGGTATATTTTGGTTATTAAAATTAATTTTTGACTTGGCTAATTTTTTGATATCACTACTTTTCAGTGCTGAATTTTTAGATTGCTTATATTATTTATAGTTGAGGAGACTTGGCTGGTGTTTTTACCCGGAGTGTTTTTTTATGGGGATATCATTTACCTGCATTGTATTGTGAACATGGGATACATTCAAGAATTTCTCGGTGATGTACGAGCTCCACTTCCTCGACCGTGGCAGAGTGTTGAGCACTATTCTTGGTTTTACTGTGATCAAACTATAAGGTTTTACATTACATCTGCCCGTCGAGAGTTCATCATAAAAAAGAGACGAGCAATGATTTGAAACTTTATATCTCGTAAGCGAGATTCTTTCTTCTCAGAGTACCTAACTCTGTTTATTGTACAGAAGCTGTATGTATACTCTGCCCTTACAGGCGCGTAGGAAGGGGGGGGGGGGATGGGGGGAGATTCTCCGTCTCCCCCCTCCCTACTCGAGCAGGCTGACCCCCATTCACCATAAAAAAATTTCAGTGTCTAAGAATTACTTAAAAATTGTTAAAATTCTAAAAAAGGCGCCCTGCGGGGCATAAATAGGGAGTTATTTATTGTAATTTGAGAATTTCATCCCAGAATTTTAAAATGTTTATATAGGCTAGTTTCACCCCCTCTGGTAACAATGGGAATAGGCTCCTCCCCCAACCTTGAAATCTCGGCGTAGGGCCATCAGGCCAGTGAGATGCAGCAACAGCATGTGTTTGGGGTGCAAGGACGGTGAATAGGGGGAGGTTGCTCCGATTCATAGGGACTACGCGCCACTCGCCTCAGGGCGTGTGACGTCACTGTGGACCACCTGTCTCTAGCGGGTCGTCAAGCGCTCGCTGTATTGTATGTCTCGCCATTCAGCCGCGTGCATCTTAGTTCGTCGAGGTGTTTCATAATCGTTGTTTTTACGTATTACAATTCTTGTATAGTAGATATTCATGAACTGCATACTTCACTATGCCGGGAACACGATGTACAGTGGTTCTATGCAATAACAGCTCGCAGAACACAAGAAAAAGTCCTGACGATCAGCACATTATAGATGTCACCGGTTTCCAAATCATGGAATAGGCCAAAAATTTAACTAATCATGGTTGTACCAAATACCACAATGTCACAATTAGTTGTTATTATAATTAGTATTATTATTTAAATGATAGATTTTGCTCAATACTTGTAAATTTTATAATCAATCAAGACTTCGGTTTTCCTGCTAAAGGTACTGCAAAATTTATGTACCTATGATGAATGTATCATGATTTATCTAATCATGGTTGTAACAAATACCATAATGCCATAATTATTATATTATTATTAGTAGTGGTTAAATTAGATTTTGTTCAATAATTAAAAATAATTGCTGATTAGATGTATAATTTTGATTGAGAATAAACCACAAGGTTGATATTTGTGGAGTAGGTACATTACATAATTTTATTAAATCCTTATTTCATCTCTTCAAATTATCTCTCTGTCCACGACAATAATTACGACAATTTCAACTTGCAATTTGTTGTACCAACTTGTCTCATATTTGTATTTTTATGGTAAATTTGCATTCTCTATAATTCCAAATAAAAGTGACTAAGACGCATGATTTTTCCTCATGAAATTACGGCTTTGTCATTGGATGAATATAAATCCAATTCTCAAAATTACAGCGCAGTATCAAAAACATTTTTCCTACTTAGGTACCTATTAATTATTGTATAGCTTAGCTAATTAACTTGCTGTATCAAATAACAATAATTGATCCATTTTAAAACACTTTAATTATATTGCGTTTACCACATTCTTCAGTTTGATACGTCACACGACATGGTCCCAATCGATTTTGTAATTATTAATTTAATAATTACAAAATAAATACTTAATTTAATTACAATTTAAACCAAAATACTAAAGTGGCATGATAATACCTATTCAGTATAATTTCAATATTTATCCTTGTGGAAAAACTTAAAAAATTATTATATTGGGAATCTGAGATTAATTATTATTTATAGAGTTTTAATTATTTTTAAAGTTAAAAATGCAATTAATCAACATTGTAATGCATAGGAACGATTGATAGATTAATTATATTAATTATAATTATTTAAGCTCTTAAAACTTTCATAAAGGTGATTTTGCTCTGAAAAACACTAAATAATATTACAATTAATTATTCTATAACTAAATTAATTACTCTGAGAGCTTAATAATCGGATCTTGGGCTAAGCATTTATCAATTACTCTTGTAAGAATTAGGAAGTAGACACATTCCCATGCGAGTATCTGAATTTGCATGATTTTTTGACTAAAGTAAACTACACTGTACTTTGGTGTATTAGGCTCGTTTTCATTAGTCTCATTCATTATCAACCAGCAGATAGGTTGACAATTCCACAAAATATCAATGTGTCAATTAAAATCTATCCTTATAAAAGTAAAAGCGAAATATGATGAGCTCTTTAGCACGGCGAAGAGCGTGAGTTGCCGCGCCAAGTCTTCAGACGCGTCATACCCTAAGCTCCGCCCACTAGTTTTCTTTAACATGGATCAAGGCTACCTCCCCCTATTCAACCACCTTGTTTGGGGTGATTGTTTTCTTAGTTTAGATAAAGTTGGGCCAGAATAACTTTTAAACAAATTATATGAGTGAATAGGTAATACTAATCCTTATGCATAAACCAGTTCAGAATCCTCATTTAAAGGAGAAATATTTCCAATTATTATTTAACATTGAGGGGTCTGCCCTTCAGTGAGATTGTGACGTCAGCTGAAATCAGTCTATTCGAAACAATGCCCTGCGCGGCAACAATAGGAAGGTTTTTTGCTTCGTTTTGTGCATTTTAAAGCCCCAGAATCACTTTTAACTGGTTCAAATTTAAAAACGCCCTGTGGGGCTTAAGCTGGTGGGCTTCGCCCCCCCCCCCCCCCATTCCGGGTCATGACCTCCCCCCATGATGGAAGTGTAGGTCCTACGCGCCTACCCTTATGATGCCAGATTGATGAAAAGCAGAATAAACTGCGAGGAACTTCGTAAATAAAATAATGTCAACATATGCAATCCAAATAGTATGAATTTCAAGAGCGTCTAATAATTCTCACGGCCCAGATAGTATAAAGTCTGTCATTTATATTGACACATTATTAAACACTAGATTCATATCAAGGAAAGATGAAATATGTTTTGTCTCTAGGGCTAGGATACTTTTGAAAGTTAAATAAAGGAAAATTACACCTAGAAATATGGTTAGATTCTCAAAAAACATAATCCTACTTCTGTCACCATTTGTAATTTTTACTTTTTTTAAAATCTAGATTCATGTCAAGTAAAGATGCAATAATTTTTGTCTCTGAGGCTAGGTGACTTTTGAAAGTTAAATATAAAGGAAAACGACACCTAGAAATATGGTTAGATTCTCATAAAAACACAATCCTACTTCTGCTACCATTTGTAATATTTCTTTTTTTGAAAACATTCCACGCTGCATGCAAAAGGCGATTATCTGTTAACTTTAAGCCTAATAGTTGATTATTTACTTATTCAGTAGCCTAGTGATATGATTTTGATTTATTAAAAAAGAGTATCGAGCTACAGTCATCGAAATGTGGCGTTATTATTGCCTAGCATGTGTATTTTGTTCAATTATCGGTAAATTAGAGCATTTTCTTTAAAACAGGCCAACTTTTTTGGTAACCTTCCTAATTATATATTGACCAAGTTCGTAAAGGTCAGATTCTCATCAAGAATAATACCCAAATATTTGAATTCCGATACATTTTCAACTATCCCAAAAAAATCGCCTTTTGCCTGCAAAAAGAGGCAAAATCGCTCGCCCATGAACCACCTTAAATATTAGCCAATATATGAAGAGAAACAAACCTAGCAATGAATGACATAATATCGTTACTCGTTACTTTTAGTTGATATCTGATTATGTACAAAAACAAAAACTTGTAAAAAAAACTGCCAAGCACCTTCCCACTTAAAACAATTGAGATCTAAAAGAAGGGCCAAGCAATAATATATTGTTTAAACATTTTCGCACTTAAAATTCGTGAAATTATTTCGCCCAGTTACTGCCGCCAAGCACAACACTAAAAACCTAATGTTGTGTCCAAATTTGAAGAATACAATCAAGTGAACCATCATTGTAAACTCTAACAAAATTATAAAAATTAAAAACGACTTAAAAATAAATTTAAAATCGAAATTAAAAAAATTAAAAATAAAGCTAGGCGCATTGTGTCAAGAAGAAGGCAACATAAGAAAGAAGATGACGATAAAGGAGCCGAAGAAAGACAGAAAGTAGGAAGAAGATAGAGGAAGTCTACAATATGGTCGGTGCAAATTCAATGCGCCAAGCTTTATTTTTAATTTTTTTAATTTCAATTTTAAATTTATTTTGAAGTCGTTTTTAATTTTTATAATTTTGTTAAAGTTTACAATGATGGTTCACTTAGATTGTATTCTTCAAATTTGGACACAACATTAGCTTTTTAGTGTTGTGCTTGGCGGCAATAACTGGGCGAAATAATTTCACGAATTTTAAGTGCGAAAATGTTTAAACAATATATTATTGCTTGGCCCTTCTTTTAGATCTCAATTGTTTTAAGTGGGAAGGTGCTTGGCAGTTTTTTTACAAGTTTTTGTTTTTGTACAACATGTCATATGGGGTATAAGTTTATAGCAGCTTTCACTGATCATTAAGTCTTACCTATCATTACAGTTAACGCCAACAACGTCACTTCTTGTCTAAAGTTTTCTGTTTTTCTTTCAATAGTTCCGAAGTTAGTATATCGAAAGGGTCAATTTCTTTTGGTTGAATTTGAGTTTTATCAAATTTTAATTTGTTAAAAGTTCACAGCTTTGAGTCATGTGAATAACGTAAATTGTAGGTGTATTGTTCCGGTGTAGACCGTAATTTGTGCGTTCATCTCGTAAAACGCGTATTTGTCGCCACTTGGTAAACTGAAAGGTACACGAAAGATGATTGCAAATGCGTTTCCTCATTTTTAAATTCTCCCATGTTCACTTTTTTATGTCAAAGTTCCGAAGTATAAACTCAATTGGTAAAGCGTGCAGGCTTACAGATGTTTACAACACATTTTAAATAAAATCCGGATGGTTTTTGGAAGGCAATGTAAAAGAAGGCTTGGAAGGCTTGGAAGGCTTAAAAGAAACTTAGTTAAGATTAACTAGCTGAGCCACCTTGTGTTTATAGTACTGGTGGGAAGGAGTATGACGGGTGATGAAATTTACGCTACGCGCCTTACTCGCCTATGTACACGGATAGCATGGGCCGGCCTATACCTGGTATCTCCACCTCTCTGCCTCTCCCTGACAGGTCAACTTAAAGTTTACCTTTGTTCATGGCAAATACGATCGATGTCCATGTATTATTGTTGTTGTCTTCTTCTATAGGTACTTGTATACAGTTATCTAGCTTGCATTTTAATTAGTCTACTGATCTTATTTAGTGATTATTATATTGTTTTGTGATGTTGCTGTGGAAGATAATATTTTCATATTTTCAAACCAGGAAACTACTTCGTGCTATTGCCTAGATACTTGAAGAATATTATTGTATGTCGATGTAAAAAAGCCAGACCACTTCCGTATATAACGTTCGCATCAAAACCAATGTTTATTATATTAGTGTCAGATTAGGAGGAACATCAGTTTCAGTTTCATTTATTTCCATTAAACAATGTCACTTGATGAGACTTTGACTCACAGTTTGGAAATAAATCATGATAATTTAAAAGCGTTTTATTATTCTAACTTTTTAACGTAAGCATTGTTGGATGATGAAATGAAATTTAAATCTCTCATACCCACAGATTTCCATTAATTTACACACCTATAAATACACCTTGCATGGACCCTTTAGTGTAGTTTCTTGTTTATTGTAACCGATCTTCTAAGATTGACAGATAACAACATCTGAAATAATGAAATAATTTTGACTAAGTTGTAAACAACTAATATACCTAGTAATGGAGCCATTTTGTGTGGTTTCTTGTTTCGTAACTGAACCATCAAGATTGACATATTAGCATAATAAAAATAATTAAATTTATTTTAGAAACTTAAAGTTGTGATCACGTAATGGATGCACGTAATGGAGCCTTTTTGTGTGGTTTCTTGTTTCGTGTTGTTCTTGTTTCTTGTTGAGCCACCAATATCCCAGCAAACACAAGAGTGCGCGCCTTGTATCATTTTTGTACCTTCATGCGGTGTTGTATTTGTGTTGTACAGAAGTTACTGGCCCGCAAAATCATGTCCCGAAAATATGCACATTTTCCATCATGTACAGCGTGCACCAACCCACTTGCGGACCAGCATCTTTCTTGCACAAAACCAACTGCCATGAAAAGATACCTTGCCGTTAACTTACTTGCACTTATCTTGCAGCCATGAAAGGCACACTCCCAACACCGGGCGTGCATCGTCCGTGCGGATTGCGTGCACAAAATTTGCGCTAACGAAACGGCATCTTTCTTGCACTTGCTCTTTCGCATGTAAAACGCTAGTTCCAAAATTAGCTACGGGGATCGCTACTAGTTCATGTTGCTGTATTTAAAACAAATATTATAGTATTCAAAATCGAAAAAATTATCTAGTTTTATACAAGGAGGTAGTTTGTACTGTGTGATAGAAGACATTGCAATTAGTACATGAAAGACAATTTTATGAGACATACACTGGATTCGAACTCCGGTCGTCGATTTGGCGCGCTCCCGATGTATCCACTCCTCCACGGTGACGATGGAGCTTCGAGGGTGAAATAAGACATTTGACCGGCGAGCGAGCGCGAGCGATCGTACGACACAATTCTGATACAAAACGGGTACCTACTGCTGGGGCACTCCAATACCGCGCAATTCAATTTGTTTAAAAGAATGCATGAAATATCATAGTATTTTCAATTTCCTCATCAATTTTAACATCAAATAATTTTCTTATGTTATTAATTTGCACAGTGGCCCGGTGTCGTTGCGCGTGTAGTTTTTCGGTATACAAGAAACATGCACGTCGGTCAACACTGGCCCGGTATTGTTGCGCGTGCAGCTTCTGGTATGCAAGAAACATACACGTCGGTAGACACTGGCCCGGCATTGTTGCGCGTGTAGTTTTTGGTATACAAGAAACATGCACGTCGGTAGACACTGGCCCGGTATTGTTGCGCGTGCAGCTTCTGGTATGCAAGAAACATACACGTCGGTAGACACTGGCCCGGCATTGTTGCGCGTGTAGTTTTTGGTATACAAGAAACATGCACGTCGGTAGACACTGGCCCGGTATTGTTGCGCGTGCAACTTCTGGTATGCAAGAAACATACACGTCGGTAGACACTGGCCCGGTATTGTTGCGCGTGCAACTTCTGGTATGCAAGAAACATACACTTCGGTAGACACTGGCCCGGTATTGTCGCGCGTGCAAATAAATTGCAGTGTTGTACGCGGGTACAGGCCCAGCATACAAAAGGTACACTCTCTGAAGGTGCAATTTATGTGTGTCGACGAACAGATATCTTTCTTGTATAAACCGTACAACGCCCAACACTTTCCTTGCACATGATGCGTCGGGAAGGCACAATTAATGTACAAAGCGTGCAGTGCTGTGTTTGCTGGGATTAATATTAATAATATATTAATATATTATTATTATTATTATTATTATTATTATTATTATTATTATTATTATTATTATAATAATAATTATTATTATTATTATTATTATTATTATTATTATTATTATTATTATTATTATTATTATTATTATTAATATATAATATTTTATATATTAATATTTTTTTTGTCAAATTAACTCTATTTTAAATAATAAGTAAGTGTGACAAATGAAAAGTTGTAAACACCTAATACACTGAATATTAGTAATGGAGCCTTTACTGAATTTTACTATTTACTTAATTAACTGAATTTAACAAAATTAAATAATTCGGATAAATTAAAAGCTGTGACAACCTTATGCACCCAGTAATGGAGCCTTTTTTGTGTGGTTTCTAGTTTAGTAACTGAGCCACCAAGATTCTGTTGATTAGCATGACCACGAAACGAATGTTTTATTGCACAACTTTACGTACAACGTGTACATTGACAATCATTATTCGAGTCCAATGAGTATAATATTAAAAATAGTAGCTATGTAATCGTTGAATGTATTCGGATTAACATTTTGAATATATATACAAGAAGGTTAAACATTTTTTAAATAAAGAAAAAGATAAAAAAAATAAAACGTTTGTTACGGGGATCGAACCAGGCAACGCCGTGATCGAAGTCACTTGCCTCATGTGACCAAGCCAATTCGCCACACTGAAATATTAACCTGTGTAGTATATCAAAGAAGAAAGGTGGAGCATAAAATTACGTGCGCAATTTCTGTTTCCCTGATATCTTCACTGTTCACGATGGCAACCGGAGTGCCGCGATGGCGATGTTTCTGTCTATTGATGATCTTCACAGCATCCATTGGTAGTCTCATTTATTAAAAATGTATCCAGGAATCATCTCTCATACAAAATAAAAAGGAATAATAGGAAAAAAAAGTTTTTTCCGGGACCGGGAATCGAACACGGTAAGCCTGTGTCGAAGCAAGCTGCCTTACAGTAAGCGACAGGGCAAGTTGGACCCCAGGTATAATTTCCACCCCTACTGAACCTTCCCCCACCATGCTACCACGCTGCCGAGCTGCAATCTCGCCGAACAACAAGACCTGTCAAAACAAATTGACATGGGTCGATATCCAACCACCTCATTAGTTACAAATATTATTTTGTTGCGTTTTTGCTCAAAATGATTTAGTTTTTGTCAGATTATTATCCTGCCTTAAAATTGAATGTCATACCTCTTTTAAATTTAAAAAACGGTCAATATTTGACTAAACTGCGGAAAAAGGTGTATCACTGCAAATACAGTTGGAAATTTGATTTGTCGCGGTTTATAGCCCATAATAAAGTTGCGTTTGTTTGTTTGTTTGTTTCATGAATTTATATAAACGATCGACCAGGCAGTGAATAATTGCTAGATTGTATGACGCAACTCCAATTGCATTTATTCAATATTATTGGACAAACATTGATTCTTCAAATCAATAGTTGTGCATGAATAATTCAAATTATAGTCGCAAATTTTAACAACGAATGAAGATGAATGAATCGCCGTGTTTCCAAGCAGTTTGTGTGCAGCGTCTGATGATTTATGTTACAATACACAATTTGAATATCATGATGTTCAAATACATCATCAAAGAAACGTAATAATTTGACAGCTAATTTATTACTTTCATTGGGGTAAATAAAGTTTTATCTTGCAAGATGGTCTAATATCTGATCATTGCTAAGGAATGAGGATGTGACGGCGGATCTTGAATGAGTTGACTCAATAGTTATTAGCGATATTTAGGTAATATTATCACCAATGTTTATCTTTTAGTACAGCTGACTCTTGTTGATTGTCATTAAATTAGGGGGTTGAGATTCTACTCGAGGACGATATTGTCGACAATAATTTGCAACAGTGGGTGTTTTTCACTCGCCATGGCAGACCATTAAGCTCGTGACCAATCGCCCGACAAATATTTGAGTGCTCGATCGAAAGGGAAGCCAGTGTCAAGCCAAGAGCGTCGTTTATTTTTGACAGTGTATGCAAACTTGCGTAAGCAGAATCCTGGACTTGGTGTGAAAGACGTGATAGTGAAGGCAGCCGCGTTGTGCGGCATTTCTGTATCTTAAGCTTAAAGCGAATTCGAAATGAAATTCGACATGATATTCAAATTGTGTATTGTAACATAAAATCATCAGACGCTGCACACAAACTGCTTGGAAACACGGCGATTCATTCATCTTCATTCGTTGTTAAAATTTGCGACTATAATTTGAATTATTCATGCACAACTATTGATTTGAAGAATCAATGTTTGACCAATAATATTGAATGAATGCAATTGGAGTTGCGTCATACAATCTAGCAATTATTCACTGCCTGGTCGATCGTTTATATAACTTAATGAAACAAACAAACAAACAAACGCAACTTTATTATGGGCTATAAACCGCGACAAATCGAATTTCCAACTGTATTTGCAGTGATACACCTTTTTTCGTAGTTTAGTCAAATATTGACCATTTTTTAAATTTAAAAGAGGTATGACATTCAATTTTTAGACAGTATAATAATCTGACAAAAACTAAATCATTTTGAGCAAAAACGCATCAAAATAATATTTGTAACTAATGAGGTGGTTGGATATCGACCCATGTCAATTTGTTTTGACAGGTCTTGTTGTTCGGCGAGATTGCAGGTCGCCAGCGTGGTAGCATGGTGGGGGAAGGTTCAGTAGGGGTGGAAATTATACCTGGGGTCCAACTTGCCCTGTCGCTTACTGTAGACAACTGTGCTATATAGGCCGACGGACAGCGAAGCTGCTGTGTTGATAGATAAAGAGGAAGAGCGGAACGCTAAATATTGATAATTTTCCACTTCCGGTTTGAAATTTTTGTTTTTTCTTGAAGTGGAGTGTCTAGCAATACATTGTCTTTAATGTTGCCAAATTTCAAAACTTTCGATGGACCCGTTTGACATTTAAAATATTTAAAATTTTAATTTTAATAACGTCACTTCCGGTCAAAATTTTCCAGGTTTTCTTTCAAAGGGCACCGCTATAAATATGACTCTATGTCTCTGCCAAATTTCAACTCTCTAGACCAAACCGTGCAACCTGTGGAGAGGGGCAAACAAACCGGCCGTTCCTAACTAACTAACTAACTAACATGAAAGTCAATCCATGCATGTTTGAGGCCCAAATTTCACCCCGAAGGGATGATCGCAGCACTTTGAAATTTGGTATGTGTTGTCATGTAGCTAAATATACCCGATAACCATGGGTTTCAATTTCCATTTCAAACTGCTTGAATGCGAGCTGACACCCCGAAAACGAGCGTGAAGCGCTTGCAGTATACAGTAATGGTAGTAAGCTCGCCGCGTTTAAAAGCAGACCTCGTATTGACACGGTGCTTGGCAGCGTCGAGCTAACGCCCGACTAGATTGCTATCGTCTATTGACCTTGACTTACAGTGGAGAACAGCGGCAGGTTTAGAGTGGAATATCCCGGTGCAGAGAAGCATACTCAGCAACTCAGCAGCTCAGCAACTACACGGATCAGAACAACACTCAGAGATAAAAACATTGAGAATTTGTCATGATAGTTTTAAGTTGGCGCGATCACACGAGGCATAGTCTCAGATCATTATAATGTTTTGTGTACTTATTGATAATCATGCCATTCACAATCTCTGAAAAAATGTAACACTTCTCGTGTCTAGTTTTTGAGATAATTTAAATTTTATCCCACATGTTATTAAAATCGTGTAATTTTAAGCTAAAATGAAGTTATACATTTTAGTTATACATTTTTGTACCGTTAGATTTCAACAAAAAACTTTTTTCTGGTAGACATACGGACATACTATCAGGAAAAAAATTGCACACGTGCTATTTAAAAAGTTATACATCCAATTCGAAATTATTTTCCTATACCTCCATGTTAAAGTGTTAGTCTTACTCAAAAGACATAAAATTGAGAACTCATTATTGGGCGGGATTTGCAAACTATATGACATTAACTTAGTCTTTTATACATAAAATTTATTGTTGAACTGTTGTAAAAAGATTTATAAATTGTAAATTCAAAAACTAATATTAATGTGCTATATCGAGTGATCGCGCCACGTTAATAGTGAACGCTGGTACAGCTATAATTTTTGTTTTATTCTTAGTATGTCCATCTGCCTACCAAGACATAAGTTTCTTGTTCAATCTCAGAATACAAGACACATGATTCTTTTATTAGATTAAAAATGAGACAATTTACTAGGCACACGAGAAGGGTAAAAACTTTTTAACAATAATATATAAATGTCATGATTTTCAATAAGTAGACACAACGATATGACTTGACCCCATGACATGATAAGTTGAGCCACCAATTCACCTCCTGATGAACTGCAGCCTGCAAGTAACCGCCTTCTGATCACGCCATATCTTGTGTAGAATCAAATGAGTCATTTGCGCCTGTAACAATGACGTCATCAATGTGACTACGTACTCAGCAAAACATACAACGGTTATCGCACTAAATCCACATTATATTCCAGACGGCGGCTGGTTTAAGGTGATACAAACTCTCGGTCGTTTTAGTAAATTGAGAGAGACATTTTTTTTCATAAGTGGGTGATACTTTGATAGGATGTTTGTATGACAACAAGTTAAGGTAGGAAATTCTTTGTCACAACCTATAATGGTCACGTCGGGTGTTCCGCAAGGTAGTGTGCTTGGTCCCATGTTGTTTAATGTATTTATTAATGACATAACAGAAGGGGTCATCTCAAAAGTGAGACTGTATGCCGACGACTGCGCTATCTATAGAACCATTCGTGGAACAGAGGATGAACTGGCCCTTCAGTGTGATCTAGATAGAATGTGTAATTGGGTAGAAAATAACAATATGAAATTAAATATAGACAAATGTGTAACAATGTGCTTCTCTAGAAAAACTAACAATAGAACATTACATTATACAATGGATGAAGCAAGGCTAAAAAATGTAAAAAACTTCAAATATCTCGGCGTAACACTGAACCATAAATTAAATTGGGGAGAACATGTAAAAAGGGTTTCAGGAAAGTCAATAAAAACGTTAAACTTTGTTATGAGAAACCTCACAGGTGCATGCGAAAAGGTCAAGGAAAAGGCATACATGTCCCTAATAAGACCTATAGCGGAGTATGCTGGTCTAGTCTGGGATCCATATGTGGCGTACCAAGTAGCAGAAATTGAGGGAGTTCAGAGGCTAGCAGCCAGAAAAGTCAAAGGAAAAATGAGGCGGTATAAATGGGTTCAGGACAAAAAGGGAGTGTGGGTAAGGGAATACCATAGCCCTACAGCAATGGTAAAATCATTAGGGTGGAAAACACTAGAAGCAAGAAGAAAGGGTGCTAGACTCGGCACGTTATTTAAAATTGGTATGGGTGTCAAAGGGTGGAGTGAATTGTCTGGTAAATTACAGCAAGGGCCAGTTAGAGGTGACCATCATTGGAAACTCTTGAGACCAGGTGCTAGAACCAACCTTGGTAATTCCTCATTTATTCATAGGACCATTGCAGAATGGAATAGACTACCATTAGACATGTTTAAGGAGATGAATAACATCAATGCTAGAATCTTTAGGGACAGAATTATAAATGATCTAGTCTAACGGTAGAGTCTAATATTATAGTGTTATATTTTATTTTACATGTTGTTTGTACCTCAGTCACTTGCATTAGTATTTTAGTCTTTAAGTGATGCATAACCTTCCGTTAGTGTATTATAAAAAAATGTTTATTCCTAACTTTCAATAAATTGTATTCCTTGCCACAGGGAAGGCATATTCCTGCCTTTCCGCTTGTAAGAGTAACACCAATAATAATAATAAATAATAATAATCAATCTGATTGTATAAAAGTGGCACTTTTTCATTTTTGCTTCATGCCTTGTTAATTATAGGCGCCGGTTATTAAAAAAAATCGCGCAAAACTATGAAATTTCCGATACGATTGGAGACCAAACCCGTGAACCAATTGATTTCAAATTCTAATCATGATTAGATAAAAGATAGACTTAGGGCGGTTTCACATAAAGCACGTTTCGCGTTTTGCGTTTCGCGTTTTTTTTATTGACCCATCAAAACCACCGAAAATCTTGCCGCACGCGTTTTATTTTTAAGCCGCCCCATCTCGATTGTAGGGAGGTTTTTTCAGTACCGCACGTGGCGAAAATGACGTCACTATACGTAAACTATAAAATAACTATAAAACAAGACTATAATGATAATAATTGCTTACCTGTGCAAATTCCATCTAATCATGTCTAATAACACCCAAATTGTTACTAACAAGAATAATAAATTTATATCAACATTGTGTTTTCGACGGTCGCTTCTATAGGCGTTATAAAAAAAGACAAAACGCGAAAACGCAACACGCGAAACGCGTTTTATGTGAAACGGGCTTTAGGGTTATCACTTGGCACATTATTAAAATTGAATTCCATACGGCACCCAGAGAGACAAGAAAATATACTATTTTTCACCAAAAATCAACTAAATATTACTAAGCAAAAAATTAAAAATGTATCAAGTGATAACCGTCGTTTGACTTTTATCTAATCATGATTAAAATTTCAAATCATTTCGTCAACACATTTTGTTTCCAATCATATCCAAAAAAGTGCCTGCAACAAGTGGCAAATTAAGCTCCTCAATTAAGATTCGATACTCACCTCTTGGAGAGTTCCCTGACCGACCAGGCAGATGAAGAAGATCGGGAGAACAAACGGCAAAGTAAACATAACCAACCAAATGTACAACAAAACGAAATTATAATAACCTTCAATGTATTGAAATGTTATCACAAAGTTCAATACACCATCACAAAACAGTACACAAAAACTGCAACAAACTGATAGAGAATTGATATAGTTGAATAGGTCAGTGGCCTTGAACAATTCAGCTTGGATTGAAGCCGAGGCTCGCAACAGAGTGCCGTCAATATGTCCTTGACCTTGAGACATGAGGTGCGCGTTGAAGAGGCGCAGACGTTGACGTATTGCCAACATTCCCGCCAGAACGTAGCAGTTGTAAGCCGCGACGACGGTCTTGGAAATAATTGGGATTTCAATAATCATCGGCCCGTTCCAAGCATTGAAGAAGTTACAATATTGACAGGTGATGAAAGAACGTATATGTTCCTCTGATGTGGGACTTGTAAGCCCAGGCGCAGTAGCGACACATCAGCTCCATGCAGTTGTTCAGCAAAGGAAATGATCTTTCTTTGACGTTGACCATTGAGAAGAACTACAACAGATACCGCAAAGAAGGAGAATCTTTGAAGTTCTATTATTAAAATTAAAAAATGTTCTATTGTTGAATATGCAATAAGGTTTTCATCCAAATTCTCGTCAGGTGAAAATGAAGAAACTAAGAAGGGATAATAGTCGATAAACACATAACAGTTAAAACTGCAAGAGGAATGGCGACTGCCGCGCTGTAGACGGCTCCGACACGAGACACCTGGAACTGGACGCGTCTGCCGGTGTTGATCGCCGTCATGCTGAAGAGTCCCAACGTCTTCATCACGTAGAACAACGGCAGCGCACTGGCGGACACGTCCTTGTGTCGGAACATCGCCAGGAAGCCGGGCTGCTCGTCAGAAGTGTTGGTCGCCGTCATGCTGAAGAGTCCCAACGTCTTCATCACGTAAAACAACGGCAGCGCGCTGGCGGACACGTCCTTGTGTCGGAACATCGCCAGGAAGCCGGGCTGCTCGTCAGAAGTGTTCGTCGCCGTCATGTTGAAGAGTCCCAACGTCTTCATCACGTAGAACAACGGCAGCGCGCTGGCGGACACGTCCTTGTGTCGGAACATCGCCACGAAGCCGGGCTGCTCGTCAGAAGTGTTGGTCGCCGTCATGCTGAAGAGTCCCAACGTCTTCATCACGTAGAACAACGGCAGCGCACTGGCGGACACGTCCTTGTGTCGGAACATCGCCAGGAGCCGGGCTGCTCGTCAGAAGTGTTGGTCGCCGTCATGCTGAAGAGTCCCAACGTCTTCATCACGTAGAACAACGGCAGCGCGCTGGCGGACACGTCCTTGTGTCGGAACATCGCCACGAAGCCGGGCTGCTCGTCAGAAGTGTTGGTCGCCGTCATGCTGAAGAGTCCCAACGTCTTCATCACGTAGAACAACGGCAGCGCACTGGCGGACACGTCCTTGTGTCGGAACATCGCCAGGAGCCGGGCTGCTCGTCAGAAGTGTTGGTCGCCGTCATGCTGAAGAGTCCCAAAGTCTTCATCACGTAGAACAACGGCAGCGCGCTGGCGGACACGTCCTTGTGTCGGAACATCGCCAGGAAGCCGGGCTGCTGGTCAGAAGTGTTGGTCGCCGTCTCGTTGGAGAGTCCCAACATCTTCATCACGTAGAGCAACGCCAGCGCGCTGACAAACACGTCCTTGTGTCGGAACATCGCCAGGAAGCCGGGCTGCTCGTCAGAAGTGTTGGTCGCCGTCTCGTTGGAGAGTCCCAACATCTTCATCACGTAGAACAACGGCAGCGCGCTGGCGGACACGTCCTTGTGTCGGAACATCGCCAGGAAGCCGAGCTACTCGTCAGAAGTGTTGGTCGCCGTCATGCTGAAGAGTCTCAACATCTTCATCACGTAGAACAACGCCAGCACGCTGACAAACACGTCCTTGTGTCGGAACATCGCCAGGAAGCCGGGCTGCACGTCAGAAGTGTTGGTCGCCGTCTCGTTGGAGAGTCCCAACATCTTCATCACGTAGAACAACGGCAGTGCGCTGACAAACACGTCCTTGTGTAGGAACATCGCCAGGAAGCCGGGCTGCTGGTCAGAAGTGTTGGTCGCCGTCTCGTTGGAGAGTCCCAACATCTTCATCACGTAGAACAACGGCAGCGCGCTGGCGGCCACGTCCTTGTGTAGGAACATCGCCAGGAAGCCGGGCTGCACGTCAGAAGTGTTGGTCGCCGTCATGCTGAAGAGTCCCAACATCTTCATCACGTAGAACAACGCCAGCGCGCTGACAAACACGTCCTTGTGTCGGAACATCGCCAGGAAGCCGGGCTGCTCGTCAGAAGTGTTGGTCGCCGTCTCGTTGGAGAGTCCCAACATCTTCATCACGTAGAACAACGGCAGCGCGCTGGCGGACACGTCCTTGTGTCGGAACATCGCCAGGAAGCCGGGCTGCTCGTCAGAAGTGTTGGTCGCCGTCATGTTGAAGAGTCCCAACGTCTTCATCACGTAGAACAACGGCAGCGCGCTGGCGGACACGTCCTTGTGTCGGAACATCGCCACGAAGCCGGGCTGCTCGTCAGAAGTGTTGGTCGCCGTCATGCTGAAGAGTCCCTTGACGTCTTTATCACGTAGAACAACGGCAGCGCACTGGCGGACACGTCCTTGTGTCGGAACATCGCCAGGAGCCGGGCTGCTCGTCAGAAGTGTTGGTCGCCGTCATGCTGAAGAGTCCCAACGTCTTCATCACGTAGAACAACGGCAGCGCGCTGGCGGACACGTCCTTGTGTCGGAACATCGCCAGGAAGCCGGGCTGCTGGTCAGAAGTGTTGGTCGCTGTCTCGTTTAAGAGTCCCAACATCTTCATCACGTAGAACAACGCCAGCGCGCTGACAAACACGTCCTTGTGTCGGAACATCGCCAGGAAGCCGGGCTGCTCGTCAGAAGTGTTGGTCGCCGTCTCGTTGGAGAGTCCCAACATCTTCATCACGTAGAACAACGGCAGCGCGCTGGCGGACACGTCCTTGTGTCGGAACATCGCCAGGAAGCCGGGCTGCTCGTCAGAAGTGTTGGTCGCCGTCTCGTTGGAGAGTCCCAACGTCTTCATCACGTAGAACAACGGCAGCGCGCTGGCGGACACGTCCTTGTGTCGGAACATCGCCAGGAAGCCGGGCTGCTCGTCAGAAGTGTTAGTCGCCGTCTCGTTGGAGAGTCCCAACATCTTCATCACGTAGAACAACGGCAGTGCGCTGGCGGACACGTCCTTGTGTCGGAACATCGCCAGGAAGCCGGGCTGCTCGTCAGAAGTGTTGGTCGCCGTCTCGTTGGAGAGTCCCAACGTCTTCGTCACGTAGAACAACGGCAGCGCGATGGCGGACACGTCCTTGTGTCGGAACATCGCCAGGAAGCCAAGCTGCTCGTCAGAAGTGTTGGTCGCCGTCATGCTGAAGAGTCTCAACATCTTCATCACGTAGAACTACGGCAGCGCGCTGGCGGCCACGTCCTTGTGTAGGAACATCGCCAGGAAGCCGGGCTGCACGTCAGAAGTGTTGGTCGCCGTCATGCTGAAGAGTCCCAACATCTTCATCACGTAGAACAACGGCAGAGCGCTGGCGGACACGTCCTTGTTTCGGAACATCGCCAGGAGCCGGGCTGCTCGTCAGAAGTGTTGGTCGCCGTCTCGTTGGAGAGTCCCAACATCTTCATCACGTAGAACAACGCCAGCGCGCTGACAAACACGTCCTTGTGTCGGAACATCGCCAGGAAGCCGGGCTGCTCGTCAGAAGTGTTGGTCGCCGTCTCGTTGGAGAGTCCCAACATCTTCATCACGTAGAACAACGGCAGCGCGCGTTGGCGGACACGTCCTTGTGTCGGAACATCGCCAGGAAGCCGGGCTGCTCGTCAGAAGTTTTGGTCGCCGTCTCGTTGGAGAGTCCCAACGTCTTCGTCACGTAGAACCACGGCAGCGCGCTGGCGGACACGTCCTTTTGTCGGAACATCGCCAGGAAGCCGGGCTGCTCGTCAGAAGTTTTGGTCGCCGTCTCGTTGGAGAGTCCCAACGTCTTCGTCACGTAGAACAACGGCAGCGCGCTGGCGGACACGTCCTTGTGTCGGAACATCGCCAGGAAGCCGGGCTGCTCGTCGTGAATACCTCTCACGTGAATCACGTTGTTGGACTTGGGCCAGATCTTGCGGATCAGTTTCTTCAACATTCTTGTGGCAGAGTTTCTCCTTGATACTTCTTAACGGACGCTACAACATTACTTGGATGTCGTCCCATGCAAGTCAGCCCTGCGGTTGCTAACAACAATGACATTCGTTGCCAACAACAGTTACTTAATGTTACCCAATATTGCAGCATGTCTTGATGTATTAATGTGACCTACATTTCTAAACCTTTCCCATTGCATTTTCGTTCATACCGTTTCTAACAACAACGACATTCGTTACCAACAAACAGAAGGAATATTATACCCATCATTAAAATATCTTGCTGTATTGTTACATCTATCGGTCGCTAACAACAAAGATATTATGTTACCACCAGCATTGACCGTTACGAAATACTTCCCAATACTTCAACATGCCTTGACGCGAATCAATGTTTACTTGTTTCTTGAATGACCACTATTTGCATTAGGTCTGTTCGTTTTGCTTACTGCACTTTACTGCTCACTGCAAATCCGTTTGTTTTGCATCAAACTTGCTGTTCCGTCACTGCGATTGTGTTCGATTTGACACTGACAGTAGCTGCGCAGTGACTGCTCTTACAGCTGGGTAGGGAGGTGATGTAAATGCAGTAAGTTTGCAGTAGGCGGCAAAATGGCCCATGTTTGAAATGTAAAATGTGTTTCTTATGGATGGATAGTGAAAAAACGCCTAAGGAGGAGGGAAATGAGTATTTGTTTCAGAGTTTAGTTTTATGAAATGATACATATTTATATAAAAATGCATTGGGATTAGACAAGAATTCTATAAATGCAGAACATAACCTCACTTATTTTTACATTCTTCCCGCCAAATTCACAAACCTCCCAACCAATAGGAAAAGGCCAGCCTGCCATCCTGCTGCAAATGCGTTCGTTTTGTGTTGGTACAGCAAGCTAAGAGTTACCAGGGCCTACTGTAAGCTGCTGCTACTGCAACTGCAGTAAGCAAAACGAACAGACCTATTGATTGATAAAATGTCATGTTCGAGGTTTTTGAAGGATGTTACAGGGTCGTTCCAAACCAAAACCGCAAATCGATTTTCATGTGCGACTCCGATTTTGTACATATTTGGTATATATGTCAGGAAGCCGAAAGAAACACATGGCTTTTTCAGCGTTTTTCCATATTTTGAACGGGGTCCGAGAAACGGGCCCCTCAAAAAGTCATTTTCAGGTGGGCCTTGCTTTCTTAAAACAATTGTATTTTTATAACCGTTAGTGATATAGAGACTTCATTTTTTTTGAAGAAATGAAGATCTTAAAATGAATAATTTTATTCTAATTTTATTTGGGCACAAAATTGAAAAAAGGGGGGGGGGGGGGCGGGGGTTCCCAAATTTGTCCTTGAAACGACCCCCCCTAAAAATCGTTTTTTTGATATTTCAGATTAGATTCAGATTATTGTGGTTTAACGGCGCGTCAACGACGAGGTTATATTGCGCACATTAATTTTTGCATTTTTGCATTTAACTTTGTTGATATAAGTGGTGGACATGGGGAGGGGTCGACCTAACGGGCCCGATCCGGGGGAGTCCAACACTGGTGGGGAAGCCAGGCCGGAATGGGGACGGACCGGGGGGTGTGAGGATTCGGCCGGCGGAACCCGATTTCAGGGGGATCACCATCTCGAGGGGGAAGGCCGGCCCGAGGGGAGGGGAGGGGACCGCAAATTCAAGGGAGGACATGGTTAGGCCGACCCTGGCTGCTCTTTGTCTGGACCTCACCACTGACCTGTCCGGCATGGGTAGCCCTTACACATGAGCATATGCTCGCCGGCGTAGCTGCAATGGATCATTGGCCAACGCAAACCCCACCACCGCGCTAAGGTGGCAGCCATTGGTGGGGTTTGATATTTTAAAAAAAATATATATATATATGTGTATCCTAATTGTATGTTTAACATCCTTGCAAAGTTGTAGAGTGGTAACTTTTACGGTATGGCAGTTATGCGGTATAATGTAAAAATAATATCAGGTTTTTGCATTATATTTCACTACCTATAAAGCAGATCATGATGCCAGCCGAACAAGACCTTCTCACCCTGCCACGGAAGGTTTGTAAACTGTTTTGGGTATCTCCAAAGTACGCATATTACACTTTGACTTCTTTGGCATCCGTGCGTTGGGGGGGGGGGGGGGGGGGGAGGTCACATTTTTGCCTTTTTCTGACAGGTATTATTTAATTGTGGGACAATGGTGCAAGATAAATTCAATCAGCTTCCGTACTGGAAAATGGCATGACATTTTCAAGTAAATTCATGTTTTTTGGTAGGGGCAAAACCATTCAATAAAATTTTTGGACATTTTGGCCAAATGGCTTTTATGGTAGAGAGTCAATCGTTCCGCATAAAGTTTAGGGATTAAGTGAATATAAAATCAAGTTTATCACATTTTGGGTTTACATCCCCTTTCAATCCAATTTAAGTGTTTCTTGGTAAATTGGTGATTTTCGGGATTTTTGTGGGCTAACGATAAGAGATAATTACAAAATAGCTGCAAAATATTTAATGGAATTTCGATGGTAATTCTATTCTTAGTTTTTTTTTTTATAGAGAACCGATTTCATTTGATTTGTTTCAGTTTGAAAGAAAAATTATTTCCGCATGATATCCAACATTTCCAACATTTCCACCTTCCAAAAATATGAATTTCCATGCAAATATCATACCATTCTCTTATATGGAAGCTGATTGATCTGATCTTACACCATTGTCCCACAATAAAATAATACTTGTCAGAAAAAGGCAAAATGTACCCCCCTCGCCCCCCCCCCCCCCCCCCCCAACGCACGGATGCCAAACAAGTCAAAGTGTAATGTGCATACGTTGGAGGTACCCAAAACCGTTTTCAAACCTTCCGTGGCAGGGTGGGAAGGGTCTTGTTCGGCTGGCTCATGATATTATAGGTTGTGAAATATAATGCAAAAACCTGATACTATTTTTACATTATACCGCATAACTTCCATACCGTAAAAGTTACCACTCTACAACTTTGCAAGGATGTTAAACATACAATTAGGATACACATATAATTATATTATCAGGGGGTGATTCTACACCTTGATCTATGCATGCAGCGTTCCGACCATCTCGAATGTCTCGTGGATTAGTGTTGATGCCAAAGATATTTACTTTATTGCTATCTCAATTGAGGTTTCACTGCCACCAGGGATACAGATGATATCCCGCAAGTGTGGAACTTGCTCTGCTGTGACCAACTGATTATTACTCTTCGAAAGCTATGGGCGGCTCTTGTGCCAACCCCGGAAATACTCGTCTAGATGTCAATGATATCTTAGTTCGCTTTGCTCCTATGTGATTAGGGAACAGGATTGGATGATTGACGGTACCTTCCACTGATAACCATGCTCTATACACAATAACTAATTTAATAGTACAATATATATTACAAACTCATTACATCTGTTCAATAGTATCAACTCCTCTCGGTATCGACTCCATAGATAACTACTTCCCTCTGAATTTATGTTATGTTCCGCTGAATGAATTCATCCCTCCCTGTCTAGCATGGGCGCCCGCAGGGGGGGGGCAAGGGGGGGCGCTTGCCCCCCCCTTGGATGTCAGGAAAACATAAAAATTGTATGGGGTTTAACGTATAGTATCATTTTTTAACCAAAAGAACTAAAAAAAAATGATTTCACAGTGTAAAAAATGCAAAAAATGCCCTGCGGGGCAGTTTTGAACATGTCCCCCACCACCCCAAATTGCAATAATTAAAAAATATTGAATATTTCAACAAAATACACCTCAAAACGTCTCAAAATTGATTTCAAAGTGTCCAAAAACCAAAAAACGCCCTGCGGGGCTATGTGGGGGGCGCGCCCCCCACACCCCCCTTAAACCCGTAAAATATTGTTTTCCTTGACCTGCCCCCACCTGGCAGAAATCCTGCGGGCGCCCATGCTGTCTAGGTCTCCTAACCTCGACCTTCCTTCGACGCTATCGTCGCTTCTTAATATACTCCGAACTGAACACGACGAGTATCTGTTTCCAGGAGTGCGTCACTTCGTGAACTCTTCAGAGTATACACCTATGCAACCTTCGATTGAACTGATCACACAGAGTTTCTGATTTCTCAGAAGTTACTTCAATGTGATTGTACTATCTTGAGTCTTATAGGCTCCCTAGGCACGACTTCAGGATTTAACAATCGGACTCGTATTAAACGCGTTCGTAGAGTAAGGCCTGAAGCTGCTGCCGACCAACTGACTAACAGAGGCTCTTAGTCTTACCTGGGTATTTATATGTTTTGAACTGATTACTCATTAATAAAAGACTTAGTAGATTCACTAATTGATTCCACTATTGCAGGACTGTTTACTCTGCATAAAAGTACTTAGACAATTACTTGATAGCCCAGGTAGAATACTCTGACTCAGCAATCCTTGACAATATGAACAAAATCGGAGTCGTACCCTCATATTTCAACTTTTTTTTTGATGCCTTGGCGTGGATTTACCCTGCAGTTAAATGAAATGACAAGTATTATAAGTATAAATTATGACGTGTTGTACTTACCCCCTCACGTCTCCCCTCCCCACCCCCCAATCACATTCAACCACTTAGCAACAGTTTGATTTATACACGGGACAAATAATATTCAAGCACGTTTACCAAAGTGATATTTGTTGCGTCCCCTTTCTAAGTCATTTAATATATAAAGAATTTATAAGAATCTGAGTCGGCGAAATAATTTGTAGAAATCATAAAAAAGGATGTCATAAGCACCCTTGCTTCATTTGATTATGTTGCAAAATGATTATATCAACAGCTATGTTGAAGCCTTCCCAGATAATTATTTACCCTGTAAAAAACACTCCGTGTAAAAAAAACAGCCAAGTCTCTTCAACTATAAAAAAATAGAAGAAATATAAAAAATCAGCACTGATAATTTTTTGTGTACTTCTTGATAATCATGCCCATACACAATCCCTGAAAAAATTATACTTTCTCGAGTCTAGTTTCTGAGATAGTTTGAGTTTTTTCCCCTATGTTATCTTATGGCAGCCAAGTAAAATCAAGACATTTTTAAGCTATAATGAAGTTCTAATTTTTTGTACCGAGAGATTTGAACAAAAACCTTTTTTTCTTGTAGATATACGGACGTACTACTAGGAAAAAATTTGAAAACAATACCAACGTGTGATATTTGAAAAGTTAGAAACCAAATTTGAAATGATTTTACTATCTCTACAATGTTAAAGTATTGCTAATTCTCTAATAACATAAATTGAAACCTCACTTTTGGACTGGAGTTGCAAACTAAAAGACATTAAAATAATCTTGTATACCTTAAATATAGGTGAAATATTGGAAAACGTTTTTGAACTTATACTTTCAAGAAAACAATATTATTGTGTATATATATCGATCGCTCCAGCCACCTTAAATAAAACCGTTTGACCAATCAACTTTGTCTGGACATTAGTAACAGCATGCTAGCTGTATGTTTGACAATTTTTAGAATCTGCAGTTAAATCTAAAAGTAAATTACATTTTACGGACACTTCATGCGTGTTGGCTACACAATTTCTTATCGGAAATTTCATACATTTTATCACTGCTTCTTTGACGCAATTCGTTTCAGCTCTATCCCAGGTCTTTAGAGCAGAATCTTGCAAATGCATATTATAAATTCGCATGCAACACAAAGGCTCGCTTATCAACGCATTACACGGAGCGTTTTCCTAGTTAAAATTTAATTAACGTAAATAATTGGCTGAAACCTTGTAAAATTAGATAAAATGTTGGTCTTAATGACCTTGCAAATTTTAAAATTGATCGCGTCAACCAATCTGAAGACATTTTTTTAAACTTCCACTAGGTAATCAAAGGATTTCAAAACATTATCAGTCTGCAGGCTGCTGAGTTGGTCCTAATTTGTGTGCAAAATTTAAGCTCGATCGGGGAAACGGTGTGATGTGATTAGCGGCATCAATAGGAAAAAAACATAGGTCCTTGCCAAAGGAGCCGAAAAGAGAGGCTATCACTTTCCTTGTAATTGTGATCGCTTATCAATATCAACGCTTTCACTCTTGAGTTTTCGTAGCTTTAAATTTATGGGTTTTATAATATTATTCGAAATTTCAAAAATGCCGCTCGAAGTCTGATGTTATTTGGATCTGGAAGACTAGTAACCCAAAAAGTACTATCCATGTCCGATCGTCAATGCTTATTTCTACATAAGACAACTTCGCGCGGGTGTCCGCGGGTATGACTATACCGTCTCAGAGACGAAATGGGTAGACCAAATTATTTGACATTTTAATCGTGATTAGATAAAAGACAAACTTGGGGTTATCCCTTGGTACATTTTTAACTTTTTGTTTTGTTAATTAGTAATAATTAGTGTATTTTGGTGAAAAATTTGCTATTTTATTGTCTCCATGGGTGCCGTATAAAATTAAATTTCAAAAATGTGCCAAGTGATAACCCTAAGTTTGTCTTTCATCTAATCATGATAAAAATTTGAGATCAATTGGTTAACGGGTTTGGTCTCCAATCGTATCGCAAATTTCAGAGTTTTGCGCGGTTTTGTTGAATAACTGACGCCTAATTAACGATGCAATGAGCAAAAATTAAAAAGTGCTACTAATTTACAATCAGACTGATCATGTGAACATCCTGTAAAAGTTACAATCACTTATGAAACAATTTGTCTCTCTCAATTTTCTAAAACGGCCGAGCGCTAGTATCACCTTAAGGGGAAGGAAGAGCCTCTAAATGAGGACCTCGGCAGGAAAGCAGTTATCGCCCCGTCTCGTTGAAGATAGACTAGATGTTAAAGCGACAAAGTTGTGGAGAATGAATTGCAGATTATGCAGCGTTGACCACTTTTTTGATATTTTTAATCACCTTAAAGTTATAAGTAGTTATATATTGCGTTATATATTGCATATATTGTTATTATATGCTTTTGAACTGAAATTTTGTACAGTCATTGACGCTCCACTACTGAACTTTTCTAAAAGCCGTTCTTTTATGACCAAGTTGTTTATGGTTTCCTCAGTCGCGAGGCATTTGTTAGGCGGTTCCCTACTAATTAGCCATGACTTCTCCTTCCCACCGTGCATCCTTACCTATTCTTCATCATCATCATCATCAACCATAGGGAATCTACCACTAGGAAAATGCTCTGTGTATATAACGTGTTGATAAGCGAGCACCGGTATGTGCAGCACATCTTACCATGATCTAACTGAAATTCCGTACATAAGACCCAAACTTGTAGGATCACAAAAGAGTTCAAATTTTCTTCCGAACTATGAACATTGCCACAAAACCTTACACTCACTATAAATCCAAGGGAAGCAAAAACTTTTGAAAGACTATTGAAAAATACCAAAAATCGAACAAGTTCCCATCGGGGCATTTCACCCAAACACAAGGTGCAAGAAGGCCTTTCATTTAAATGATCGTCGATATTGGTTTAAGGGGTTGGGGGGGGGGGGGGGGGAACACAATTTATTTTTGCCAGGGGCCCCTCCTTTTCTAGAAACGCCTTTGATGATAGGAGATCCTAACGAGGAGGTTCTCAGATATTTGAATGAAATAAATAAAATTACTAGTACTTACATAGATTTGCGTTTTATGAAGATATATCTCATTTTGTCAAACAATTGAGTTTAAATAACCAGGGGTATCATTCACGAAGCAAGACTAATTACTTCATAGTATCAAATTAGGAATAATGTTACTGAATTTGTTAATTCATTATTTTGTTCCTACTTTGTTTAACAAAATGTGTTTGTTCAGTAATCAAATTCCTATATTGATGTACGAAAGGAAATTCAGAAAACATGATATTATTCAATTCACATGAGAGAATTAATGTTGACGTTGATTTAAAGTTGTTGTCTTGATTCATTGTTTTGATTCACGTAGCCGGTGTTTATGTGGCAATTAATGGAGGGGGGGGGGGGGGGGGGGCAACCGTAACCTAACTGTATTCCGATTTACTTCAAATTTTGGTGACATTGATAATCAAGCCATGATCAAGCCTGAAAAAATTAAACACATCTCGTGTCTAGTTTCTGAAATAAATTGTGTCATTGAGATAGATTTATGTCAGCCAAGGAAAATCGTGCCATTTTTAAGCTAAAATGAAGATACATATTTTTGTATCGATAGATTATAGAAGAAACTTTTCTATGTTAGACATGGGCATGCTATCAGGAAAACAATTGAAAACATACCAACGTGTGCAATTTTAAAAGTATAAGAAACAAAATTCGAAAGGATTTTCCTGATGGCATAAAACTGAAAACTCGTTGTTGGATTGGAGTTGCAAACTACACGGCATTAAATGAGTATTTCTGAGCATTGGCTAAAAAAAAACGAAATAACTCAACTTCACATTGAAAACCTGAACCTAATCGACTCATATAGCAGAACCAAAAAAATACATGGAGGGGTAGCAATTTATGTAAGTAATAACTGGGCTAAAAATGTGAAACAAAGGAAAGATATAAGTAAATTTAGCACAGAACAAGAACTAGAAATATCAGCAATTGAACTCTCCTCACAGGAAACCAAAACGAGAGGAGTCATAGTAATGTCTATATACAGAACACCAGCAGGGAAAATTGACAATTTTGTAAAATCATTAGATTCAATAATCCAATCCCTTTCCAAGGAAGGTAAAAGCATTATTATACTAGGAGACTTTAATATTGATTTTTCTAAAACCTCAAAAGCCCAAACAGCCTTAACAAACATTTTGGCAACACATAATATAGCTTTCACTATAAATGAACCTACCAGAATTGACCCCTTCCACCTAACAGCTTCAACCATCGATAATATAGCAACGAACTTTCACAAAAGCATCTTTGAAACAGCGGTAATTAAAAGCAATCTCTCGGACCACTATGCTCAATCAATTACTCTGAAATTACAGCGCAATCAACACCCCAAACAAAATCGCACTATCCTTAAGCGACAATTTAATGAAGGAAACTTAAACCAATTTATTATGAAACTAGATCAGGAAAATTGGAATGAAGTATACAACACAGCGAATGCAGAGGAACAATTCAATAATTTTGAAACTAGATTTATAGATTATTTTCAAACCAGCTTCCCTGAAAAGAAAGTATCAGTTCAAAATAGATTCAAAAAACAATCCTGGTTTTCAATGGGTATAAAGAATTCCTGTAACAACCTACAATGCCTATATCTACTAACTCTGCAGTATCCAAAATCATTCATTACAAACTACTACAAAAATTATAAAAAGGTATACAAGAGAGTAATAGAAGCGGCAAAAAAACAGGATATAAACAAAAAAATTAGAGATAGCAAGGACAAATCAAAGAAAGTCTGGGAAATAATAAAAAAACACACTAACAACAAAATGAATTTACAAACAAAGAAAAATATAACAACTGTAGTCAACAACGTAAAAATATCAGACCAACAACTTATCTCAAACATATTCAACCACGAGCTAACCACGATGGCAGAAAAAATCACTCGCTCATTGACAGCAAATAGTACGAGCACATTTCACGAATACCTAAACAAGACTCCAGAATCACCTATAAATTCCTTCTACCTATTCCCAACTCATGAACTGGAAATAGAGCAAATAGTAAATAAATTTCAAACAAAAAATTCTAGCGGAATAGACGACATTCCAATATCGCTGATCAAAAAATGTATTCAAAAAATCAAAACTCCACTTGCATTCATTTTCAATGAGTGCATAAATCAAGGAGTGTTCCCAAAGAAACTAAAAATCGCGAAAATAATTCCAATCCACAAGAAAGGAGACAGAGGGGAAATCTCTAACTATAGACCCATGTCTCTGCTCCCTGCCTTGTCCAAGATATTTGAAAAAATAATACATAAAAGACTGTCCTTATACCTTGAATCTGAATCATTACTTTCACCTAATCAAAATGGCTTCAGAAAAAGCAAGTCGACATCTCACACAATCGATAACGTAATAACTAAAATCACGAGAGAGTTAGAAAATAAAATGCAAGTATTAGGAATATTCTGTGATCTGTCGAAAGCCTTCGACTGCATAAATCACGGAATACTCTTTGATAAACTGCATCACTATGGAATTAGAGGAAAGTCCCATGAACTAATAAAATCATATCTAGAGAATCGAAGCCAAATTGTCCAAATTCAATCAACTAATACAAAGGGGGATGAGATAAAATATCTATCCGAACCGAAGCCAGTAACATGTGGTGTCCCCCAGGGATCCATATTAGGCCCACTATTGTTCACTATATTCATCAATGATCTACCATACAATATAGAAAATTCAGAGCTATTTGCTGATGACACGAGCCTAGTTATAAGCGAAAAAACCCTTGAGACTCTCCAACTTAAAGCCGAAACTGAACTCGCAAAAATACAAGGATGGTTCAATGCTAATAAACTGATCTTAAATTCCAATAAAACTAACTTTATCCACTTTAATAGCATCAAGAACTTTAACCTTAAAACATATCCGGGAAGCTCAACAGAAACAGAAATAAAAATCATACGTAATCTAGCAGAAAACACAGAAATACAAAAAGTACAAATTATTAAATTCCTAGGTATAACAATGGATGCATCTCTCAATTGGAACTGGCACTGCGATATACTAGCCAAAAAGCTAAGCTCTGCCTGCTTCTCCTTGAAAACAATAAAAAAATTAACGAACATAAAAACAGCAAAGCTCGCCTATTATGCCAACTTTGAATCTCACATAAGGTATGGTATTGAGTTCTGGGGAGGATCTTCAGCTCTGAACCTCAATAAAATCTTTAAACTACAAAAAAGAGCGATTAGAATATTATTGGGCCTAGTTAAAAATCGAATGGACGACGGGTCCTTCACTAAACCTCACTGTAAACCTCACTTTATCAAACACAAAATAATGACATTATACAGCCTATTTATTTTTCGATCTTCAATCAACACTTACTTAAATGATAATAAACAATCCCAAAATTGTAACATCCACACACATGATACCAGACAATCACAACAGGTCCATGTTCAATACAAAAGAACAAAACAAATACAACAGAACTCAGCATACATACATTCGAAAATATACAACAAAATTCCAAATAGAATTAAAAAAGCCAAAGACATCAATCAGTTCAAAAATTCTCTTAAAACACTCCTCTCAAAAGCAGCATATTACTCACTCGAAGAGTTTCTTGATGATAAGAACATTAATTAGTTAGTTACTTAGGTAATTAGTTTTGACTAAAATATTAGTAGGTATTCGAAATATACTTATAGTTCATAATTATAATAATTATAATAACTATAAGTTTAATATTAATCTTCACTTGGAATTCCTCAATAATGTCAAATGCCAACTGTAATATTACTTATAAATACCTACATATTTTAAATTTTAATACTCTACTTTAAGAATACTTTCCTAAATACCCTAACATATGGGGGCCTCATTATTGAGTCTCTCAAGGGTCAATACATTGTAATATGTACTATTGTAATGTGAAAAGGAAATAAAACTATGAAACTATGAAACTATATAGTTGAAATGTTGGAAAACGTTTTTGAAAATGTAAATTCAAGAAAAAAATATTTGTGGCTATAGCGATCGATGGCACGTCACTTTAGATGCAGTAAGACTAAAAGAGACAATATGACTCGGCCGTGATAATAGAGCCCTTTGCAATCGCGAAATTGAAAAGAGAACTAACTTAGTGGTGGCGCTCTTTTATTTGTCTTCCAATGTAATTGGATGCAAATGCTGTGAAGGTTTTCAACTAATAGGCAACGATCAACTCCTTCCCATCCTTCTCCTTCATCATAATCTAGCCAATCATTCTCAAACCTATTCTGAAACACGACCTAAGTGTCAAACCATCTGTAAACTAAACAACATAGAAATAAATTTAATGTTTGTATTGATTACTTTCACACGTAGATACACTTGGCCAAACAAAAATTGAACGTTCAATAAATCTGATATGCTGATAAATGTAAGATCACACCATCAGAAGTCAGTCTAAGCGATCTCATTGTCTCACTCTAGTAGGTGACCTCACATTTCAATGATAATAACAAGCTTTGATTGGTTATGGGACATGACCAGCAGTCATTCAAATTTGGTCAATGTTCAATTTTTGTTTGGCCGAGTCTACATATATTTTCTTTTCACGAGATTGTTTCACGCTATGCATGGTGCATAATCGTTGCACTTGCAAGTTATTTCGGTCTCCAGCGAACGAACTCAATTATAATAGGTCAATGAATTCACTGTCATGAATTCCATCTTTCCAGTGGCGTACGACCCCCCCCCCCCCCCACATCTCTGTCCTATTAATTATTAATTAATGTGGACTCGGACAAATAATAAACGGCATTCGAAAGACAATGATTGGTTGATAAAGGTTTGATGGAACATAGACATTTATACTCACTGAACGCATTGAGTATAAATGTCTATGGATGGAATCATCCCATGAAGAAGTCTGTGCTATGCATAATCTAGCTCTAGTAGTAACTTTGATTTTATAACAATGACTAATAATTGTCAAGGAACCTGACCACAGCCAATCTTTCGTTCAATTACCATTTTTAATTGAATTTGTTGTACTTTAAATTACGATATTTGATGATATTAAATTATACCAATAATGATATTGATAGGTTAAGGTGGTAAAGGGTATTCCAGTGGTATCACGTGACTAAACATATTATAAAACACGAAATTGACCAAACTATTGCACAAGAGGAAAATAATGTATTTTCCTCATTCTTGTGATTCTACAACGCACTTGACATTTTTTGGTTCCGACTTTTTTTGGTAAAATATTGCTGTTGCATTAAAAAAATCGTAGAGACCGCAATTTTCTCTCCACAGGTTTGCAAGTGGGGCTTGCAAGGGGCTTGCACGCCTATTCGTTATGAATAGGCGAAGAGGGCACTTTAAGTTTCTTTTTGTCAATAACTTCATATCTAACCTGGCCACAGGCACCAACAACTGTGGGTTTTGTCGACGAAAAATCCGGTACCTACCGACTTTATTTTAGAAAAATTGCAATAAAAATACCGAAAAAGGACTTAAGTACTCGGACTCCCTAGGTATATGTATTATGATTATTCATGCCAAGTTTTCAGCTGTTATTCCGTTTTGATCTTTTCTGTGAATCGTTTTGAACCAGTTTGGATCGTCACGGATATTTTTTTTGACTTTAAAAAATGGGTTGATTTCTCTAAATATCGGTCTCAGCTGACATCTACTTATAATATTTACCCTGAAATTAAAAATTCGATAATCCCCCTAAATCCCATTGAGATTACTCTGAAAGGAAGAGTAGCAGAAAGGCAAATTTAAGCAAAAATATGGATGCAGTTGATTCACACTTTAAAGTTACTTGCATTTTTTAAAAACTTTTATACATTAAAAAATTATGTTTTTCCACTTATGATTGACTTGGACTACTTTTCCAAACCCTTCTTACCTCTATGCTTTTAGCTAGAGTTTTACCAGTAATTTTGTTTTTACTTCTACGATTATAAACTATTATCGTAACATATTACGGTAATATTTTGTAACTTCTTTACGCTCTTGAGTTGCACGTCGGGGGTTCTGGGTTCGATTCCCACGACCGTCTTTCCTGAGTTATATCTCGTAATATCCCTCAATCGACAGACAAATGCTGTGCAGGTTCCCTCTGTGCCACGACCGCCTCATTCTCCACTATTATTCATCATCATCTCCCTATCATAATCACAATCATTCATCCGGCGCCATTAGCCGTGTTGCAGAACAGTGCGTCGTTAACCTGATAGTCGTCGATACTTGTACACTTTGTGATTGAAGTTCATTCCTGTCAGCAACATTCTCAAATAACAACAAGATTTTCAACTATGATTTCAATTAAATTATTGATTTAATAATGAACTGTGTGAAGCACGATGCAAAAGGATGATGTTAACTTGTGGTTGCTTGTAGAATTGAAGCCTACTGGTTGATCTAATCTGATCCATGAATTGCCTGCAACTACTTTACTTCATGTATACTTGGCACAACTAAAATTGATCGTTCAATACATCTGATTGACTGAAAAATGTTAGATCGCACCATCAGAAGTCAGTCCAAGCGATCTCATTGTCTCACTCTAGTAGGTGACCTCACATTTCAATGATAATAACAAGCTTATTGGTATGGAACATGACCAGCAGTCATTCAGCTTTGTTCACCGATCAATTGTTGTTGTGCCGAGTGTACATTACTTGCATTCGGAACAATAAGAACATTCCGTGACTAAACCAAAATGAAATATAGCACTATTCCATATATAGATGAATTATGGGTAGACGTTGTTATCGATAGAGCCAACGGAGTTTCGCATTCGTCGAGGATTTTTCAATCACACTGTATTAATCAAGCAGGAGGCTATTTTCTCTGGAACTAGTAAATACGATATTGATCGTACAGAAGAGAAATATCGTGGATATTATAGAGGAATACGCGAGCATGTAATCAGATGTATAGTTGAGAAGAAACTTATTACTGTTCTGGTTGTTGTTGCATGTAATAGAACAGTGGAATTTATTGATTTATTGAGTGAATTTAAACTAAAAAAAATAACAAAACTATTTCGTATGCAACCTAAATTTATTTGTATTTTATTTATTTGAAGAACATACACTATAAAAATGAAAACTTATATTTTTACATGTACCTAATATTGTAATTCTCATCACAAATTTCATTTAATTTAATTTCATCAGTATAATTGCAATTTTACCCTAAACGAAAATGTATTTTTACATCAACTGGTGAGGAGAACCAGGCGGTCCACTAAATAATGTAAAAATAGTTTTTTTACAGTGTAGATGTAATACAATAATGTACATTGGTCATAGGCGTGCGCACGGGGGGGGGCCGGGGGGGCCTTGGCCCCCCCTAATGGATCAGTCTCAACTAAAAAATTATAAAATGTGGTCCTCATAGTGTAAAATTTTTGTTTTAAAAGGGTTAAAACAAAAAAATCTCCCTGCGGGGCAGACTGGAGTTGCTCAAATCACTGGAATGAAGTACTAGGTTGATACAAAACAGAATAATTTAAAGAAAATACCACGAAAACATTGCCTAGATACCTTTCAGAAACATGGTTTTCTCATGAAACGCTATGTTTTTGCCCTAAAAATTTATTTTGCTTACAGCAAGCACATTTTAACTTTCTACCAAAATATTATTTGGAAATTCAAAGGGCCATGATGTTCAAAACTCTTAAAAATCCATCAAGTCCACTTAAGGATCACAATTTTTCTCCGGGGCTACGAGCTCCGAACTCACGTCTTCTGGGGGCTCTTACCCCAGCTACCCTTTGTCATAAGTAGAGATTTGGCTCCTAAACGTCTCAAAATTGATTTTGAAGTGCCAGAAAACCAAAAAACGCCCTGCGGGGCAAAGTGGGGGGCGAGCCCCCCACACCCCCCTTAACGCGTGGAAATTCTTCCCCCAGGACTTTCCCCCCTTGGCATTATTCCTGCCGGCGCCCATCTTGGCCCCCCCTAATGATTTCTCCTGCGCACGCCTATGACATTGGTATTTTTATTACAAACATATTTCTAAAACATTGCAATCATTTTTACATTGCCATTCAACATCATTCCCATATTTAGTTCTTTCCCATTATATTGTCAACATCCTTGTCAATCTTCTACTTGATTTGTAACTGATAGATCAGTACAAACAATGCTGTCATATACTTATGATCAGTACATTTGACAAGAGTGTAGGAATGCAATATTCACTTCAAACAAGTTTTCACTTGTTTCCGACAGTTCGAGAAAGGAAGTTTGTTCAATTTATTATACAAAATGCATTGTAAATACAACATAAACGAAGAAAGAGCTCGAGTATAAGAGAATAGAACAAGTATTTAATGCTTCAACAACTATTGTGTCCTTATACACAAGTTACAAGATGTTAACATGCTACAGTACATAGGATAATCGCTTTCAACGTGACTTTTTCTTCACAGTTTAAATGAAACTATTTCTATTATATAGATAGACAACCCTGATTTATTGCATACGCACCTAGACGAATATTAATTGAACTTAACTACATTTTTCTCTTCAATGAAATAACTTTGAAAATACCAGATGATTTTTTTATAGGTAGACGATCATGTTTCGATCCAAATTGAAATGTAAATGACATTGTTTTAATCAAGATATCTTTAATTGTTATTTCTCCATTTAGCAAAGAATCGGAAAATCATTTTCGTTATTTTAACGGTCGTTATTTTTGAAACTCTGCGAGTAAAATGTAAACTAATCTAGATTATGCATGCGGCTTGAATGCAACATGCAACCATAGAGGTAAGAAAAGTTGTTCCAACGACTAACGAGACTTCATAAAAAAGTTCGAATCATGTAGTTGGTGGTCTTGCCACTAGATGTCGGGACTATGCCTTTCTAGTCTAGAAGTTAGCGGTCCGGTGGATCAGTAGATAAGTCTGATGTAGGCACGAAATATTTGAATCTAGTCACTACGTCCATATTACTACAAAACATTGTCTTTTTCTTACTCTTACCTTTTATCAATAAACTTATACTCATGGAATTGTTTCTAAAACAAAACTCTTTTTTTAAAATAATTATGTTAGTTATACTCATTATCCATCAATTTGTTGGAGATTTAAATAAATATAAGTATATTTTTTAAACATTCATACATTTGACAAACAAAATATTAAACAAGCATGGTGTTTCGTATTTTTGTAAAATTGTCTTACCTACTTTAAATTTTTGTGATTGCAACTTCAAAATAAGAATTCTTGTACTCTTGAGTAATAAATATGAGGTACTGCATTATAAAAGAAATTCTAGTTTTTCCTCAATACGTGTTTTATGCTATAATTATGTAAATCACAGGTTTCAAGTGCACATAGGTCATATCAACATGCTTTCTTGACTGGAATCTAAATTTAAACATCTAATTAATAAAATTAACTTCAATTACCTTCAAAAATAATAAAGTGTATCATCTTTGGTGTGTCTTACCCTCTTGATACGTCGATAATATTACAAACGTATCAAACGTCGATTAATAAATGTTAGATAAATAATCGAATACACTCTACTTTTATTCTAATTTCATCTCTCTGCACATTTGAAATCATTTCATAAAGATGGGGAGATTCACTATTTGAATCTTTGTATCTGTGTACCACAATACAAGAACTTAGGGCCAGTATTACCATTAGTTTAAGCTACAGTTAGCTTTAAGCTCCACTTCAGAAAACTCGGTGTATTACCATTATATACCGCAATTACCGCATTATAGTTTAAATTAACCGAGGCTATACATAAACTGCAGTTTTTAAGCTATGCCGCAGTGTACAATTATAGTGGTATACACCACATTTTCCCGAAGTGGAGTTTAACTAAACAGTAGCTTAAACAAATGGAAATACCGGCCCTAGGTATCATAAGTTTCTTATAAAGTGATTTACAACTAGTGTAGTTAATATCAAAAACTAAGCGAATCCTAGCCAAAGTCTCTGAACTTTCATTTCGTTTTAATCCTGTCGTGGGTAGTATATAGGTACCTATTTAATGGCCTTCTTCTTGCGTTTTAGGGTTGAAATCTTATTAAATATTTCGATAAATCCACTTGTTGTCATTATATTTATTGCACCATTGCTACAATTATGGTGGGAATGAGCGTTTTCGCCGTACTTTCAGGACTTGTAAAATGTTACAAAAACATTAAACATTAAATTTTTAAAAAATTTTGAAAGCATCACTGCAGACATTAATTTTACGAAGCAAAATAGCAGTGAAAGTACAGATAAAAAATCAGGGAGATAATATCAACCTCTAATAAGTGACATTAAACATCCCTCAAAACAAACGACTACAAAAACAAATATAATTTTCTTGAATTATGTAACTAGTTCTGATATAATTATCTCTTTGATTTACTAACATTTGGCCTGGATAAATTATAGCCCCAGTTGCTGCTAATAAAATGTTTTGCACAATAACACATGGTAATAATCTCAGCATCAAATGTAGTATTTAATGTTCTAAAGGCTGAATTACACGATTCAAGTTTCCTTGAATTCAACCGTTTCAAGGGGGTTGAATTCAAGACTTGGACCGTATAAATGAAAACATTGAAGCATTTAACACGTTTCCAATTCTTGCATACATGACATCTCTTCAGCCTTTTCAATTAGAACATGTCCTGTTTTCTTTCAAGTCTTGAAATAATTCCACCAATTGTTAATTTCACCGCAACTTTAATCAACAATAAACATTAAATCGTCTAAATTCTCTTTTAAGTTTCCTTGAAATCAAGGGTTGAATTCAACCCCTTCAAGGAAACTTGAACCGTGTAATTCAGGCTTAACACAGATAAAAACCTCACATCATTGTTTTACTGTTTCCCAATACTGATAGTGCCACATGAAAAGTGGGAATTGTCTTCCCATGCTGAATAACCATAAATACGAAGTGGGAATGCCAATTCCCACTGCCCACGAGAGGGTTGTGTTCGAAAGATTTCCATTTCAAAGTAACAGGATGTTAATTGAAGCAAAGTACAGAGTAAAAAGTCATGCAGTTCGCTACTTAATGCCACTGCAATGTGGGCGGATTCTTATCTGAACCACACTAATTAATTACATTACTATGTAGATGAGATTTCTTTCAATTATAAAGTAATAAACCTGAAAATCCATTTTATCATTCTAAAAAAGTAATAATCCATTAGCGAACTTAAAAGCACATGCGAAGTTACTGTTTACAAAGTAATATACACTCGTTTTATTTTCATTTCGTGAATGCAAAATATAGGAAATAAGAAACTTGTTTGTTAGTTTGACATCAATTAGCAATTAGCTAGCACTTAATAATTATTGCTCGCGCTGGTAATGTATGTATACAACTAATTTAACACTTGGGACAACTGCAGATGTTAGTTGCAAGTTATTGCAATAAACCATGTCAAAAGATGCATGCAGCTACTTGGAAAATGACTTGATATTCATGTTTTGTCCAGTTGTGTGGGAATCGAACTTCACAAAAAACTAATTAATGTTGTGACAAATGTGATTAGTAGTGTAATACTTTTAAATAAAAATGTTTATGTATCTGAGGAATATCAAAATATACTGCATTTTAAATCAGTCCATTATGAGGCAAACGGAAGCGAACGGGAATCGCACGGTTCGTCAGAGCGGTTTTTTGAAATTTTGTCTTCCCACTAAATAATTTTAAAAAATCAGATAGTAACGACCCATTACAGCCTAATGGACTAAATAATGCCGCACACTGGAGTTCATTATGACCTCTGGTGCGACCTCAAAGTGTTAAATACGATATTTTTAGTAAAATAATAAAAAATAATCGCACTTTGAGGTCGCACCAGAGGTAATAAAGTACTCCAGTGTGCGGCATTATTTAGTCTATTAGGCTGTAATGGGTCGTTACTATCTGATTTTTTTAAATTATTTAGTGGGAAGACAACATTTCAAAAAAACGCTACGACGAACAGTGCGATTCCCGTTTGCTTCCGTTTGCCTCTTAAAGAATATCCTAGTTTAGAATTGAAAATTGTCTCATATTGATTTGTAAAAGCATTTTTTTGTCAAAAATTTATAAAATAACGATGATGATCTACATATTCGCAGATCTATTTACATATTCAAGATATCAAACGACATCACGTTTACCAAAAGCACATATACAAAGGTAAAATTACAAAGATGGTCCGACCGGGTAGCTCAGTTGGTAAAGCTCCCGCCCGGCAAGTGAGAGGTCCCGGGTTCGAGCCCCGGTTCGGTCGGATATTTTTCACAACGCACATCCCTTCATTATCATCCTGACTCCATGGAAGTTTCCACAGAAACCTACATTCTGAGGGTACAAGTACAATGATTACAGATAGAGAGTTAATACAATAAACTATATTACACTATTGGCCTACATTGAAATGAGACAAGGAGATCATATAGGTACAGTAAATCAAATCATTTGAATATCATTATTTTGTTTTGCCGATGTACGTTTTTATTCTAACGCAGTTTAGAATAAAAATGAATTAATAAAGAATTATCAACTCATAAAATGAGCTATCATTTACCGTGAATTTTCACCTGAACCTCATACCTATTTAACGATAAATGTTTAATTTGGAGTATTATTTTGTGTTTACACAATAAAGTAGGTAATATAGTTGAAAGTCACGGAAGTAGACAATGAACCCAAAGTATTAATAAGTTAATTAAATTAAATTAATTAGATAATTAATTAATTATTACATGGTTCAATAGTTGTATGAATTTACAGCAGACTTCAGTGTAAAGTCGAATCTCCCAGATCTTGATCATTGCATTCATGTACAGCCACGTTCTCTACCTTATCATACAAGATAGAAACTATTGTTATGTAACTCTTGAAATGTTCAATGTATAATACATGTCAAATCTTTCCAATTAAAAAGTATGCATGTTTTATTCCACTAAGCAACGATTACATTGTATGCTGTACATGCATTATTGCATTATTACCTTGAAACCACTTCCGAACCTAAGAGCAATCGCTCCTCATATCATAACATTGTCAAGGGAAAATATACTCGACTTGGTAAGTAATTAGTTAGTTACATATCCGCAAATAGTTCTCATATACAAGAGCTGACTAGGGTATAAAGTATCAAATGGCATCCATACATTCTTGAAAGACATTCCTTCGTCTCCATTTTTTAGTGTTGTTTAACTTCTGGAACTAGGCTATGCTTATGGTACATAGATGATGAGTGACTGATTATAATGATGATGACGAAGAGCAGATAAGGATGGACGGGGAGAAGGAGGTGGTCGTGACCTATTAGTAGGGAACCTTCCCAGAATGTGTCTTTCGACTGAGGGAAAACACGAGAAATCTCTGTCACAAAGGACAGTTTCGGGAATCGAACCCATACCCTCTGGAGAGCAAGTGTTTATAGACGTGTCAGCAGCTAAAGTTCATTCACGATTAGAATTGCAAGCCGTAATGGCGGCCGTGTAGATACTACTGTAGTCAAATGAACAATTGTATACCTACATATGAAAATATCAATAGAATAATCCAAAACTATGTATAATACGACTGTAGATGGAAATAAATCAGTTCGATTGAATTTTTCTAATATTTTCTAATAATAAAAATAGTGTATTTGACATAATTTATACAATTTCAATAATTCAAAGAAGAAAGTCTTGCCATTGACAGGGCAGTGTTCAAGTGACTGACCAATGAACGACGTGATCGACTAAAACGTCAGTGAAATTCTTATCGTGAACGAACTTTAGTTTGAATGATTGTGATGTTGTAAATTGCGAGTGGGAAGGAGGGGGTCATTGCATTTGTCCCTTGACTGATAACCAGGATTATCTCTGGAAAAGAGACGAGTGCGTTTTCTTCTGAGCCAGCTTACACTCAAAAATAGTTGTGAAAATGGTGTAATTTTTGTCGGAGTAGTAGAATTTTCGCACCAAACCGCCCCAAATAGTTATAGAATGAGAAGAACAATAATTATTAAAAATTAAACAATTTTTCAGTAGAGAAATGCGACGACTAGCTCTAGTTTTCATTATAACCCCTCACTCTCTCCTGTCATTTGTCCGCAATATTTAAAGTAACCCTCCCCATGACGTCACAATGGCCGACTCTGAAGACGCTGTAGGGGAAGCCGTGGCGGGAGTGGGAGTGGGAGTGGAGGGAGGAGAGCACGAAGACGTGCGTGCTAGCAAGGCATCAACTCATCCTCAGTCCCCAGCTCCCATTCCCCTCTCTTCTTCTCATTATTCACATAAAGATTTTCTTTTTTAGATCATCGCGTTGCTCACCTAAGTATATAAACGATATAGCTCCTTCTTCGTTCAGTATAAACCTTGATCGAGAAGATATGACAGGTCCGTGCCTCTCTTGTCCGTGCCTCTCTTGTCCGTGCCTCTCTTGTCCGTGCCTCTCTTGTCCGTGCCTCTCTTGTCCGTGCCTCTCTTGTCCGTGCCTCTCTTGTCCGTGCCTCTCTTGTCCGTGCCTCTCTTGTCCGTGCCTCTCTTGTCCGTGCCTCTCTTGTCCGTGCCTCTCTTGTCCGTGCCTCTCTTGTCCGTGCCTCTCTTGTCCGTGCCAGTGGCAAATCTGAGACCATTCGAGAGCAGAAATATAGCGTACTTCTCCATCGCTCTTTTCATAAGGGGTATATTTACTGCATTTTGTAATTTTCAACGCCAAATAAGAACATACAAAATTATAAAACCCCTAAAAATATTGAACGTTCTGAACGTCCAAAAATTTCGTTTTTATATTTATAAGTAGTATGCTCATTTAAATTGGTCTATCTATACAAGTATGATTTGTCTGGGCCTTGTCCACCATTAATAATGGGATAAAAATAGATCCCAAAAAATTTCTAGAATTTCATGGGTCCATAATTTATAAAAAAAAAGTTATTTCCAAACCTCTTAGCATAATGATAACTTCGGTTTCCAATCTGGTTATCTGGTTTTGGGGGATGCTCTCTTCGCGCCCGCTATGGAATCCATTGCAGATTGCCGTTCCGCAAGCAATGGGAACAGTTGTAAAATAAGTCTTAGTTCTTCCAGAAGCTCCCAGTCGCTCTGCAGAGTGAAATTTCATTGAGTGGTTCGCTTAGGCGGTCATGTACTGGACGGCCATCGGGGAACCCCCCCCCCCCCTCTCTCTCTCTCTCTCTCTCTCTCTCTCTCTCTCTCTCTCTCTCTCTCTCTCTCTCTCTCTCTCTCTCTCTCTCTCTCTCTCTCTCTCTCTCCACGCAATGGCGTCACCGCTGTCAAGTCTCACCACACGGCGTCTATACCTCGACGTCGGGACGCTAATGGAGATTACCTGGCGTCGCTGACCCCCCCCCCCCTCCCCCCACTCTCATCCCCACGGCGCCCGTCACTCGAGCAATCATGCGATGAGTCCCGCAGTCATGGGGGGGGGGGGGGGGGGGGGCAAGAGGGGGAATACATTTTGAGTAAATATTTTATGAAAGCCATTGCGAGTCTGTCTGTTTCATTTAATTAATGGAATTTTAACGAAAACGGAGGTCACTAGTTATCAGCTCTGACATAAGGGGGTTGTATATTTTGTTGGGGGGAAGGTTAACTTGGTGGCTCAATGGAGGTCAGAAAGGTAGTAAAAACTGTTAAGTGATTGCTGATAGTTGAGGAGTGATCACGCCATTTGGATTTCATGCTGTTCAAATGACGAACGTTTTACTTTTTTATTTTTTCAAAGTACCAATTGTAATTCCTATCAATTAAAGGTTTAAATAGAATCAATTCAATCAATGATTGGTCTTAAGTACACCCTCTCATAACATTTATTCAGATAAATCTGCCTCCAACTCTAACTTACTTCATGTCCCGGGATCGAGCCCTTATAACCTGCTACAGAGTAAAATGATGAGATAGTTACAATATACATACTTACTTTCTTTTTCCTACTTCACGATTATCATCAGCCACAAATATAATAACTACCGTTATATAAAACATACATTTATAAAAAAAATATGATTATCATTGTTCACTTAGTGTTGTTTGAGGTGAAGTGGTTCCAGGGGGGGGGGACATGCCACGTGATCGTTTTGTTTGTTCCCCCCCCCCCCCCCCCCTCCTCCCCCCACCCGGTCGAAGTCACCTCATCAGATAATGTTTACCTAATGCTTATTATCAAAATTGCGGACAGGGGTGAAGCTAGAGATTAATCTGGTAGTAAAAAGGTTCGAGAGGGGTTGGACTCAGTGAAAGATTCCTAAAAGTGAGGTTGTGTGTTTGAATTTGCTTCGATATAAAGCACATCAATCATTTAATGAGACGCAGTTCTGACTTGGACCGCCATTTTGTTTGACGCCTCCATTTTCTGTTTGTAACTGAATCGATAACTTCCAGCTCTTACTGCTGGCGCTTCGTGTTGCAAAACGTGGGGAGTAAATTTATATCATAACGAAAAGTCAATGTCGTCATGATTTTGTGTTAGGAGGCGTACAAAGTGGAATGTTTTAAGACTCGCTAAGTATAGGTTTTCAACGGTTAATCCCATCTGAAGCCAATCGAAACGAAAATAAAACTATCACATAATTACTATTTAATGCGTAACACATTATTTTCAGTATATTAAAACTTATTATCACTCTCCAACCAATTATATGCTCTAATGACATATTGATAAATCTCTCTTTAAGCACCGTTTCATTTTCGTTTCTGATTTTAGTTTATACGATCTTCCTTGCAAGTATGGGTTACGTTGGCACCAATAATTCATTGGGTCCCCCATTCGATTCTCCATTCACATTATCGGTCCCAATACGGTATTGACGGCCCACACATGATGCAATTACTGGCCAATGCTATAGGATAGGATTATTTATTGCATATTATTTTATTGAAGGTAACACTTTAGTAGCCGCGTGTAGACTTGTCTCTGATTTACTAAGTGTATTTATTTTTAACCGTGGGCCATATCGTATTCAATGGTTTCTTATAGTTCAATGTGTAGTACTCTTTATGCACGACGTTGTCTTCTATATGTGGCCGATATTTCAGCACCAGTGACTTTCTTCTGCTGAACTTTAGCAATGATTCAAGACATGAATATAGGAGACTTCTTTGTGGGCAGCCGAAAATGTATAACACCTGTTGCAAAACATGCTCATTTATTGTTCAGTATTATTCCGACCTGTATGATATGATCTCAACTTGAACCAGTAACACCAACGTTATAACATTGCATTTAACGATGCAGAGACGCAGAGATCAAGAAATCTTTGATATTGTTTATGAGGATTACACTTTTTACGTTCTTGTGATTTAACGACGCACTCTTACGCAACGATACTGTAATTGTATCGTGATTAACTAAAATGATAAATTATGTATTCACGTTGATAAGCAAAATTGACTTGATGCATGTGGACAAGTTGTCAATCTATAGACCGTGGATAGCAAATAAACGTGATACTGCATATTTTAAGAAATCATAATTTCTTTTTAAAAAATATTTGAAAGTTATTTTAATTTCAGTAAAGGTATGGTAAAAAGGGTGGATTCATGCAGAATGTAATTACCAATGTTGTGCTGATCGAAGCATGGTCTGAGATCTTCATAAATTTTGTGTGCAGCTACTTCCATATCATGCCATACCCAACTGCTCGAAAATAACTACGAGTGTACAAGTTACATTTTTTTAATTTAACAATGATCATTTAACATAAATAATTTGCAAGAAGGCATCACTCGATGGTTCCGAAAACGTCCACGACATCATAAATAATTTGGTTAAAACATTCTACTTATCAAATTAATTGAAAAAGGCTGGGCTTGATACTTGATAGAAAGCATTAGAAACTGACAAATAAGCATCGAGAGCCGTTACTCAATAATAGGTAAATATTTATAACAGATTAGTTGGCTAAAGCTGTATGACGTTGAATTGTAATTGCGAAACCCGGGGTGCGATCACATAAAATGATAACTTACTTATCAGTGACAAGACCCTAGAAGGCCGTGAATAACATTGAGATGAGAAGCTTGTCACCGTGACAAGATAGTTCTCATTTTATGTAATCGCACCCCTGGATTCGATCCCCGTCGTCGTCGTCCATTCCGTTTGTTTTGTCAAGTTTACCATCCATAAGTTCTGGCAGTTATAGGCCACGAATGACTCCTTCCTACCATCTTTCCCATCAGTTTGATATATCTGGCAAACAATTTCAAAACATTCGGCTTTTGATTGGTTTTCCAAAACAAATTAATAAATAGGTTATGTTTATACCATTTTGTCATTGTTTTAGTAGTTAATAATTAATTAAATTAGGAAACATGTGATGAAGTTACTGTTAATATAGGTGTTCCACAAGGTTCAACAATTGCTCCTCTATTATTCATTAAATACAGACGATTTGTCTCACTCAGTTGTGAAAACGGATATTTTAACCTTGTTTGATGATACTTCTCACTCTGGAGTGATGAAACTGTAAGTGATATTAATACAAGTTCACTTGGCATTGTTCTCAGAAGATAAATAATGAGAGTAATTTTAATGATCGATGTGTGCCTGGTCAGCAACTTGCTGGTTAGATTGACAATAATAATTTGTGTTTAAATAAATCAAATACACTAATGCTTCTATTCATTCAACGTAATAATAACAATCATATTTCTACCCCATTGATATACTTTTAGAAAAGTATGATGGTATAAAATACCACATACTTGGACATTACAATGGGTAATTAAATTGACACGATCATATTTAATGTAGGTAATAAATTATCGTCCGGTTGTTTTTTTAATCATGTGCATATTGCAAATTTTTGCAATTTTTAAACAGAAAGTTTATTTCTTATTCTTATATGTTCATTCAATCATTTCTACGCCATTGTGTTATGCTCACATTCATAGGACTTTTCATCAAAAGAGGGCAGTAGATGCTTGGCAGGTGCAAGTATTGATCCTTGTACTGCTGGCGTTTCGATATCTTTTAATACATACTCTTCAATGCAGCTTTATTTAAAATGCAGTTAGGTTTATTACAGAAAAACATATTTCAATTGATAATGCTGGCCTTAATTAAAGTACAGGGGCTTATAGTCTACTAGTTTCTTCATTACAATCTAAAACTGTATTGCATAATAAGTGTCCTGTGTCAGTTATTGTTATAATTGACTACATATTTCTTTAAAATCAAAACATTTGTAATAATTAATTATATGGTACTACAATTCTGTATTTGATGATTTTAATGTTTATATTGGTATGTTTTAATGCAGTATTTTTTTATGCCATCTTGTATGATCCAATATCGGGATGAAATGAAACACGAACGCTTGAATTTGACTGTCGACTGAGGAAAACTACGCAAAACGTCAGTCAGAAAGTCAGAAAGTCAGTGAGAGATTCTTACCGTGTCGTCCTAATGAGGAGTGCTTTACTGTCCCAGGGAAGGAAAGTAATGTATCGAGTTGAAAGAGCGGGTTCTTTGAGAGAAACGGTCGACTGCACCACGACTCTCTAAGAAGACAAATCATCTAATCTAGAACTGAAATCATCTGATGGCTGACTCCTGACTGCTTGCCACATTCCTTCCTGTTAGTTCATGTCAAAAATTTGCATATTTTTTTATGAGCAAATCCCAAAACTGCATGTTTGTATCTACATAAAGAAGTCTCAGAGTTTTTAATAAGAAGTCTGTATTTTGTTCAACTATTCTTCTATTAAATTGTAACCTTGATGTCAGTCAACCCTCTTGAAGATGAGTGACGTGAACTCTCTCGCTTCAGTAGAAATATCCATTGTTTCAAGTATCTACCTGAGCTAAACATAATATGTTTATAATGGCTTGACGTTTCAACAAAAACAAACTTATTAAAAAAGCCAGGAAGAAAATTTTAAATGTATAAGTATCTAATCGAATTTAAACAAACATGTCATGATTGAAATTAAGAAATATATTAATACTGTGGGTAATTCTAAATGCAAAGATGTGTTTCGCAGAATGTTTGTAATCGCGTAGAGAAGAAGACATTGTAACGGAGCAAGGTGGCTGAGGCAATGTTCTCATCAGTCCGGGGTTCAATTCCAGTGCGTCCTTCATGACTGAGGATATTTCGTGGTTTCCCTCAGTCGAGCTGTTCAAGATATCTACTAATCTCACCGTCCTTCATTATTCAATATTCAATTAAAAATGAAGGTGGTATTGAATAGTGTAGATATGCAGCAAACTTTGAAAAGTCTGAACAATCTAAAACAATATTCTATTTTACATTTATAAAGTACTTTGATCAGTCGCCTGTTGGATTGGTAAAATTACATTCATGAAATGTAATTATAGGACGTTGTGAAGAGAAAATAAATTACATGTAAATATAACAGTTTTTATATTTACAGTGTAGTGGATGAATTTTAACCAAACACATTTCTAAAAACGTATTTAAATGTCTGAAATTTATACAAATCAAACTTTTCATTTGTTTCAAATAAATCAACTATCCATCGAATAACTCGACAGGTATCTTATTGGCTGGATTAAACTTCTGGAAGAATTACGTGTTGAGATCCCAACGTAAAAATTGCTATTTAAACCTGTAAAATATTCAACTACCTGCAGCTATATACAAGTTACAGCCATATCATGCTTTAAACTTACGTAATATGCTTTTATATCGTTAGATTATTTATTTGATGATTCAAGGAATTAATCGCGATAATAATTAATGATAGTCATGACTGTAGTCGCACTTAATGAGACATTGAGACTTCGAGTGCATACGAGATGGACCCAACGAGAGCGTCGAGAATCAAATGCGCGCTCAAGAACCTTAGTCAACAACAGCAGAGTAAAAACTCTGCCATCTCATTGTGTACAGCACGTACTCACATAAACTAGACGAACACAAACTATACAATATTAATTGGAATATTTAATGCAAATAAATAATGTTTATACTATCTAACAATGTAGGTAGACATGTATCGAATCTCCATATTCAATTTTGATTCAAGTCAGGTATGTAAAAGATGTATGAAAGATTTTTCTTTAGTATTTTAAACAAATACAATAATTTGTAAAAGACATACCGAGATGGTTTTAATCCTTATTCGTCTTACTTCAAAGGATTGAAAGCATAATAATATCGTGTACACCGATTTTACATGAAGGAGTTTCATGATTGGAATTCCATATAACTTGTAATATTTTAAAAGCATTGTGGTTCTGGAATGTTGATCTGTATAATAGGGATTGTTGCTAGCAATATGAGTTCGTTACTCTTGTATGGAAGAGTATTAATTATTATTGACTCGAAGACTTAGAGGACGATTAGAGGTATTGACATTTTCGAATCTTGATTCAAAGTCAAACGAATACTAGGATATATTTGGAATTATGAAGATTCACAAAATTCAAAATCTTCCAAAGTACAACAGTAGTAGTTTGTATGTATGATTATTTACATGCTCCAATAAGCAAAATTGAAGTGGGACTTGCTTTATTTGACATATGAAGCAATAACTTACTAAATAATAGAACATAATGATTGATGTGAGCAGTAAGTACGACGAATGGAATATCAAACATAAGTTTTAATTCCAAGACGATGTTTCCAAGACAAGGTGGGAAACATTAAGGAAGCTACATTTCGGAACGATTTTTCTTTCAAACTCTTTTCTTCAGGAAAGCTTTCATTGTGCATTTCAGTTACATCATTTTATCTTATTTTGAATGTAATTCACGTATTTCAAATTCCAATTTTCACAGTAATATTTTAGTTTGACATTCAATAAATACTGTAAAATATGTTTTAAAAGATGTCTATCACTTCGCTGCAATTATAGAATATTGCATTAGATGAACGTTAAACGCAAAGAGAAATCGTCATTAGATCAACCATGTTCTATGTATAAAGTTATCGTTCTTATGTTTAAAGACTGTTTACTTACTGCAATTTCTCTTGTGATGTTATCTTTAGGAGGAAACACTGTTTTAATATTAATCTTCCGCATTAAACTGGTTACATTCGTTTGTAATTTACACCGTTAATATTATATATTTATTACTATTATTAATTGTTAATAATGGTTAGTATAGGTATCCTAATTTTAAATGCCAATTTTAAAAATTGTTTAATTAATTATTTTATCGAACATCTTTATATTAATGAAGGTAATTTTTTTCTTCCCGTGCAAAGCACGCAAAACTCTATTAAATATCCAGTTCTTTTATTTTATTCTGTTGACCCATGGAGATTATGATTGGCTAATGGATGTATGCAACGTTAAAAATTCATTTTTGAATACGGCAAAAGAACCTAACGATGTAGCTATATAATATCTATCCTAGGAGAAGTATAGGCCTAACCGTATTTTTATTGAATGCTTTTGGTCTAGTATTGTGATTGGTTGGAACTTCTTTTTAAATCGTTTAATAGCGCCGCATTGGAATTCCGTATGTTTGTCTGAAAATACACATAAAAAGTGGCTGAATTATGGAGAAAAATTGTGAAGTGTGAGAAATAGGCGAATAAGGTTCACTAGTTGGAACCATTCCAGCATTTACAGTTCAAATTGAGTAAAACTGTTCCTCAATCCAGATTGGGGAATAGAACCAAGAACCTCTGGAATAAAACCCAGAAACTCGGGGATAGAACCAAGAACCTCTGGAATAGAACCAAGAACCTCGAGAATAAATACCAGAACCTCGAGAATAAAACCCAGAACCTCGGGAATAGAACCCAGAACCTCGGGAATAGAACCAAGAACCTCTGGAATAAAACCCAGAAACTCGGGGATAGAACCTAGAACCTCGAGAATAAAACCCAGAACCTCGAGAATAAAACCCAGAACCTCGAGAATAAAACCAGAACCTCGGGAATAGAACCAAGAACCTCTGGAATAAAACCCAGAAACACGGGGATAGAACCTAGAACCTCGAGAATAAAACCCAGAACCTCGAGAATAAAACCCAGAACCTCGAGAATAAAACCCAGAACCTCGGGTATAGAACCCAGAACCTCGGGAATAGAACCCGGAACCTCGAGAATAAAACCCAGAACCTCGAGAATAAAACCCAGAACCACGGGAATAGAACCAAGAACCTCAGAAATAGAGCCCAGAACCTCTGGAATAAAACCCAGAACCTCGGGAATAGAACCCAGAACCTCAGGAATAGAACCCAGAACCTCAAGAATAGAGCCCAGAACCTTGGGAATAAAATCCAGAACCTCGAGAATAAAACCCGTCCGTCATCTGTCAAATTTCGCATCATGGACTCGTATCGTTGCAACATTTCTTCACATCTCACTTCCTGGGCAGAGGAAATCTCTCTGAATAATTCTCTCCTCGACTCCGACGTGCTGTGAGTGGGAAGTATCGACGTGTGCCTAGACGTAGCAAGCACGTAGCAAGCACGTAGCAAGCACGTAGCTAGTGAGCCACATTCATCACATCACGTTACATTGTCTCTCATTACATGCGAAACGCGTTCGCAGCTGACCAGTGACCACATTCAAACACTGAAGACCAGACCATTTTCTGCCGTTCTTGGTTCTTGACAACAGAAGATTTTCCGTTTGAATTTATTTATAGTTTAATTTTTATGCCGGGGGAATATAAAATATGTTTATGACCTGTTTGTTAAAGAATTTGTAAATGCAATGATCTTATTCTTCGATCTTTTGCCATAAATCCCCCACATCCTGTTTCAATAGTTTTATAGAAGATGTTTTTAACGTAATAACTGTCATTTAAAACGTTTTTGAATCTTTAGAATACTATAACAAGATTTTGTTGAAAACGTAGAGAACACTGAAAAGTGTTACATCAGAATCATACTAATATCATGCTCTTTTTATCGGACAGCTCGCCAAGTACATTGAATTCTAATTTTAAGCTTTACGTCGGTAAAAGTACAAGCAAATCGGTTGGTAACCAAAAAAATATCTTTTTATAAAATCACCTTCAAAAATGCACTTTTATTGAAACTGGAACGTGCGCTTTCTGTACTTAATAATATATGAAGAGAAAAAAATGTTCAGCCAAATGTTTGAAATGTGTTTTTCACAAAGGCAAAGCCGATCTTCTAAATCCTCGCCGGTTTTGTTTGCAGCTTATTCAAGCGTAAAGCCAAGCCATAGATCAAACTCTTCACACTCGGCGTTATAGATTCAACCTGGTTGTGATTACGAAGAAATAGAAGAATATATTACACCTGGCGAAACCAAATTCACCAGCACACGACCTTGCCTACTTCAAGTAATTTTCGGTTGGAATAAAATCACTTTCAAACTGATTTAAATAAAGTTATAAATTATTTTTGGGTGTAAGTGCAATAACCACTATTAATCATAGGAATATACAGAGTCTTTTCTTTATCTTAAGTGATCATGATGAAATAAAATATGTCTATGACCTCACCGTAATGGAGTAATTTTAGTCATGAATACAAATCACTTTGAAGAATTGATTTAAAGTCAACTTTTGATATAAGTGCAATATCTTGATAGGTAATAAAACAGTATTTTACTCGCAATCTTTTCTTCATTTGTTAACCACAAAATAGTATCTGAATAATGTAAGCCTTGACATTTTTCTCTGTTGGAGCTGCCACAGTTCACGACTCTAGAAGATTTCCGTGATTCTTATCGTGCGAGTGTCGACCTTGTTTCCGCCAATTGCTTCACAGCCTTCCCACTACAAGAGATCACAGCATCCACTCTGTACCAACTGCATCATTAGCTAGATCACAGCATCCACTCTGTACCAACAGCATCATAAGCTAGATCACAGCTGTACCAACTGCATCATAAGCTTGATCTCAGCATCCACTCTGTACCAACTGCATCATAAGCTAGATCACAGCTGTACCAACTGCATCATTAGCTAGATCTCAGCATCCACTCTGTACCAACTGCATCATTAGCTAGATCACATCATCCACTCTGTAGCAACTGCATCATTAGCTCGATCACAGCATCCACTCTGTACCAACTGCATCATTAACTAGATCACAGCATCCACTCTGTACCAACTGCATCATTAGCTCGATCACAGCATCCACTCTGTACCAACTGCATCATTAGCTAGATCTCAGCATCCACTCTGTACCAACTGCATCATTAGCTCGATCACAGCATCCACTCTGTACCAACTGCATCATTAACTAGATCACAGCATCCACTCTGTACCAACTGCATCATAAGCTTGATCTCAGCATCCACTCTGTACCAACTGCATCATCAGCTAGATCACAGCTGTACCAACTGCATCATTAGCTCGATCACAGCATCCACTCTGTACCAACTGCATCATTAACTAGATCACAGCATCCACTCTGTACCAACTGCATCATAAGCTTGATCTCAGCATCCACTCTGTACCAACTGCATCATTAGCTAGATCACAGCATCCACTCTGTACCAACTGCATCATTAACTAGATCACAGCATCCACTCTGTACCAACTGCATCATAAGCTTGATCTCAGCATCCACTCTGTACCAACTGCATCATTAGCTAGATCACAGCATCCACTCTGTACCAACTGCATCATTAGCTAGATCACAGCATCCACTCTGTACCAACTGCATCATTAACTAGATCACAGCATCCACTCTGTACCAACTGCATCATTAGCTCGATCACAGCATCCACTCTGTACCAACTGCATCATTAGCTAGATCTCAGCATCCACTCTGTACCAACTGCATCATTAGCTCGATCACAGCATCCACTCTGTACCAACTGCATCATTAACTAGATCACAGCATCCACTCTGTACCAACTGCATCATAAGCTTGATCTCAGCATCCACTCTGTACCAACTGCATCATCAGCTAGATCACAGCTGTACCAACTGCATCATTAGCTCGATCACAGCATCCACTCTGTACCAACTGCATCATTAACTAGATCACAGCATCCACTCTGTACCAACTGCATCATAAGCTTGATCTCAGCATCCACTCTGTACCAACTGCATCATTAGCTAGATCACAGCATCCACTCTGTACCAACTGCATCATTAACTAGATCACAGCATCCACTCTGTACCAACTGCATCATAAGCTTGATCTCAGCATCCACTCTGTACCAACTGCATCATTAGCTAGATCACAGCATCCACTCTGTACCAACTGCATCATTAGCTAGATCACAGCATCCACTCTGTACCAACTGCATCATTAGCTCGATCACAGCATCCACTCTGTACCAACTGCATCATTAGCTAGATCTCAGCATCCACTCTGTACCAACTGCATCATTAGCTCGATCACAGCATCCACTCTGTACCAACTGCATCATAAGCTTGATCTCAGCATCCACTCTGTACCAACTGCATCATTAGCTAGATCACAGCATCCACTCTGTACCAACTGCATCATTAGCTAGATCACAGCATCCACTCTGTACCAACTGCATCATTAACTAGATCACAGCATCCACTCTGTACCAACTGCATCATAAGCTTGATCTCAGCATCCACTCTGTACCAACTGCATCATCAGCTAGATCACAGCTGTACCAACTGCATCATTAGCTAGATCACAGCATCCACTCTGTACCAACTGCATCATTAACTAGCTCACAGCATCCACTCTGTACCAACTGCATCATTAACTAGATTACAGCATCCACTCTGTACCAACTGCATCATAAGCTTGATCTCAGCATCCACTCTGTACCAACTGCATCATTAGCTAGATCACAACATCCACTCTGTACCAACTGCATCATTAACTAGCTCACAGCATCCACTCTGTACCAACTGCATCATAAGCTTGATCTCAGCATCCACTCTGTACCAACTGCATCATCAGCTAGATCACAGCTGTATCAACTGCATCATTAGCTAGATCACAGCATCCACTCTGTACCAACTGCATCATAAGCTTGATCTCAGCATCCACTCTGTACCAACTGCATCATAAGCTAGATCACAGCATCCACTCTGTACCAACTATTATTCTGGAATGTGCCCTTTTTTAAATCATTTGAAAATAATTTTGTTGTGGTGTGGTGATATCATAATTAATTTTGATGATAAATAAACCGAATGTCGTCATACTTTTAACTTACAAAATAGTGATTTGTTGTGTGTTTTGTTGGGAGCGGGAACTAGGGAAAAACTTCTCTGCTGTTTTATATTTGCAAGGTTTACCAAACATTTTTCACGTATCATTAAAACTATAAAAAATAAAAATAATTGTTCTGGAACATATTTTTTTTCTTCATATTTTGAAAATAAGAAAATAGAGAAAAAAAATCATAATAATTGGAAACGGTCATTCGCGTATTTACCATCTAAATGTAATTACCATATTTCCTTCCAGCTGAGAGAAATGAACGGGTGGAAACATATTATCTATTCTCCTATATTGATTGCCATCTAAACAATCAAGTCTAAATACTTATTAGTTAATTAATCGTAAACTATCGTGCATTGTTGTCTGATTGGTGGCATGAATCGGTGGATCTATTTGGGAGTCAGAAACAACGATTACAGTCCGTGAATGACTTGCACAATCATTCGCAGAATGCCGAAACAAAACTCAAGAGGAGAGTTGTTTTTACAATGTTTTATTTTTTCCTCTTTACATTTGATCCGAAGATTATTTTAATTGCTTTTCCCCTTCAATGCTACCTCAGCTATATATCATTTTCTTACTATATTTGCCTCCATTCTCAATTCATCCTTGCAAATAAAGAGGAGTCGATATCAATTACAATGAAATAAAATATTATTAATCTAAAAATTCAATCAGTAAAGTAAATACAGATTTTTATAATAGGGATTGTATGGGTTGTCACAATTATTCTAAAAAATCAAATTGTGGTGTTATAGTCAGGGAACAGAATTAAAAAAATGACAACTTTGCGGGCAGGTCTGTTAAAAGTTGCCAACGTCGATATTCTTATGTATTTTGATGCGCTGAATTCGAAAAAAAACGTTGGCATCCTGTCATTTGACTCCTTCACCCTTAAATTCAACAAAAACGGGGTGAACTACCCTTAATCATAAAATCAGCCCTATTTTCGTAACTAGACGAGATAAAACAAATGTTAAAAAACCGTAATATAGCTGAACATGTAATGAACATATTTGTCGCTGCATGTATGGGCAAAATGTAAACAATTAATGTACTAAATAATATTTGAACAATTGACTTCAATAAAATTTAGCCAAATTGGAAAACATATCACGTAATTCTAAAAAAAGTATAAGAGTTAAACACTTGACAATTGTTAATAACATACCCAACATCCTGACTGCCGTAACGAAATCAACCGTATTACAAAATGTTGAATAGTTTGGTCTACAGAAATGTTCAAATGCATTGACCTCAGATTGCATCCAGCTCATCTCGCCTCACGCGGGATCGAGTGGGCCACCTTTTAGTCTAGAGTCTAAAGGGTTTGACCCCCCACTAATTGCAACATTAGAGTATTTTATATCATTGGATTCAGAAAAAATAACTGTATAACATACCAAAAGTCTACCAAAATTAAAATAAGATGGCTTCCTCTGATTGGTCAATTAGTGAAAAACAATTGAATGCGATTATTAATTTACAGTGTAATGTAAATACATCGAATATGGTATCGAATGAAAGCTCTTTTCAAGTAGAGTTCAGAAAAAAATATTAAAAAATTCAAAATTTTTACCAAGGTCAAATATGCTCTAAAGTACCCAGAATGGCCTCTATAGAGGCACGCGACTTAAAATGTCTGCCGTAGTCGCATCCGAAGAGCTACAGACATGCTTTTGGTGTCATTCGATTAAGAATACAATTTTCTGTAACATATCAAAAGTATACTAAAATCAAAATAGTGCTAATGATAATCATTTGTTAATTAGTAAATTAGAAAATTAAACAAAATTATATAGTGCAGTAGCAAAGCAATTAAACTATGGATTTTAAGATTAAATGTTTAGTTCTTTCAAATATCTCAATTGTACCCTCCTGAACATTTTTGGATGAGGAGACATTTGATTCGATCCGGCATTTTCAAGATGGCGGCCAATGATCAATGCGGCACTGCAGTTTCAATATCTCAGCTCCCGTTGATCCGATTTTAATTTATTTTCTTTGAAATTGAAGCTGAATAATGTCTTCATCTTTTTTGTAATAAGTATTATTATCATATCTCGAACAGTTTAAAAGTAACATTAAAAATTACTGATACCTAATTTGACTTTTGGGTTTTCGTTCAATATGGTTATAAGCCTATTTACATTGTTGTGTGTATGTCCACGCGAAACATTTTTAATTATTATACTCTGGACATATTATTAGCTTTCATATGATGTATAATTTGTGGGGTATAAAGTCAATAGGAGCTGAGAAAATGGGTTTAGAACATAAACCTTAATCATTGAGATAGCAAAATTCCAGTATTCAGATTTCTGAATATTAAAAACCTATTTTCTCATCTCCCGTTGACTTTAAAACCCATCATTTATATATCACAGGACAGCTAATGACATTTTCAGATTATTTTATTTGAAAAATGTTTTCCGTGGACATACACACAACAATATACATAGGCTTAAACAGTTTAAAACGAAAATCCAAAAGTCAAATTATCAGTAATTTTAAATAAAACTTTTGAACTGTTCGAGATATAATAATATTACTTATTACAAAAAAGATGAAGACATTATTCAGCTTCATTATAAAAGAAATATAATTAAAATCGTATCAACGGGAGCTGATATATTGTAATTGCAGCGGCCGCATTGATCTTTGGCCGCCATCTTGAAAATGCAAGTTCGAATCAAATGTCTCCTCTTCCAAAAATGTTCAGAAGATAACAATTGAGATATTTGCAAGTACTGAACATTTAATCTAAAAATCCACAGTTCAATTGCTTTGCAACTGCACTATATAATTTTGTTTAATTTTCTTATTCACTAATTCACAAATTATTATCATTAGCACTATTTGGAATTTTGTAGACTTTTGACATGTTACAGAAGATTGTATGATTGTTGATTGCTAAAATGACACAAAAAGCAAGTCTGTAGCTCTTCGGATGCGACTACGGCAGCCATTTTAAGTCGCGTGCCTCTATAGAGGCCATTCTGGGTACTTTAGAGCATATTTGACCTTGGTAAAAATTTTGAATTTTGTAATATTTTTTTCTGAACTCTACTTGAAAAGAATTTTCGTTCGATACCATATTCGAGTAAATTAATAATACCTTATTTTAATTTTGGTAGACTTATGGTATGTTATAAAGTAATTTTTTCTGAATCCAACGATATCAAAATACTCTGATGTTGCAATTAGTGGGGAGTCAAACCCTTTAGACTCTGGACTATAATGTGGTCTATCTATTCAATGAATTAATTGGGGCAAAACACGACAAACCTTGAGCCGTGGCCACTTCTACATTATAGTGAAAAGTGCGGAGGCATTATTTTAATTTGTGTTTCTACATAGTGATGCGTCGTCCAGAGTAGGGTTTTTACTTTTTATCATATACATTCCCGGTACATTAACTTCTTCGTTTTATTACTTTATCTTGGTATATTGATTAATCTATATGTGATCAATTGATTGATAACTTGCCAAAAGGAAGGATTAAATCTCCCACACCTACAGAATGACAACAAACCTCTGCTAACTGACATAGTGTACATTAAAATTGACAATTTCACAGTGAATAATTAGTTTTGAATAGCTGCATGGTGAACACACAGTTTCGCGCTATAAATACCTAGCACGCATTGGCTGTTCCCCGTCACATCATCCCCCCTCCACCGCAATACCGTTGGGCCAAGCTGTGGGACGCTAGGGCGATGCAGCGGGCCCGTGGAGTTGCCTTATTCAAATGACTATATTTAAGTAACCCGGCAATCTACCGAAATGCGGTAAACTGCATTATCTTCCTTATTGTATTGGGCAGTTTTTTGTAAAGTATGAGCTTTATGACTTTCTTAGTTAAGCAGCACCGACAAGTTATATTTTTTTGTGAAAAATTAGCAAGTGCGTTTTTTGAGATAATGGGCCCAATCAGCAAGTTTGAAGGGTCATTATCAAAATTTTGAAGATGCCATTTTATTAATCAGTATTTAAACTTGACATGAGTTTTTTTTCGTAATTTTATCGTAAGTTTTGACAAATTTGGTACGGTTTTTAGCTTTAAACCCCTAGAACAGGGTTTTTTAAGTTTAAGGGTAGAAGGAGTCGGATTTCGAATTGCCAACGTCACTTTTTGGATTCAGCGGGGTCGAGTTAGTGGGAATCACTATTCAGTTTGCTTTTAACACGATTTACTTGTACTCATGAGAAGGAGACGTCTTTTCAGATTCTGTTCCCTGACTATTATTACGTTTTTATAATTTGTATGTTTGTACGATGTTGCTGCAATTATATAGAATTGATAGAAATTTATTTTTATACTTCTTCTGTGCTACTATTGAGATATTTTCTACACTGTATGCTTTCTTTTACAAGTCACGAAATATGTGCAAATACGATGTTATTTGAAACATCCAATAACATCCATCCAATATTGGAAATATTGGAGTATTGGAAACTCCAATTGTTGTGATATTTTCATTTTAGCCCATTTGCGAATTATTTCGTATGGTGTGTCTTTTACTCTGACATTGCAGGCTTTCTTTTACAAGGTCTGGAAATGTTATAAATTAGTTAAAACAGCGATTGCCCAATTGTGACGTAATTTTAAATTTTAGCCAATTTCGCGTTTGCCTATTTGCAAAAGTAACGCGTTACCGTAACGAAATTACTTTTTTGGGTAACGAGACAGTAATTTCATTACATATTTTTCCAAGTAATAAGTAATATAATCTCACTACTTTTATCCGAGTAATTTGACGTTTGTAACGCGTTACCGTGAGACTCGCCCACACTTTTCTGCTTGTATGTAATTTTCAAAAATATGGTCAGATGACAGCACTCACCAGGCTTATTTTTTAATTTCCACTACGCAAAGTCACACAAAGTACAAAATAATAGTAATAAATTGTCAAACGGAAACGGCTTAAAATTACTTCGCTCTTATTGTGACTTTTAAACATTCTTATATGCATCCCCTTCCAATAATTTTCCTTTGGTTAAAAATTTATGGAAAAAGTAATTTTTGAGAGTAATTTCACTACTGTTTATCTTAAAAAGTAAAGTAATTTCATTAAATTTCTGAAGTAGTAATTTACCAGTAATTTTATTACATTTTTTTTCAAGTAATAAGTAATATAATCTCACTACTTTTTAAAAGTAATTTACCCAAGTCTGATGAAAGGGAAATATTTGTCATATTTAACCTAAATATCCACGTCTTGCTTTATAATTGTGTACAAGAAAAGTACCCCTACAAATTACGTCAATTATTCGAGAATATATTTGAAAACCGTTATGACAACTTTATTATGAACTTTAAAGAAACTGGTTCACAATTAAAATAATATGTCTACTGAATCGTTCATAAACGCATACCTAACCGACACTTCGTGTATAAAATGTTGCACTCTAAAGTTACAATTATGTTGCCAAAACGTCGATGCTGGTGCAATTTCAACTTGATCAACGGCATATTGCGCCTGGTATTCGTTCGACATCGCTTCTACATCAGCAGGTAAGAATGTGTTGGCGTCTCAGAACTATATAATAATAACTCACATAACCAAGATCAAACCCAGATGATAACAAATATTTAACCCTTCATCATTTTAGATGATTTATCTTATTTGAATTCGGTTCGAAAATGGTGTTGCCAATAGATAGGTTGCAAAATAGTCGCCCACTTAGTGATAGACATTATGGAGATAACGTTAAGAAATGCACTCTCTTTTTCTATTTTTGAATTTAACATTACGAAGGTGCATTGAGATTATATGTTAGAAGTGAGCCACTGGAAGCTCAATTCAAGATGTTATTATTAACTTGTAAGAGTTTGGATTTAACCTTTTTTTAAAGTAACGACTTTGTACTTGCATTATGTAAAATAATAGATCAAGATAAAATGATTTTGTATTGATAGGAAGGATAATAACAGGGTATTGGGTTTCCTTGAATGTCATTATCCTTGTATATGTCCAGTAACATGAATACCCCATAAAAAACACTCCGTGTCAAAATACCAGCCAAGTCTCTTCAACTATAAAAAAATAGAAGAAATCTAAAAATTCAGCACTGAAAAGTAGTGATATCAAAAAATGGGCCAAGTCAAAACTTAATTTTAAAAACCAAAATATACTTGGCGCATCGTGTATATATAATATAGAAGTGCCAAAAATCAAATGTACCTAAATATATATAATATACCTATAATGCCTTAAAAACGATGCGTCAAGTATATTTTGGTTTTTAAAATTAAGTTTTGACTTGGCCCATTTTTTGATATCACTACTTTTCAGTGCTGAATTTTTAGATTTCTTCTATTTTTTTATAGTTGAAGAGACTTGGCTGGTATTTTGACACGGAGTGTTTTTTATGGGGTATTCACTCCTTTTTTTAGATTATTCTCACAACGTGTAACACTTATCGGGGCAACAATGACTAATTTCTTTAAAAAAAAAAAGCCATGTCCGATTTGGTAACTAAGAAAAGCTGCGTTTGGTACTAAATAATGCTATTAAATGATAGTACATGAAGTATAGCGAAAGCTTCGATCCAATCGGTTCAGCCGTTTTCGAGATGTGGCATCTTTTCCGGTTTTCAAAATGGCGGCTGAAATAACTGCCACCTAGAATTTATTTCTATAAATGATGTATCATTATAAGCCTTCTAAATATGTAGTTATTCTAGTAAGAGATTATGAAAGTCTGATTCTTCATTTTTATGACGTCATTTCCGGTTTCGGTAATAGTAGATTTCTACTTAAACTATTGATATTCCATATAGACCGTCTGAATCATTTGGCGCTAGTTTCAATCCGATCGGTCTAGCCGTTTTTGATATATGACGTCACTTCCGGTTTCAAAATGGCGGCTTCCGGTTGGTTTTATAAAAAGGCACCTCAGACGCCAACAGTACACATGTGGTAAAAATTTCAGATCGATCGGCTCAGCCGTTTAGGCTGTGGCGGTGATAGCGGTGTTTCGTGATATCTGAATCATCAGATAGCTTTTAAAAGTGATGTAATTTCACTGTTTTCACGGCCCTCTAGCTCGTAAATGGCATAACCTGTTGTTCCCAAATTTGGTATATGGGGTGGGGTAGGCCAAAGCTCGAAATTAAGATATTTCGCAACAATGTGATATTTTTCAATTTTGAGATCCAGTAGGCCGAAAATGCTATGTTGTTGCTTACAGTAAAAGTAGTTAGTCTGCTCCTCAGTTTATATAGGCTTTTACGGTATGTTGAGTGACTGTGAGTGTACAGTACGACTTGGCTGGGTGGAGCGACCGCTCCACTAGATAGATCAGTTTGCAACGATTTGCCAAAATTATCGACTAATTTTGAGTCTGTGAATGATTGCGAGATAGCGGTGAATATAAGAGAGGAAGGAGGCGGATGGGAAGGAGGGGGTCGTGCACTGGCGTAACCTCGATGTAGCAGCACCCGCAGTCGTTGGGGAGGGGGGGGGGGGCTAGGGGGAGACAGAAAACTTAGTCCGAATGAATACCGTAAATCGTACATTTTTATGAATCGATAAAAATAAAACAGAAAAACAGAAAATAAGAATACGTAATTTTTATTTTATCTCATGTAGGTATCTTATTCTATTTGGTGCCTACTGATTGGGTTCTTGATTGGGCGACTTATGCGTTGATAACCTCGCTGTTGAGCGCCACAAATAATAATTATCTCTCTTGGACTACTTATCATAATTTAGCCAGTTTGAAGCTGGGAGGTCTTCATCCAAACCTAGACAAATTGAAAACCATGCATTTTCAAAATGCAAATTGTAGTAATTTAAATTAAGATGATCAAATCATCTAAAAATTGTTTTTAAATCACTTAAAAATGCACTTAATTCAGTTATCAAATACAGTTTTACCGAACCTGCGCGGCCCGGACTCCGATTTGTGAGACCCACCCCCAGACCCACCCCCAGACCTGGCCGTGGTTGTATGGTTTTACCTTCTAATATTACTTACAACAAAAGTCCACAACACGCAAATGGATTTACAATTGAAATTGAAAATGTGTCAAAAAGTATTGAAAAATTAACACATACTATAGGTATAAGAATTTTACGGTTAGGTAATTATTCAGTATGAGGCCCTAATAAATACACTGCGAGGGGCCCAAAATCTCAAGTTACGCCGTTGGGGTCATTGGGGTCATGGTGCAAATCAGAAAGAAACCTTGCCATTGCGAATATTTTCTACTGCTTGACTGAGAAAACCAGGAACAACATCAGGAATAGATCCCGAGGCTTCGACATGAGAGTTAATACCTCTCGACTGAATAAATCAGGAGCAACATCAGGAATAGATCCCGAGGCTTCGACATGAGAGTTAATACCTCTCGACTGAGTAAATCAGGAGCAACATCAGGAATAGATCCCGAGGCTTCGACATGAGAGTTAATACCTCTCGACTGAGTAAATCAGGAGCAACATCAGGAATAGATCCCGAGACTCCGACATGAGAGTTAATACATCTCGACTGAGTAAATCAGGAGCAACATCAGGAATAGATCCCGAGACTCCGACATGAGAGTTAATACATCTCGACTGAGTAAATCAGGAGCAACATCAGGAATAGATCCCGAGGCTTCGACATGAGAGTTACATCTCGACTGAGTAAATCAGGATCAACATCAGGAATAGATCCCGAGGCTCCGACATGAGAGTTAATACATCTTGACTGAGTAAATCAGGAGCAACATAAGGAATAGATCCCGTGGCTCCGACATGAGAGTTACGTCTTGACTGAGTAAATCAGGAACAACATCAGGAATAGATTCCGAGTCTCCGACAAGAGAGTTACATCTCGACTGAGGAAGCTATCTCTCCCGTGACTGTGTGATTCATCGCATGATCCGGGCGCATGCGCAATAATCGCAATACAACTCGAGCGACCGCCTGAGTTTTCATGTTAAACAATTGAATGGTTGAAATAGCATAGCTGATTGAAGCAATTAAAGATGAATCCACCTTGAATCTGAATACAGTAGCTTAAAAAGTACACTACCTAGTTAAGTATTTAATTAGTGTAGAAGGAGCAATAGGTCAGACAGTCAAGGTCTCCACAGACCCCGGGTTCGTTTCCCGCAGTCATACTTCCTGACTGAGGTGTTTCGAGGAGCTAACAGGCCACGACCGCCTTCTACCGCCCTATTCGTCGTCATCATCTCCCTATAATCAACACATCTGCGCTGATAACCTCGCTGTTGAGCGTTGAGCGCCACAATTCATAACATCTTTTCTAATATTTATAATTCGACTTTCAAAACTATGTTTATTGAAATTATTACACAATATTTCAATACACAATCTTTCTATCATTCATCTGGCGCAAGGGCGTATCCAGGATGACATTTCGGGGGGGGGGGGGCGGACATTACTAATATTTTGAAAATGCACAGTGTAAAAGGGGGTTCGGGGGCGCAGCCCCCGAGAAAATTTTGGACCAAGGTCATTCATTTAGGTGCAATTTTGAATCGCAGCGTATAGCTATTTTTGGGAACTCTAAATTACAAAGTATCAAAAAATTTGTCTAAGAGGTACATTTATTAAAAACATTAGGATATGCAAGTCCGGGCGCACAGCCGCGGAAATATTTTGGAATTTTAACTCAATTCTAACCATTTTGGAACGTTTTTGACATGATCTGTCAATTTTTTTTTTCACATTTTAAATTAGGTAAATATGCTTGTTTTCTTAGATGAAATCCTGATTTCGGAGGGGGGGGGGGGCATGGCCCCCTCGGCCCCCCCTGAATACGCCCTTGATCTGGCGACTTAGACTTATTGCAGAACAGTGCGAAGTTAAGTGAGTGTAATAATTGAGTGAATATTTCTCAGTAACAGAGTTCAGTAAAAGTCGGTGAGTATGTACAATTTTTATGAATGATCATTAAGACTTCGCTCTTGACTTCACTGGAAGTATTTCATAACACCCTGGTGTCAATGATTACTTAAAGGGCCTATGTCATCTTGTGGCAAGTGATCTTTAATCGGTCCGTCTTCCTTCTCTCAACACGGGACGGCGCTTTGTTCCGCCCGCCATCCTGTCTCCTGGGCTCGGGAGACTGGCAGCTGGAGCTACCCCTGATCCGGTGCGCAGAATGGCCTGAAACGTCTCAGTTACGCGCATTGTTGGCGGGATAATTCAAATATGATTAAATCGTTTGTTTATTCAATGTTAAATCATGGAGTTATGTTAAATTAAGGTAAAATTTTAGTTGAACAAATTTAATGCATTCTAAGAGTTAGAAAATAGCTTTTATGGAATAAAAGTGGATAATAACTATATTTTATATTACTATTTTATATTTTAAAATATCAAATTATTAAATATGAAATCAAAAATTGGCCCCATTACGTTCCTTGGAGTAGCTGCTGTGCTGTCATTTTCTTTTGTATTATTATTAATTATAATAATACCATGTTAAACCATGTTTTTTTTCTCATACGATATGTTTTGATACATCTTCCTCTGTATATAATTTATTCTGTGAGTTGTTTTTGTTTTTACTTTTGTCAAGCTGTATCTGACTGATATCAACAAATACGGTTATTGAAGTAATCTATTACTAAAATGACACTGACACATTACTAAATTATGATTAAACGAAGGCATAATCCTACTGGTTTTGTAAAAATCCAATCAAGAATATTTATTGTAATGGACTTCGGACCTTCTACCTCTGAGGTACGGATTAATAATTATATGATATCAAACCATATTTTACAATGATTGGAAATGTTGATATTAAAATCTCCGGTCTATAATTTTAAAACTGATGTATCCAGAATTCTGATGTAATTCGAAAACCATAATATTTTCAAGATAATTGTGAAATAAACCTGAAATTATCTGATATTGTATGAAGTTGGAGATTAATTGAGCGAGCGAAGCGAGCGTCTCCTTTTGGCTCTTTTGGCACGGACCTCTGTTTTTTTTTTTTTTTTTTTGTTTTTGTTTTTGTTTTTGGCTGCTAATAGCCGATACACAGGTTGCACCGTTTCACCGATCGATCTGAAATTTTGCACACATGTTAAACACACCTTCTCTGTTTGCAGACCCTAATTTTTTTGAAATCCATTAATTGGTTGAAATTTAAATAAACATCTCCTGATAGGCTGAAAAATGAAAATGGACTTCGACAAATGTGATCGACCTTATATTTTGCATGGTCATTAACATTAACATTGTCTCTTATTTTACAAATTTTCAGCCAAATCCTCCTATTGGTTAAAATTTAAAAAAATATTTTATGTGCTTTTTGAAATTTAAACCAGAACCGTTTGACCGATCAACTTGAAAATTTGCTTGGTCATCGGGTCCAACATTATCTGTATTTTTGACAATTTTCAGACTAAACTGTGTTTAAATTCAAAAGTTATTGACAGTTTACGGATATTTTGCGTGTTGTGGCTATCATACTTCTCGAATTTCATATTTCACGGCATCTTCGAATCTTCACTTCAAGGTTGTTAGAGCAGAAACTTTCAAACGTATATTATGAAACTGAAAGGACCGTCTAAAATTTTTTTGAACGATATCCTGTGATTTTTGGAAATTAACAAGGAATCGTTCAATCATAAAGGTTCAATCGATTAACTTAAAACTTTGCGTGGTTATTGGGACCAATATTTTAGGAATTGTTGGAGATTTTCATACAAGTCTGTGACAAAATTCAAGAATTATTGGCTTTTAATGACATTTTCGATAAACATAATTTCGGTTCGAGGTTTTGCGCGTATCCGTGCTCGCTCATCAACGCGTTACTCAGAGCGTTTTCCTAGTAACTGATTAACGACAGGAAATATGTTGAAATGTATGTATCCACTGGCCACTGAAGTAGTAGGTGTAGTGAAGTCTCTGAACTTTAATTTTGAATCTTCGATATAATTTGATGTTATAATTTTAAATTCAAGAGAGTTTAAGTTTAAGTGTGCAAATGTTATCTGTTTATGCGTGGATGGTTTAAGCAAGTAACTTACTGCGTCTTCAAGAAACATCACATTCTTTTTGGATGCCAACTGGAAAATACAAATGTTGTACTTTAGTGTGTACATAAAAATACAATCTATACAATAATCATTCTCAATCAATCATAAACCACACTCTTGCGTTTTTGAATGGTCTTTACATTCAGTGTTAAGATTAGGTCTCGAGTCCGGAGATTTATGCAAATTATAGTTAATTGTCATTACCATTTCCAATTATTGAAAATAGTTTGCAGATAATATATAATTATAATTTATTGTGCAGTTAGGTATATATTCATTAATTAGCAGCAGCATTGGTAAAGGGCTTTGTATACCTATCGACCAAATTAATATTTTAATAGAGTAATTCACCCACTTTTATTCGATAAAAGAAATTTTCTAGAAATTTTCTATTTTTTTAATTGTCATTACCATTTCCAATTATTGAAAATAGTTTGCAGATAATATATATTTATAATTTATTGTGCAGTTATGTATATATTCATTAATTAGCAGCAGCATTGGTAAAGGGCTTTGTATACCTATCGACCAAATTAATATTTTAATAGAGTAATTCACCCACTTTTATTCGATAAAAGAAATTTTCTAATAGGATGTATTAGATATCTCTCATTAAATCTTTGCTATAATTGAACACTGATGATGTACCATAAACAAACGATTTCATGATATTTGAAATATCCCGCCAACAATGCGCGTAACTGGCAAGTTTCAGATCATTCTGCGCACAGGATCAGGGGTAGCTCCAGCTGCCAGTCTCGGGAGCGATTCGACCGAAATGAATAACTACGTCACTCTGTGCAGACTACCTGCCCGCAGACTACGCGCTAGCCCATTGCTACAGCTTACTTTTGCAATATTTCAATGTTCTAGAAGAGTTAATAGTCCGTATGCGTTAATCATTGTCTGTGAAGATGTCTTCCAGGGAATGTTATTGTACGGATAAACTTAATAGTTGATTTAATTGGTTTTCATTGAGACATTCAACGTTATAATCGAGTGATTGTTATTTGTTTGGACTAAGTTCTAGATGACGTTGGGTGCTAGAGAGTTCAAGTATAAAAACCAAGAATTTGAGTTTTCAATAGAAAATTAGATTATATAATTCAGTAAAATCTTTTCCTAAATACATTGTACATTTTCATTATGATAGTGTTACAGCTCTTTGCAAATAGCGTCGCTCACGCCTAATCCATTTGTTTGATGATTTGTTTCTAAATATCAGTTCTTCCGAAACGTTTCAGGCCCTTACTTCGTGTTTACAAAAGCAATAATACATCTATCAAGGAAAAAATTCAACTACATTATGTATAAGATTTTGTACAAAGTAAAGTAGGTACTCCGAAATGTACACGGAGTTGGGCTTCATAAAATGCACCGCCTTACTTTGTTCCGAGTCCATTTATGATTGCTCTGCACATTAGTAGAAAATGGATTTGAAGGTTAGCCTGTAATAATAATTCGTCAATTCTTTGTTTACACCACCCAAAAAGTAACCCAATAAACAAAGGATTTATATGCAAAAAATCGCCAGACTTTGTTGGACAAGAAATTTCAATTTCGTTTTTGTTCCGTTCTACCTAGGCAGCAGTATGTACAATTAAATTATATCTCTGCAATAGACAATTGATTTTCCGTGTCGTGTTACTGTTTTTTACTATCACACAATATCAAATTTTGATATTGTGTGATATGTATTCGCTATCAGTCTTGATGAGTCCGGCATACGGCAATAATTTTTGAATTACAGAAATAATATTCCACTTCATTGTTCATGGCGAAACACAATGCATTGCTAGCACGGTAAATAAAACTTCAATATTTCTGTGCAGATTCTGTCAGTTTTAAAATATGTTTCGAAATGTCTGCAGCTAACGGAATCTTTCACTGCATTCTCAACTTTCGATTGTTTACTAATTGTCAGGTGTATTGTGCACCGGCAGTGGTGCGAGAGAAGGGTTGAGCGGCATCAGCGGGCGTGATCTATCCCCCCTTATTCACGCTAACCAATCAGCGCTGCGCACAGAGTGACGTAGGCATTCACGCGCGCCAGGTTCAAATTTCGCACAGAAAATAATTAATAATTAATTCAGGGTACAATTAATTTAGATTATGCATGTCTTATATTGCCTAAATACATGGTAAGAACACATAGTATAAGCTTTATTCAAGATGACATAGGCCCTTTAAAAACAAAATACTAATATAACAGCGAGCAAGAAAGCTCGAGTAGCACTGGATTTGGCTCCAACTGAGTCCATTTGACTGTCGTTCCGTGATTTCCATCAGTCTAGATGACCAGGACCACCTCCTTCCCACCATCAATCCTTTCATATTCCACATCAAATCCTCTCTATCAATATCAAAATCGTTCATCCATACGTCGCCATTTGCCAAGTGCCATAACAAATGCGATGCTAAACACCACTAAAACAAGAGTTGAGTGTGAACGAATAGTGTGCTTGCAACGCTCGCTTCGGTCGCGTGTGTTGCGTAATCTCCACCCACACAGCCTCCGGTCCATCAGATGATTCGAGTACTGGCCTCAACGAGATGACCGCAGATCCAAGGCAACGGCCCAACTCAATATATTTCATGAAATCATTTCCGACAGGTGCGAGTCATTAATTTACAAACTGATTGATGAACGAACTTAATGAGCTTGAATGGTAAAGAATTAGTTATTTTTCCTTAACAGATGCCATTAATTATTAAAAATTAAATGTGCATTAATAATTCAATAGTAATGTAGCTTACATTGTTGTTTTTAAATCCTCTATGATGTTATAATCACTATTGAGATCCGGTATGTTGAATTTGATTTATCCGCCAAGGCCATAAGCTCCTTCCCACTTTATTCTGTAGCCACTTCCACAACGGCAACTAGAAGCCAATCAAATGCAATAAACCAGTAACCTATACAATATAGAAAATATAATGATTTTTTTAATTATGAAATGTCAATTATGAAAGGAAAGTAATGTAATTTTGACGAGACTTGCATACAAATGACCGATGCAGTTGACACTTTATTAACGAAATTATTAATTGTTAATTTAAGCACGACGTTTAGTAGCATGAGGATGATGAATCAAGTTCATTAAATGGTCAATTATGTTACGAGATTGAATGTGAAGTAAATTAACTTGGACTTTGTTTGGTTTGCTTGAAACAGTGAAAAAGTATGATTTACTCTCATTGAACGTATAATAATTTATTAGGATAACTCTATAGCTTCCTGCTGTCTCATTGGCTTGGATTGATCTTATTTAGAATTTCTTCCCGACACATTTATGGTCCCATGCACAGAAATAGTATAGTTTTATAACCAATGTAAGTTATTTTGGAAATGCATCATTTATGTTTTAATTAATACAATTAAGTAATTAGATCTTATTTGAATAAAGTCTTCTCAATTCATTCAATATGGATCTAGAATTAAATATATCCAAGTAATTTGTCTAACAAAATTTTAATATACATTTAACAAAAAAAATGTATATGTATAATTTATTTTTAAAGATTTGGAAAATATTTTTTGTACTTTTGTTAACTGTTTTATTGTATCGGGATGCAAAAGCGTTTCTGGTAAATATTGCCTTGTGGCAGATTCTTAGCTGCGAATTGAAACTGTTGACCTTTAGAACTTTAAAAATAAATATAATCATGTTACATATCCTAATCAATCAACATTTCAAAGATGTTAATAATTTGAAATATATGACAACAAGATTTCCGTCCTTGCCATTGCCAACTTGTAAATCTAAGCGCAGCATTCTCCTGCAGCTAAAAGCAGTAGTCCAGTTTCAATTTATTCCGTGACAAACCAAGGTTTTGAATGAAAAAAGAACAAGTGAATGAGACTATTCACGACTTCTGCTCTCTGTTTGCAGCTCCTTGACTAATGCTGAAACGTCCAATATGTGTAAATCCTTCAACTTTTCAATAAAATACGAAAAATCAATTTGTATTAAATAAAAATAGTCTGAAAAAGCTTGAGTACAGATATTAAAGTTAAATTATTTGTTAGTACATGGAGTTACTTCCCCTATAAGTGATGTGATGTCCACTATAACATCACACAAATTAATTTAATTTCAATAAAAGTAAAACATGATAAGTAAATAACGATTGTTTACGTATGGCAAATTAATCTCATTTCAATATTAGTTCAAACTTGAAATGAATATGCAAATGCAATAAAGCACTCTTCCTTCATCATTTTCTCATGCTCATATTCTGTGTTACTATCGAGGTTGAATAATCAGAATTATGCGGTTCAAGTTTTTCAGTCCTGTCAAACCTTTATGGGCGGGATAGGGGAGGGGAGGGAACTTAGCTCCCCTGGAAACATTGTTTTTTAAGAAACGAGTTGCTCTCTGTCTTCTAAATTTTCTTCAAATATTACACCACATTGCAAACTGATGATAGTTTTACCAGGTTGACATGTTTATCTAAATGTGAATTTTACACTCCCAAATTATTATCCCCTCCCCCCTCCTTATATTGAATTTCTGTTTCATCATAAATTACAATTAATAATTTCATAGTTAATTAAATCTTTTTGGGCTGAAAATTTGTTGGAAATTGATTCCGACGGCGCCAGTAAGCTGAACTTCCAAAGCTTAAACTCGAATCAACCCATATTGCTGTTTTGAGCTTTGCTGCTTCGATATGTTTTCAATATTGATTACAATACAAATAAGATGGATTAGACAGTAGCACTGGACTGAAAATCAGATACCTCAATCTGATTCCACTTCCAAACTTGTAAATTTTACAGACTGCCGTTTACTGTGCTTTCCTCAGTCGAGCTACACATTATGGTAAAACATTTTTTACATGATAGAACAAACTATTTCCAACTATATTTTTCCCTTTTCATCATCATCATCATCATCATCATCATCATCATCATCTCCTCATAATTTAATTTATGAAATTAAATAATATCTCTCGAGTAATTCTATTGACGACAATTTACACTTCTCAAAGTGTCAATATTTTCTATTCAGGAAGGAAGAGAATTTTACGCAGTGTTCATTGTACCAGCCAATCACATCTAAATGTAAACAAAAGTCAGGTCTTCATTATTCTAGCCCGTTGCAAACAAATAAGTAAAACCATACGAAAAATCAAAATATTACATCAAACAAAAATCATCCTCCTTCTAACGATTCTCTTTTATACACTATTTTCTAAAAGCAATGACAATTAGGTGGTAGCCTGCGGAGGTCCTGAGCTCGAATCCCACGACCATCCTTCCTGACAGATGTCTTCATGGTTTCCCTACTAATAAGCCACGACCGCCTCCTTCCCTCCGTCCATACCTATCATCTCCCTATTATCATCATCATTCATCCGTCGCCATTAGCTAGTTGCATAACAGTGCAACGTTACACACAGCTAAAGAACGTAACTCTGTACCTCAGAGGTAGAAGGCCGGAAGTCTATATCAATGACTTGTGGTGAACTCGGAAACCAGTAGTTCTGCGTTCATCCAATCATATTTGTGCTCGTAACATGAGTCATTGTGTAAGATAATACTGCAATGCATTTGTTGGTATCAGTCAAATGCAACTGGTAGAGCTCGATTACATCATTCCAAAAGTGTTCAATGCAAAATCGAGTTAATGGACTTACATCCTTCTGCTCCTGAGGTGCAGAACTTATTTGTGATAGAAAATGGATTATTTATTTTTAAGGTGGTGCAAGCTCGAGAGATTTTGCCCCTTGTTGCAGGCACTTTTTTTTGGATACGAAGAGACAAAATGGGTTGACGAAATGATTTGAAATTTCATAGTGTTTAAAGGCAAACTTATGGTTTATCACTTGTACATTTTACACATTTTTAATTAATTTTTAATTTTTTGCTTTGTTAATTAGTAATAGTTAGTATATTTTTATATATTTTCTTGTCTCCGCTTGGTGCCCTATGAAATTTAATTTAAAAAATGTGCCAAAGTGTCTTTTATCTAATCATGATTAAAATTAGAGATCAATTGGTTCACGAGTATGGTCTCCATTCGTATCGGAAATGTCATCGTTTTGCGCGGTTTTGTTAACCGGCGCCTAATTAACAAGGCACGAAGCAAAAACTAAAAAGTGCTACTAATATACAATCAGACTGATCATGTGAACATCCTATCAAAGTTACACCCACTTATGAAACAATTTTTCTCTCTCAATTTTCTAAAACGGCCTAGCGCTTGCACCACCTTAATTGTTATTTTTATTAATCTCAATTTTTCATGATGAATTGTCGCGATCGCCTCGAATGAATCAATGATCCTTGCATTCTCTCTCGGTAGTCTAAGCTAGTTATTATCGTCGAGGAATGCACCCGCATACATCTGTTACACTCGCAACGTCGATTACTTCACTGCGATAGTTTGAAACTAGCATCGAGATAATAGGAAAGCCTCGACACTCTACCGGTGGCACGATAGAGACGACACAACACTAGAGTAGTTGACTGCAGGTACTTAACCAACCATTATCAACCAATTACAACTTAAACAAATTTATATTGATACGTTGGATATTTTGAAATTATTCTGCAAGTTCTCGACTTGAATACCACACGTGATTGTTGGAATCGGAATGACATTTATACTTAGGAATGAATCAGTGGAATGTTTTGATATTGCAGTTTTAGACAAAGTTGAATGTGATATTTGTGTGTGAATTGAAACAGATTATTGACTTAGATTCGATTTTATTTTAATAATTTTTCTCAGGGAGCAAATACAGAAATATATCCTTGAAAAACAAACTGACATTTAAAAAACAATGTAGAAAAAATATAATATAAACATAATGCAGTCTTGAGATTCTTGTTTTTTAATTACGTTTGATTTGGGATTTTTCTGTAGTGTATAATAACACTTGTGAATGTGTGACACTTGTGATGTGAATAAATATGTTTATGACCCTGGCGTATGTGTGTTGTTGGTGTACCTTTATTCATTTTTTCTTTAGTGTTTCTTCGTCGTCTTTTCTGCAATGATTTTGAAGATGATGATAGGGAGGTGATAAAGATTATGTAAAGATGTACGGTGGGAAGTGATTGTCGTAGCCTATTAGTAAGGAACCTTCC